>CM061050.1:49559583-49600805 GCA_030762985.1 Adelphocoris suturalis | reverse complement strand
AAGGACACAAAACGAAAGTTCAAGTTCGTTGGCCAGCATGATCGGATTACATCTTCGGGTTGAAATTTTCAAAAATGTAGTCAAAAATTTCAAAATAGCCTGTTCTTTGCAATTTGTTGTGCGAAATAATTTTTTCAGCATACTAACATGTGGTATATTCGGAATCAGCGTAAAATTTTCCTATAAGAATATGTATCAAGTTTTCAAAAATTTCAAAGTAGAAAAATCAGTCAAAAATCGAAATAATGCCGTTCGCTAGTTGTAAAAATCGGTAATATTTGCATGAAACATTGTCCAAATTCAGATTAAACTACTCTTATGGAAGTATCCCTGTATAACCAATCCTAGAACCATGCTGTTTAAAACGTAGGTAGTAGGTGCTTGTTAAAAAAAAAAAAAAAAAAAAAAAAAAAAAAAAAAAAGTAATCACAACTGATGAGTTTACTCTGTGAAATATTCCGTCCTCCGATTCTCTCGGTCGCTCTCTTTAATGTTTTACGCTCAACTATTTTAGGACTTGATGTAGCTTTAATACGGAAAAGCCAAGTGACACTTCCCCATAATTTAGGCTGTCAATAGATGCACAGAGACTACAGTTTGTCTGTCAATTTCTTGCTGTAGAATACTAGATTCGAATGCAACTGACTTTATATCACTCCTAATATAAAGCCTCATCATCTATTGGCTGTGGAAATACGTTTTTTTCATATAACGTCGGTATGTTATTTTATTTTATGTCAATATTTGATGATGTTATGATAGGATACTGTTAAGATTTCAACTGCCTTCAATACTGACCACATTGGACATCGAAATCTATGAATATTTACCTACATTTGGCTTTAAATCTACAAGATTAGTTTAATAATGATGAAGTATGAGTACCTCCTAATTATTTTTAATAATTTGATTCCATGTTTGTCTATCAAAATCATAAACTAAAATTTCTCTACACGATCAATAGCGACTGAAATGTCGAAGATTTAAAAAATTCGCTCATGGGGTCATGCTGCATGACTGGACTTCGTTTTTGATATACCATGAGGGATAGGTGCGACTCCACAAAGGGACACAGATTGTTTGAATTTATGCCTCTGTGGGCACACGTGTATGACGTATTGGTTAAGTTTTTTATATGTTTGAAATGTACTTATTTATTGATGAGTATATTTCCTTTTGTTTATTTTCTTGTTGTGCCAAAATAAAGAATCTTGAATCTTGAACCAATGCGTTACTAGTTTTCAGTTGGGAGCTACCCTGCATTGAGCTCTTAGAAACATCCTGGAAACCGTCACAAATGTTGAGTATTGAACGTTTGAGCGCCTCCTCAACTTCGGTCGCTTGGAAACAAATACGTGAAATGACGTTCACTCGAGTGGTCCCGCCCGCTCGTTTATTTATACTTGAAAACTTTGAGCGGAAGAGAACTACTGAACTCAGCAGCTTCCCCCACATCAGCGGGGGTCCACCGGTGCCGGTAAATAATTCATGCCGCGGACATCTGTCTGGTCTCCAGAGTCGCGGGGCTCCATTTGAGAGGCAAATCGCTCACCGTGCGCCGGGGGGGCCAGGGGACTTAACTTCGTGAAGCTGTTCAACAATCTGAGGCTAGGCGGAGTCCCGCGATTAAAATTCTTCGGTTATCGGCTGTAGCTATTCGTAGAGTTACCGGGGCGTTTTCCGACTACGGGCACATAGGTAGGTGGGGCGGCACATGGGTAGGTAATCATCACATTATCATAGAAACAGTTTCTCTCTCTCTCACACACTCTCTCTCTCTCTCTCTCTCTCTCTCTCTCTCTCTCTCTCTCTCTGAGTTTGAACTCTCTGAGTTGAATTCATGCGTGATGTTCATGAGTTTGCCACTAGAAATGCTGATAATCTGCTTCGAATTCCAAAACATAGAACAGAAGCGTACAGCCAGTCATTCCATGTTCATGCTGTTCGAATTTATAACGAAAATTATAATTCATTTGTTATGGACAAGTCGGTTGGTTCTTTTAAGAAAATTTTCAAGGATAAAATGTTGCAGGCATATAAGTTTTCCTGAACAGACATTAAACTGTTCGATAACTTGGTGACATCATATCACATGTATCACAAGACTCATTTAATTTCATGTTCATTCTGTTTTTTTTTTAAGGAGTTATGTTGTTAGAAATTAAGCAAATCCCTGCACTTTTCCCACACTTCGATTAATCCTAAGAGACATTATGGTGAAGACTGACTATAACTACATAGAATGATATAAGTGAATATTTCTGTCAAAAAGTAAGAGAGGACCACTAGGTCCTATTTTTGTACAGATTTATAAATATATAATCAATCAATCAATCTCTCTCTCTCTCTATCTATCTATCTCTATCTCCTTCGACTCATTAGATCATAAGTTAATTTTATCAATTCTCCGATCAGTTAATATTTCCGAGAGCTTAGTTACATAGTTTGAATCTTTATCATCAAATAGGATACAAATGATTAAGGCAAATGATGGTTCGCGATCGAACTGGTGTACGAATAAAATTGGAGTACCTCAGGGATCTGTGCTTTCAGCACTGATCTTTACTTTATACATCAACGAAATTTCGGTCAATTTCGATAATTGTAAATATCAACTTTACGCCGATGATTTACAGCTGTTCTTACAAGTAGATTACAGAGATATAATAGGTGGAATTTCTAGAGTAAATCATGATATAGCTAAATTATCGTCATGGTGTTGTTATCATGGTCTTCGGATAAATCCTGCGAAATGTAAAGTGTTACTTATAGGAAACCGTGTACTTTTGAATAAAATAAATATGGAAAGATTGCCATCTGTTATGGTAGATTCAGTTGCTATAAAGATTGAGAACTCGGTGAAAAATCTAGGGCTTCAAATATATGAGGAACTGAACTGGGAATTTCACGCAATAAATTTTAGTAGTAGAGTCTTCAAGTAAAGGTCTTTACCAATTGAGACGTCTTGCTTATCATTTGCCACAGCAAATCAGGCTGAATTTAGTTGAATCATTACTGTTCCCGATAATTGATTACGGAGCAACTACATACTGTAATCTTTCAGGAGAAATCATCCAAAAGCTCCAACGTGTGCAAAACGCATGTTTATATATATGTATATATGTATGTATATATATGGGTATATGTATGTATATATATGTATATAAGTGATGATAGGTTAAAGGATAAATCGCTTTTTAAAAAAGTTGCGATTTATTTATACAGGAAAATTACAGGTGGAGGCTAGGAACACACGGTTACGTGACTGGGTTCAGAGGAAGACTGACGAGTCGCGCTCGGTGTCTCCTATTTATAGCTTCTGGTTCGGCTGATGTGGGTGAAGCCTACATCAGCAGGTTTTATTTCAAGAGAGGCGGTTTATTATTACGTAACGCGTCCCCCCTAGGATGAAATTTTAGGCTGAAAAGGATCTGACTCTATAATTTTGATTGAATTTTAAATTTTCTGAATTGAGCAACCCCACATCAAGTTTACCTAATCCGTGTGTTTTACAATATGATAAGTAAAAATGTAAAAAGTATTTGAATTAAATTGATTCACTTAATATGAACATGGATTAATTATAAGAATACAATTGATAGTACAATACAATACTACAATACTACAATACAATATTACAATACAATACTACAATACTACAATAGTAGTACAATACAACGATCAGGATAATAGTACAATACAATGATTGGAATAACAATCATAATTATTTAAATGGACGTTGTACAGCAATTTAGGTATTTAGCTATTAGAGTTTCTGTTGAGGATTTGGTAGTACTTTACTGCGTTTAGGCATATTATTGATCCTACGATGATATACAGGAGTACTGTCCAAATACTGGGGATCGAGTAAGGTTTTAAGCTCCAGTGAGTTATTGGGCGGACGTCTTGTAGGTTGATGTTTTTAAGCTCTAGGTTTTTAAATTGAATTTCCTTAGTCGGTCGTTGTATGTCCGTAAGCGTTATGTGGGCGTCTACAATTAATTGTGGTCGGCCGGCTGTTTCACTATGGGGGGCGAAAAGCGTCTGGTTCTGGTAAGACAAGTGGTGCTTACCCGGTGAGGCTAGGTAAATACCGTGGAGGGTTTTGGTCTCTACTGTGTTGTCTTGGGCTATGCTAATAACATCTCCTTTAGGAAAAAATAGGAGGTAATTGTTTATATCTAGCATGAGCTTGACATGGTTGTTATCGGTAATAAGTTTTACATACTGACATTTAGTGGTGGAACCAGTGAGGAGGAATTCTGTTTCACATTCGGGGTGAAATGGTGAAATTAGAAAGTTTGGGCATAATCGTATATGTCCAGGTGGACATGGTTGGGACAACGGATAGGTTCTAGTACTTGATTTTAAGTGATATTTAAGAGTGGGTACTATGGTCATATATTCGGAATCAATGAAAGTGGGTATTGATTCTATGCTGTACATCTCATAGTCGTTTGGGTCTACTATGGGTATATCCAGAAAATAGATTATTTCTTCAATGCCTACGTAGCATCGAACTCTGATGTGTGTTTGGATTTCGAACAAATTTTTTCCTTGGAAATCTAAAAATTTATTGCCGTAATATGTGCTTAGTTTTTGAAGTTCGTCAAAAAGTAAGTGTGGTTTAATTATGCTAGGGTGAATTGAACCTGTTCTGCAAGCTGTTAAGGAATTTTCTATATCTTGAATTATATCGGCAATCATATTGAGTACTATTTGATGGTGTTCTAACGTCGCTCTGGTTATCGCTAATGTCGAGTAATTTGGATTTTGATGTTGTAATGAAATCAGTTCCCTTTTTAATTCAACGTTGTTTTGGGCAATGGCTTCAACTATTTTATCAAAATTTTCTTGGACCGCGGTGTTAATTGAAAATTGAGCTTCTAGTTGGGAATGGAAGTCCTTTTGGTTTCGTTGAATTTGTTCCAGGATGGAGTTATACTTTTGTTCGTCTTGTGCATCTAAGTTACCTGTTATGAATTTAACCAATGATCCTAATCCGTTGATTAGTCCACGTTTGTTTCTTTTGGGCGTCCACGGGATGTGAATGTCACTCAGTTTTTGTTCAATTAGTTCGAGGGTTGAGTTTATTGTGTGCATTAGGAGTTGGGTTTGACTGTGATCTAGTGTGGATTGTGTCGATTTTTGCAAGGTTTTTATGTAAGTCTCTTTCATCGATTGTGTTCTAGAAATGAGTTCGGTTAGGTCATAATGGTGTGTGAGTGTGTGGTATCCTTCCACTATTTTTGTCGGTCCCAGACGGCTGGCTAGTAATCCCGGGTTGAGGGTTATGTTTTTGATGGTCTGGTCTGTCGAGTCTGTCTGTCCGAGGAGAAAGACGAGTAATCCATGGACGAGGAAAAAGGTTTTCCTGTAACATTTAGAGTAAGTCCGTTTTTAGGATTTCGTAACAGATCTGTTCTCTTAATGTTTGGGCGTCTAGAGTTTTAGGGAGTTGTTCGTTAATCGTAAGGAGTTTTGCGAACTGGCATAGGAAAACGCCACAATCGTTTCCGTTGTTCTGTTGGGGTGTGTTAGGTGGAGTCGAAAGTTTCCAGTTCTGTGTGTCTAGTGGTGTTCCCCTCTTGTCTAGGTGTTCACTTTCTAAGTAGCGGATTATGTCTTGTAAAATTTCGGTTCCGTCCTTGTTCAAAGAGTCGTAGTAGTTTATTTGTTTTGTTTTTGTTTTAATTTCGATTAATCTCCAGTGGGAGGATTTGAAAATGGGGATCAGGATTATGTCTTTGCTAAATATGTCCGACTTTTTGGTGTATTTTCGAACTCGTTCGTAACCGCCAAATTTGTAGGATACGTATAGGAAGCTGTTGAAAGAGTAGGATTTTGGTAGGTTGTCGTTGCGTCGGCTTCGTTCGTCTATCAGTTCCATGTAAATGTTAATTACTACGTCATTCAGCCAGTTATTGTCTTTTAGGGTTATCAAGTCTTCGCGTGTCACCTTTAGTCCGAATTTACTTGCAAGGATTTCAGTTTTGTCTAGTTTAGGGTCCCATGCGTTTGCTACTGAGTCCGTAAATTTTTTGGGGCGTCGTACGTTTGAGATGTGGATTTTCTCTTGGGTATTGTGATGACGGGGAATTATTAATGCAGTTTTAAGTTCTGGATTTATTGCTTTGACGTGTTCCTGATTGAATTTCGGTCTGGTTTTGGATTGTTTTTGGACCGTTTTTACGTAAATTTCCGGTGGAATTGCGGGAATTTCTTCGCGGCCTTCATTCTTCTTTTCTATGTATTTCTCTTTTGCAGAATGAAGTTTTTCACCTACTTGGGCGTATAGAGCTTTCATTTTTTCCTTGTGGGAAGAAAGATAGCTGTTAGCCACGATTTGATCTATGTTCAAGTCTAGTAAGGTGTCCGGTTTTACGTGTCCGTATAACAGTTCGAAAGGGGTTAACTTGGATATCGAGTGAATTGAGTTATTGTAAGCCAGTACGGCGTATTTGACTTTGGTGTTCATAGTCGATTTTTTATGCTCATTTCTTTCATTCAATATCCTAATGTGTTCTATTAGAGTGGAATGGAAACGTTCGATCAGACCATTGGAGTCTGGGTGTTGGGAAGATGTGAAGTGTATGTTTATGTTGTGTAGTAACAGAAATTCTCTGATTATGGAGTTTTGAAATTCTGGGCCGTTGTCTGCTACGATGGTTTTGGGGATTCCATAATTGGTAAAGTGAGTTAGTAGTGCGTCCACAATGTCTAAGGCGTTCGATGATTTTAAGTTATAAGCTTGTGCATGTCGGGAGAAGGAGTCTATAACGGTTAGAAATTTTGAGCCTTCTAGGGTCATTTTGTCGATATGTATGGTTTCTAAAGGTCGTGAAGCGGTTGGTGTAACATTATATTTGACTTTGATCGGGTTCCGATCGTATTTACATCTTACACAGATGGTGCAGTTGTTGATAAATCTTTGAATGGTTTCCTTCATGTTGGGCCAATAATGAGTTCGCTTCAGGTGGTTGTAGGTTTCTTCAATGCCACGATGGTTGGTTAGGCCTTCGTGATATTTTTTGATTATTTCTGACCTTTTGTTTTCGTCGGTTATGTCCTCTAATTTTTTGGTGTATTTTGTCATTGTTATTTCCGAAAAGGCAAAATTTTTCGTCATGATATTCGTAAACTGTTCATAAATGTCTTCTGTAAAATAAAGTCCGTATTTAATTTTGGGTAGGATGTACTCTTTTACGAATTTTATGGTATCTGATTCTAAGTTATTTTTATTTAAGTAAACGGTGATTCTATTCTTATTTTCAAATATTTTTTCGACTTTGACAGGGTCTTTCATCGGGAGTTTCGTTAAGTTGATTACGACTTGGTGGTTACAATTATTGACTGGTTCGTCTCTAATTGGAATAGCTACGATTGCATGACCTATGGCGTTAGAGTGAATCGTGCTGCTAGGGTTGGATTGGGAATCATTGCATTCGTCGTCAGAGTCAAAATTTACGATTATGGAAGCGGGAGTGTCTACGTCCTTGTCTGTCATTCGGAGGAGGGATTTTGGAGTTAAGGCTTCAAAAAATACGTCGACTGCTTTGTCGGCTTCAATGGGCTCGTTTTCGTTGTTGTTCAGTAGTTCAACACGAGAAAGGGCGTCAACGTTGGAATTCAACGTTCCTTTCTTGTAAACAATGTCGAAGTCGTAAGCTGACAATTTTGTGCGCCATTTGAATAGTTTAGAGCCGGGTTCTTTTATAGAATATAACCATTGCAAGGGTCTGTGGTCGGTGTGAATTTTAAATTTTCTACCGTAGAGGTACGGTCGAAAGTATTGTACGCCCCAAACGACTGCAAGGAGTTCTCTCTCTATTGTGGAGAGGCGTTTCTCGGAATCGCAGAGAGTCCTTGACGCGTAAGCTATCGGCTTATCGTGTCCGTCAACCGTCTGGCTCAGCACTGCTCCAACCGCAATGCCGCTTGCGTCCGTTGTTAAGTGAAATAATTTTGAGAAGTCTGGGTATTGCAGGATGGGTTCGTTAGTCAGTAAATTTTTGCAGGTTTCGAATGATTCCGCGTATTCGGGGTCTTTCGTATCAATTTTGCTTCCTTTCTTTAAGCATTTTGTCATGGGTTTGGTAATTTTCGCGAAATCTTTAATGAATTTTCTGTAATACCCTAGTAGTCCTAAAAATGATTTGATTTCTTTCGTGGTGGTTGGAATGGGATAATTTTGAATGGCTTTGATCTTGTCGGGGTTCGGTTTTACGCCGTTTGGGGTGATTATGTGACCTAAGTATGCAATTTCTTTGCGTAGGAATTCGGTCTTGTCAAGTTGTACCTTGAGGTTTGCTTTGCGCAATCTCTTGAATACTTCCTCAAGACGGGTGATGTGTTCCTGCAAAGAAGTACTGTACACGATGATATCGTCGAGGTAAACACAACAGTACTCATTCGTGATACCACGTAAAACACTATCCATCAGTCGTTGGAATGTGCTTGGCGAGTTTTTGAGGCCAAATGGTAAACGATTGAATTCAAGATGGTAAGTAGGTGTACTGAAGGCTGTTTTTGCAATACTTTCGGGACTCATTTGAATTTGGTGAAATCCGGATTTAAGATCAATCACACTGAAATACTGGCATCTGCCTAATTTATCTAACAATTCCGAAATCTGAGGTAGCGGGTATCGGTCTTCGATTGTTTTTTCGTTGAGTTTTCGATAATCGATCACGATTCGAAATTTAGGTTTGCCACTAGCGTCAGCTTTTTTGGGGACGATCCAAATTGGGGCGTTCCAGGGGCTTTCGCTATGTTGGACAATTCCTTGTTCTAACATATCCTCGATTTGCCGGTCTACTTCTTGTCTATAGATTTCTGGGAATCGATAATTACGGGCATGAACGGGTATTTCATCTGTGGTTCGGATTACATGTTTAATATTGTGGGTGAAAGATAAGGGTTCATTATCCTGATGGAAAACATCGGAATATTTATTAACTAAATCTGTGATCATTACCTTTTCTTCTTCATTCATGTGATTTAGGCGTAATTTAGATATGTCAAAAGTGAATTTAGAATTTTCATCGAAAATGTTGTTTAGCGATTCTACAGGGATTTCATCTAAAGTTTCTACTTCTATGGGGGAAATTTGGGAGAATTTGCCGGAAGTTGGTTTTGGATTTAAAATTCGCACGTTGGTTTCATAGTCTTCGACGTGAACCAAGCACTCGGGGATTTCCATCTCTCCTATTTTTAAGTAGGGGAGGACAGCATCTCCTTGTTCGAGGTTTTTGACTCTAATCTTGATTTGCTGGATGGATCTAGCATCTATCATGTGGGTTTCCGCATGTTCAGTGCCTAGATATTTCAGCGGGATATTTAGGTACGGGGTGAGCAAGTAGTCCTCGACTAAATCGATTTTTGCTCCTATGGCTTTCAGGTTGTCTATCCCTATCAAGAGGTCGAATTTGTCGTGGAATTTAAATATGTTGAATTTTAAATTTAGATTTTTCTGTCTGAAAGCGTCTCCGCAGGGCACTAGAGTAGTATGGCTGCCTCGCGAAGAACCGTGGGCGGTTCTGACGAAAAATGGCTCTAATTTGCGTTTATTTGGGAAGAAATATTCTGCGATTTCAGGGTTTACATAACTGGTTGTGCTTCCGGTGTCTATTAGAATTTTCAAGTTGAATTTTGGTAGGTCTATATACGGGAGTTCACTAATGGTTTTCTTGTTTAAGTTCATTAAGTCGTATTGGGGAATTCTGGGTCGCTTTCCTCTAAAAAATGGGGGCTATCGAATTCGTTTTCTTCTACTGGTTGGTATACGTCCGTTTCGTAAGTTGTGTCTTCGCAAATTTCGGGGTCGTCAGATTGTATATCGGATACTTCAACGTTGTTGAAGTTTGGATTAGATGTGCGCCAAGACATGGGTGTCGGTTTTCCTGATGGGTTAGGGACGTTTTGTCTCGTGGGCGGTGCATTTGGTTTTTGGTTTGAAGGCTGAGGGCTCGAGTTTGGTTTTGAGGAATTTGCCTGAGGGGCTGATTTTTGGTTCTGGTTATTTGTATTCCGATTGGAATAATTTTGGCTTGAATAACCGTGATTTGGTCTGAAATTTGACGGGTTATTAGGTTTTTGTGAGGTGTTTGGCGATGGTCGTGAAAAATTTTGATGTGGCTTGTTCTGATTATATGACCTGGTTTGCGATGAATTTTGAGAACTTTGAGGGGTCTTAGTTTTGTTGTTGCAAAGCATCTGATAGTCGTTCGTTAGCCATGACAGCGCCGTGTTCAAATCGGCGGGCTGTCTCGTTCTCAAGATGCTGCCAAGGGGTTCTTTTAATTGTAGTAAGAAACAGCGAAGTGCTACTTTCTTATAATTCATGATCAAAATTTCGTGATTTGGGACATCGTGAGTTTGGAGGTAAGCGATTAGGAGATTTAGGGTTTTAGTTATTTTATCATGGAATTTGAAGGGTGATTCCCCTTCATTCTGTTTTGACGTGACTAACTCAATTAATAGGGTAACGTCGTCTCTACGATCCGTGTAGGTCTCAATTAGGGCCTGCCTGATTTGTTCGTAGGTTGTGAGATTTGCCGAAAAAATCTGTTCCGAGGCGGGGGATACAATTTTAGCTTTAATTGCGTTGATGATCATTACATTTTGAAAGTCTAGAGGGTCATTGTTGTTGAAAAATTTATTGTGGATTTGTTGGGTAATTTCCAAGAAATGATTTAGTGTTTCAGGGGAACCTTTAAAGGTCGGAATCAGGTCCAAATGTTCCTTTTTCAAAGTGGGTAAGTCATTGTTAGTGGGTCTCTGTTCCCTAGGCGAAATCACCTGGTTTACAAGTAAATTCTGTATTAGGGCGGTCAGTTGGCCTATCTGTTCCGTCTGGTGGTTAATAATTCCTACATAGTCAGTCGGTTGAATTTGAACGTTTTGGGTTCCTGAAGTTCCGTCCATTTCGGGTATCGTTTGAAAATTTCTAGGAAAGAGTGTTAGATCAAGCCAGGGGAAGCTGGCGTGAGGGAATTTTTTGTTGTGTTTTGGAATTTTGATTTATCTTTTCAGACGAAAATTTCGTCTTATAAATCGACTCGAGTGGGTTTCAGTTATTGATTAGTTTGTAGCTGTAATACAAAAATTATAATATACAAATAATATTCATTAATTAATCATGCAAATGAGACAATGAAAAATTAAAATTAGATGTCTTATTTGTAAACTGAAGGTCACGGTCGTAAGAGATCCGAGAGCGTCTTCTTCCAGCCGGGAATTCTTGGTAGAGATTACGGAGGATTTTTAAAGGGCTTGATAAGGCAAGCGGGTGTACGTGCAGATAGCAAGAGCGGTCTGCGTGCGGGTCAGGTGACGAGGTGACAACTTGATATGCCTTCAAGTTGACGATAAAATGTTTTAGTCTTCGCGACTTATTGTTTGAGATACGTTCGTTCTCGAACGATTTGAAAATTAAGGTTGATTCGAAATGTTTCGAATGGGGTTTTGTGACGGTGAAATTTGGGAGAGTGAATGTGCTTTTCACTAGTTGGGAAAAAGAAATATGCTTTTTCTTCTTCCAAATTCGGGGAAAATGTTAATATGTTGATTGATTTGGGTTTACTCACGCTGGAGCCGTCATCTGCCAACGTGAGGAGTCTTCTCTGTTGAAATTTGTCCGCCGGGTCCTGTTGATGCCTTCTGCGTGCCTGTTTGGTACCTTCTTCGTGGGTAGTAGGGTCTGGTGGAGTCCGGGTCCTTTTGATATTCCCTCAAAAAGGTCCTGGTTTCTTCACGTCCTCATAGACTGCGCCAGTGATGATAGGTTAAAGGATAAATCGCTTTTTAAAAAAAGTTGCGATTTATTTATACAGGAAAATTACAGGTGGAGGCTAGGAACACACGGTTACGTGACTGGGTTCAGAGGAAGACTGACGAGTCGCGCTCGGTGTCTCCTATTTATAGCTTCTGGTTCGGCTGATGTGGGTGAAGCCTACATCAGCAGGTTTTATTTCAAGAGAGGCGGTTTATTATTACGTAACGTATATATATATATATATTTTTTTTTTTCCCTAAATTTATTAAGTACACTCGCACATTTATGTAGTTCAATATGCCGTTTAACTAACACAGAATAGAATTTACTAAAATCAAATTTAAATATTTAATATAAGAAATAATTGTTCAATAATATAATCGAAGTCCGACTCAACTGTATTCCATAATTTAGTAATGTAATTGTGGTATGATGTATGTTAGGACCCAATGGTCCTAATTGTATCACATTAATGAAAATTTAGTTAATCAATCAATCAATCTCTCTCTAAAAAAAATCAGCAATTCAAAAAATATCAATTACAAAATTATGTATATAATCGCTGTACTTCACTCGAGTTTTGTCGTAAATTTATCTCGGCATTCATTGTAATAAATACTCAGAATAAGGATTCTCTAGTCTCACTTACTTTCAAGTATGACGTGTAGGGTCCTGAGTGAAGCTGATTTACCTGTAAACATAAAAAGAAGCGATATTAGTAAACTCGGAATGACGTTTGATCTTGATAAGATACCTATGAAGTTAATCAAGGACAGATTATTACGCAATGGTGGATTGTTGTTAGATATTCTACGAGTACATAAGGTCAACAAATAAGAATTCCAAGTTCTAGACATATTTAGACTAATAGATAAATCTACTATAATTTACACTTACAAGCGATTTCTAAAAAGTGGATATGAAATAGTAAGTAATATTGGCATAAGAAGTTCAAACAAGATTACTCTGATTATACCAAGATTTAATACTTCCGCTGCACAACGTTCTCATCTATATAGAGGGATCATCCTTTTCAACAACCTACCTTTCGAAATTATTTCAAGCAGAGTGTCGCTTAGAAAATTCAAAGTAGATCTGAACAAGCACTATATGGCTTAACTGTCTCATTTTCAATCATTTGTGTTATTTCAATCATTATTGACTCACATTATTATTTACTCCTTAAATTTTGAACTTTCTATTATTTATGTAAACCAATGGAGAATAGAGCTATATACATTCATACTTAATCTTTAGGACTTCATGTTTAAAATCCTGTCACTAACAGGAGAGCAATGAACAGACGCTCCAACTCCCTGCACAAGATATCCTTCTTATTGGGAATTGTAGCATCTTTGTACAAATCTGTAATGAATTGTTTGTAAATATTTGTTTGAATAAAATGCATATTATGAAAAAAAAAAAAAAAAAAAAAAGCTTGCATGAAAAATTTTGATTTGTTATGCAGAGTGCATGCGTTATTTCCCTGGGTATCCTCAGCATGCTATGGTAACCCACTTGACTTAATCTTTTTGTCGTCCAATTGCTGTTATTAGAGAGTTTTTGAACTTCTCGAATTTATTTTCTCGTATACGAAATTAGCCTTTCCGAAACGAGAAGAGGTTTTCGTAACGTGGAAACGCTTTTCGGAACGGGAAGAGTCAGCTTTACTCGTGCTCAGCTTTTTCGGAATCATAATTACGAGACGAAAACTTGACCTTCCTCTAGGATAACACTCTAGAATAACTTAGCAACTTAGGTTCATTTTACACCTTTTAAAGATTCGTGTTCTTCACGGCTGAATCGTTTTCATATGATGTAGAGAGAGGTACATAAGTGGTCGTTGTTTCTTAATTCATGTTATATTTTGGAAGTTGTCTACTGTGACAATTGAGTTTTGAGCAGTGAACAAGAGTCACGTTAACGTCTCTGTAAGAGTTCTCTTCCTCTCGGGCTTACGAAAACGCTGCGAGAAATCGACGGAAAAAGGTTAGCATTCATCGTGCTTGCTCTAACAGCTTGTTTTCGTGTTTACGAGAAATAACAATACGAGAAATACAAAAACTCTCTATTTACTGTACTTGTAATAAACATTGAGTCAACGTACTTTTATTTATTTTTTTCATTTATTTATTTAATACGGGCAAGCTCAATTACATTTTATAAATAATAAGTCATTCTAAACAAGAGAACGTGAATCCAACTGATATGAGGAATGAAAGATGAAGATCTAAAGAGAAAAGAAAACAAAAAGGGGAGGGGGAAATGAAAATGAAAATCTACTGAAATGAAACATGGGAGTTAGAAAATAAAGACTTGAGCGATGAGAGGGGAGAGAAAAAGAAATCGAACTGGGGATAAAAAGTCAAAAAGAGATTGGCACTTCGGGGAAGACGGTAAAGCGGTCGATTTCGATCGTAGTTTGTAGCAGTAAAGGGGACGCTGAACAATAACGGCGATCGGGAAGCGATGGACAAGGAAATCAATCCTCGACAGCAAGGGCGGGCAGTGGATCACGTCGTTGACGATCTTGTAGAGAAGAACTAGGGTAAGGGAACCAGTTATAGACACGAGACCAGTTATTGACAGTTGCGCCTTCAGGCTCCAAAAATAAGAATTAGGCGCCTCCAGTAAATTCCGGCTGGTCGTCATTTATTACTATGACTACTCAGCTGCAATTTCTCCTCGAAATCATGACTTGGCGTTCAAGAGCACCGTAATACCCCCCACTACCAGCCTCCGTATAATAAGCCGGCCTCCTTATAAACCATAATCAGCCTCCCTATAATAAATCGGCCTCCTCATAAACCATAATCGGCCTCCGTGTAATAATCAGCCTCCGTATAATGAAACAGGCCTACGTAATAGATAAGACTGATTTTTATAGTTTGGTGGTCTGGATGCTCGCAAGCTCGCATCTCAAAAATAAAAAATATCCTAAATCAATCCTTTTAGCAAAATACAGATTATTTGGATAAACAGATCAGATTTACGCCTAAAATGATGTTACGAAGGTCGAATATGAAGGAAAATTGGATCTAGGAGGCACTGGTGGTGGGGGGTTGGACGTGCTGTTGAACGTCTAGTGAAATCATGTCGCTACGGATAAAATCAACGGAATTACGTGTCTTTTCGTTTTTCGTGTTCAGCTGTCGACGTTTTCTTGCGCAACTCAGTAAGGAGGTAAGTCGCTTCCACGCCTTTTTGAAAAAATATTCTAAGGTTGTAGAGACCACTCTTTTTCATCACACTCATCCTATTTGTATTTTAATATTTTTTAACTATAAAATACCTGAAATAACTGAACCAAAGAGTTTAGGAGGATGTCGATAACTGGATCGCGGATACACCAACTAGCCCAGTTATTGACACCAGTGTCTATAACTGGATTTTTGTTGAAATCTTTGTTTTTCAGCGAATTAAACACAGTTTTTTATTTGAAAGCGAAAGGTGTTGAAATCGTATCAAAATTACGATGGGATCCAGTATTCGACAGGGGGTGTCAATAATAGGTTGAATTTGTGTCAATAACTGGAGGATTCCACGCCATTTATAGACAGCAGGAAATACCAATTATTGACATGCCTAGGTAGCGAAAAAAAAAACTAGAACTAAAATCGCAGTAACATTAAAAAGATATTTCTACAATCTGTTGTTAGGTTTTTACACGAAAAGTTTTATACCTACCTATTGTGTTCGCTCATTTTTTATTTTTTCTCTTGCAAGAATTGTGCTCAGAACTCAACTTGATTTTTTTCAGGGGTGTTACACGATGACCCCGAAGGAAAAATCGACGTTCAAATGCCAAGCCTCGTAGTAATGCAATTATTCCCCCTGTACGAAGGAGACAGTATGACGAACACAACATGCTGGCGGCAATCGAGGCTGTGAAAAATGGTAAAGCCCCCCATACACTGTCAGTTTAACTGAAGATAATCGTAAGGCGGCGACCCGAGGTCGCCCACACATTCATCAGTTAATCTGAAGATCGTGGACTGCAGTTCGGGCGGACTGAAGGTGTGTGGGCAAAGGGCCGGCGAGGATCCGATGAGAGATCCGCGAGATTGGACTGACAGCGGACTGACGGCGAGGATGGACGGGAAACCTACTTTTATTTCGGCATTTATTGAGATTTATCGGGCCTATCCGTGTTTGTGGAAAATTAAGGACGATGCGCTGGCGCACTGATAGCCTGGCGCAAATGAGTGTCTGATTTACTGATTCCAGGTGAAACCAAATTAAGAAGTTTTTGGAAATTTTCTTCACTCATCCTCAAATAATTCATAAGATCCTCGTGGTGAGACTGCCTCAGTTCGCGGTGCAATGACATGTGAGAGCTAGCGTCTCAATCTTGAAGCCACTTTTTCACTCAAATTCTTTTTTCTGGGGGTTCACCAAAAACTGACAGTAAATAAACCGGGCAACGCTTCCTTCGAAGCATGGTGGCGAACTGGCCTGCAGTCCTGATTCCTGTCCGACAGTCCGCCTGCAGGCCCCGGACAGATAGTGTGTGCGATGTTCAGGCGATGATCGGCAGTTTAGTGCGGCCGCCTGCAGGCCGTTGACTGGTAGTGTAGGGAGCCCGGCGATATTGGTCGTAAGTTCGTCTGTTGAGGCGACGGCCTGCAGGCGATCCTGGTGTATGGGGCCCTTAAGGCAGTTGCGACCTCAAGATGAGAGCAGCGACGAAGAAGAAGAAGACGCAGCAGATGATGAAGTGGATGAGTTCGGTTCTCTTGAGGTCTTGGTGATGAAGGGTAGCGACGAGATAGAGCTTCAGCTAATGGAGACTGTCCAATCTGATGGAAACTTAGTGGAAATGGAGAACGTGGGCTACAACGACATTGACGAACAGCGGAATGAGATTGACGAACAGCGGCAAGAGATAGTCCAGTCAATAATGGATACGCTGGACGAACCATCGGAATTTGTTTCATTTGAATATTGGCTCCGAAGAATAGTCCAGGACTGTTTCAGGAAAGCACAGTGCCAAATGATCAAACCGCAGCATTTGAAGTAGGGACTAGCCCTATCACCCCTCACATCGAGCAGAAGGGAGAACTCGAAAACTCTCTGGTAATTGCAGAAGGTGACTACGTTATTATCAAGCGGGGCAAAAATATAAAAAATTTCGCTTGTCAAATTCTGAGGGTCAACGAGGATGGAAAGGCTATTGCACGAAGATTGATTCCGTCCAACAGGATGAAAATGCTTTTACGATCGACACGGAAGAAATTCTAGTCGACAAAGAAGATGTGATAACTAGACTGTCAGAACCATTAGAATTTGAAGGCGGAATTCGGAAGCGAGTTTTATTCTCAAATTGTTTACCAATTGACTAGAGGAGAGATGAAGTAGAATTATTTATATACCTAGTCTTAATCTCAGTTACCAATTTCTATAATTTATTATATTATAAATAAAGTTAACCCATTTTCAAAGTTCAAGGTGGTGTCAATAACTGGTTCCTTCGTGTGTCGTAAACTGGATTTTGCATGTCAATAAATGGTAAAAAAAATCACTTTCGTAATTTCGGTGGAAAAATAGTAAATTCTAATATTTTAAAGAAATTTGAGAACATAATTAATTCCACAGACCCAGATCAACATGACAAAGCAAGAAAAAGTAGAAAAAATCTCAACACGAACAAATAATCAAGAAATCACCCGAATGTTTTGGTTGTAGTGTCTATAACTGGTGCCCTTACCCTAGGTCGTTCACGCATCTTCTCCTCTCGAGCGTTGACAAGCCGCATCTACACTGTAAAGACTCGAAGTCGACGTCCTCATATGCTATACCCATCTTGTAGGCGATATATCGTAAGAATTTCTTCTGCACTCGCTCGAGCCGATATTTATGAAGTCCATATGAGGGAGACCAGATCGTAGAAGCGTAATCGAGCGTGGGTAAAACAAGGGCTTCGTAGATCGTCACAATGGCATCAACACTCGAGAATTCCCTGTTGTTCCGCTTTAGGAACCCTAGCGTGCGCATAGCTCTGGACGCCAACGCCTCAATGTGACTGGAGAATGATAGACGTTCATCACAAAAAACTCCAACTTTAGAGATAATCATGATCAATTAGGAGTACCAGTAGCCTCAGCGTTACGGGGCCTTCTGAACAATTCAATTTGAACATTTTATTTTAGAATTTCGATAGCCTCAGCTTAAATCTCTCCGCTGAACGATTAAATTTCAACATACTTCATCTGCTATTTCACCTGCCGAGGAAGTTTAGCTGTTTCGAGTGCATCGGCGGGACTTTTGCCCTGCGATATCGAGTTTACCGTTTTAGGACGCGAGTCACGTTTGCCAGGTGGGGGCCGCCCAATGGAAAACTAACGTCCTAAACTCATTTAGAGAGGAGAGCAAAAAAAAGCTGCACTAATTCGGGCGCTTAATCCCGTTGCCGCCCTTTCATTGAACCGTTTTTACCTTCCTTACTTCCAAAACAGCCCAAAAGGTCGAAGAAAAGTCATCTTATGTAAAACATTTTATCTACTACCTATGCCTCAGAAGTCCATCTGCAGGAGTCAAAATACAGTATTCTCATACTTACCAAATAAAACAGCATCGAATGTTGGATAAAAGGTGACACTGTTGGTATACTCCCATTTTTAGGACATCCCTCTGAAGCTATGCTTCGTCAATAGAGGGACGACCTATTGGAATTGATCTGGGGGGGTAGGGGAAAACCCAAGAATGAGAGAACAAATAGATAAATAAATAACCGCGTACAAACCCGTTTCAGACCATTCTATCTAAAACCGAATCCGTAAAAAAAAGATATATATATATATATATATATATATATATATATATATATATATATATATATATATATATATATATATATATATATATATATATATTTAATTGCTATGCAATTCTTAGGCCGACCCCCAATAATTTTTTTTAAATGTCCACTTTTTTTGTGTAACGTTTTTTGTCCCGAGATGGGAAGCGAGAGGTCGTGGGTTCGAATCCCGGCCAGGCCTGAATTTTTTTTTTTTTTTTTTTTCTCGTGAGACGAAGGTTGTGGGTTCGAATCCCGGCCAGGCCTGAAATTTTTTTTTTTTTTCTCGTGAGACGAATTGCATAGCAAATTATCCTCGTTTTCTACACAGTAGAAAAGAGAAAAGATCCGGCGAGGCGCGAAGCGCCGAGTATAGAGTAGAGGGGTCCAGGGGGGCGAAGCCCCCCTGGCGGGGTCAAGGGGCGGAGCCCCTTGCGAGGCCCGAGTATATATATATACATATATATTAGGGTGGGCCGAAAACAATTTTTTTTGGGGCCCCCTCTGAAAAGTTGCCTTTTCATGTCCAGAATAAGTGGTTACGATTTCAAGGGAAAAACTTTTTTTTCCTGACGTACCTACCAAGCCTTTCAAAATTTGGCTATAATGCAAGGACTGCAGAGATTTGCAACTTTTGGGACTATGGTTGGTATGAAGAAGATGGGGGTGGTTGTCGGTGTAACTTTTCGTGCTGAATCCAAATATGGTCTCAGAATTTACCTACCCCATCAAGTCTAACTTCAAATTTGCTTGAAATAGCTATTTTTCGCCAACATAACCTCAAATATCTCCGTTTATTGACGGGATATCCAATGGGAAACTAACGTCCTGAACTCATTTAGAGACAGGAGCAAGCAAAAAAAAAAAAAAAAAAAAAAAAAAAAAAAAAAAAAAAAAAAAAAAAAAAAAAAAAAAAAAAAAAACTGCACTAATTTGGGCGCTTAATCCCGTACCGTTTTTACCTTCCTTACTTCCAAAACAGCCCAAAAGGTCGAAGAAAAGTCATCTTATGTAAAACATTTTATCTACTACCTATGCCTCAGAAGTCCATCTGCAGGAGTCAAAATACAGTATTCTTATACTTACCAAATATAACAGCATCGAATGTTGGATAAAAGGTGACATTGCTGGTTTATTCCCATTTTTGGCACATCCCTCTGAAGCTAGGCTGAAGAACTAGGCCACTATAAGATTTATGCGAAAATTTTAGCAGAAAAAAATGTCCTTAAATTTCATTGGTATTTGCTGAAAAAATGACAAAAAAAAACTAAAAAATTGTTAAAAATCCAAACTTTGTTTTGAATCGCAGAATATTATTTAGTAGGAGTTTATTTGCCATATTGTCGGTGGTTGACACATTTTCGACCTCCGGGGGCTCAAATTTCAAAACAATGTAACATAATATATAACATATATAATTTACATTATAATACTTGATTTAATTGAAAACAAACTTAAAATAATTATAAAAATTCACTCATACGAGCATGCTGCGTGACTGGAACTTTTTCTGTTTTTACTTCCGTAACCTTAGTTTTTCTTGTGAACACAATCGTAATCACATAACAATTGCAATCTCAGAAAAAACGAATTAAAAAATTAAAAAAATTATGATTATGACTGTAATTACTGGGAAAATTTTTCGGTAACGGGCTTATTTATAGGGAAATTGGTTGTTACGGCCAAAATCAGGCAAAAACTTGTGATCACAGTCATAATTGCAAAAAAAGTTGTGATAACGGATATAATTACACAAAACTGAGATTACGAATGTATCTATAATCGCAATCGTAATCAGAAGTGTAATCGTAATCGTAGTGACGATTACGCCAAACTCGCTTCTATAAAAATCGGAGAGATTATCGGAATTTCTGGTCTTCTGAAGACGTTAACGCAGGAAGGTGGAAGATGAGGTGGTTGAAGATGGCCATTAGGATGAGGATGATGAGGGGAGGGGGGGGGAGAAAGAAAGGAAGAGACGAAGATAGAGAAAGGAAGGGATGAAGATGGAGAAAGGGAAGGAAAGATAAAGAAGGGGGATTTTTAAAATTTTTTTGCAGTTTTTATAGATATTTTAGCATATTTTAATGACATTTAAGTACGTTTTTCATCATAATTTTGAGCAAAAATTTTTAATGTCCTTGTTAATCGTTGAAAATTTAGTTTTGACTGAAATTCTGCAAAAAATAGAAATTTAACGATTTTTGGCCGTTTTTAGCCATTTTTAGTGATTTTTTGGGTGCATTTTTCGAAATTTGACCAATTTAATGTGCTCAAAAATTGTTGTCCAACGAACTCATCCTTTCTTTTGAAATGCTTGATTTTTTGGCGAAAGAACGAAGTTTTTATCTCAATTCTATCGAGAGTTATCGTCTGGAATGACACATACATAACATACATACATATATATATATAAATAGAAATATATATACAATATAATATATACATACATATATATAAATAAAAGCGTTAAAATCCAGGATTCATTTCAGAATGCCTCAAAACAGATTTCGATGAAGAAAATTTTTGATGCCATTGCAATAGCTTTATTTTCTAAGAAAATTCGCTAAAACTGCAAAAATATTTAAAAATCTAAAATCCCTTTTGAATCAGCGGAATTTTATTCAGAATAAGTTTTTTGCCATCAAATTGGTTTTTAACCATTTCTGAAAACTAAAATTGCTTCAATTATTATCGTACTATAGTACGATAGATAGTTTATGAAAATTCGCTCATACGATCATGCTGCATGACTGGAACTTTTTATAATCGTAATCGTAATCAGAAGTGTAATCGTAATCGTAGTTATTATCAGGTTTACGCCAAACTCTCCTCGGTTTTATCAAAATCGGAGAGATCATCGGAATTTCTGGTCTTCTGAAGACGTTAACGCAGGAAGGTGGAAGATGAGGTGGTTGAAGATGGCCATTAGGATGAGGATGATGAGGGGAGGGGGGGGGGGGAGAAAGAAAGGAAGAGACGAAGATAGAGAAAGGAAGGGATGAAGATGGAGAAAGGGAAGGAAAGATAAAGAAGGGGAGGGTGAAGCTGATTAATCTTGTGGAGCCCGCGCTGGTTAACTCGAAACCTCCCCTCCGCCCTTCACCCCTTCGGATCTCAAGGGAGAGCGAACCTCTAATCACCTCCCCCATCAACCCCCGTCGCGGAAAAGGGCCCCCGAGCCCCCTTTGGACTCCGCGTGTTCACTCCTGTACGCTCCCGTTCACTCCTGTTCGAAGGAGTCCCTTTGACGGTCCCCTGGGAGCCCTTTTCGACTCCGAGACGCCCTTTTCGCCCCCGTGAGAAGGGCGGTGGTAACCATGGTAATTACATTCCAAAAGGGCCGGTTCGGAGGACGTGACCGCGGATGTTGCGGGGGCGCCTTCCGACCAGGGTTGCCAACTCAGGGTCATCCATTACCGTACTAATCTCTTCAAAATTACCGTACATTCTCGCACGTCAATCCTAAAACCTACCGCACCTTCACCGTACGCATATTCCAACAAAACTTAGATGTTCATCCTAGGAATTTATTAAAAAATAACGAAATTTAGTGGGTATATTTTGAAATCAACTGACCAAACAACATTTTTTCAATAAATTTTCATAAGAAAAAACGATAAAAAAAAGTTCCAATCATGCAGCATGATCGTATGAGCGAATTTTCATAAATGGTCGTATTACATTTATGTTAAATTCTGTTGAAATTTGAGCACTTTAGGGACAAATAAAAGTTTTACTATGTATTTATTTTTATAGCAAATTAACTTTTTGTCAGTAATATTTCAACGAACAAACGATTTTATGGATTTTTACAATTTTTTCAAGTGTTCCTATCGATTTTTAGCTTATTTTTTTAAGTACATTTTTCAGTACAATTTTGTGCTTAAATTTTTAAATGTCCTAGTTCATGTTCGATTAACTTTTTTCGAGTAACTTGTAATGCACTGCGACAATTAAAATTTTACAGGCGAATTTGGACAAGCTACAAGTGTTTCCCCATCATTTTGAACAATTCACTATTTTACAGTTGTAAAAAATGGCTGATTTTTAACCTACGTCCATTTACCTGTGTACTTGTTATTTTCCAGCATTGTGAGTTGACAATTTTTCGGTGTTTAATACGTGGGAATCATCATCTGCTGAAGAATACAGACAAGAAAGAAGCATTCAGCGTAGAAGGCGCCAACGGTTTTTTCGGCCACGCATAAACGCTCATTTGGTGGGTATTTTTGAGTATAACGAAAGATTTAGGATGTATTCCGAGACCCTTGATAGATTCAAATGGTGCGTGACCCTGTGCAATTTTTCCTAATCGGGTATTGAGGATCTCCCCATCATTGAAGAACAAAGTGAAGTGCGAAGATCATCTTGAAGTTACAGATGACATTCCTAACCCAGCAACATGATGAGCTTGATGAATTGATTAATCATTTCTGCTGAATGCAGGAGAAAAATCCGATTATGCCAGCCATCAGAATAAGTTGAATCAAATTTCTTCACTTTTCAGTTTATAATTTGTCTGTCTTCCAATCATTACACCTTGCCATGTACGATAAACACCCTATTGTGTACACCGTTTTCACATTAGGATTCGCTGACAAAACTTCAATTTCAGCATCCCGCTTGACGTTGTTCATTTCGTTCGTCCCCACACGCCATTTTGGTTTATTATTTCCAATAATAAGCCTATGTGATCGTATAGCAACAAATTTTTATAACCCCCCCCTCAAACTTTGTCACTTTACGTTTCAAGGTGCGTAGAATCCAAATTTGAAATGTCCGTCCGCCGTTCGCCGTCCGGGCCATAAAAGGCCTAAGAATTTACTTAAAAAACCCGTTCTTTCGCACATAGACTCCATTTGGGGTCTAGTTGGTCCTAACGTTTAACCATCCCGATCGCTTCACTCGCATAGATGCTATGGGCCAAAAACGGGCGAAAAAGTGTCTTTTTCGAGGCTTTGAGTGTTAGACTGACGTGTTAAAACTCCAACCTGCTCAACCACAACTGCGCAAGCTAATATTCCACGGTTAGGATAACAATGGGCAGTAGGACTTCGCAACAGAACACTTTAGGACCAGATCATGCACGACCTAATAATTATTATTCTCATGTTAGGACAAAATTCACTCATCTCAAAATGCACAACTTTCAAATGAATGTTGATGGAAAAATATGAGTGATATGATAGTGTAAGCGTAATAGGGCGGTGAACCTCCGGTTGTGAGGTAAAGAGACCTAGGGAGTACCTCCAGGGTGGCGTGGAAAACTTCCTACACTTGTACTGCTTTCGAATTTCATGTTCCTTCGAGGCATGAATATACGTTTTTTTCTAGGTCATATTTGTGTGTTAATACCAATGCTTTGCCTACGCATATTTAATAACAAATCCTCTCGACTTTTCGTACGTACTTAGATAATGATATTATTAAGGCAATGATTATTTGAATAGATAGGAGCTCAAATCGAGAAATATAAAAATACGTATATCTATACTACTAGCCGCTCCGGCTCGCTACGCTCGCCTCCACGTCCAGCCGGGGGGCAAGCCCCCCGGACCTCCCATTAAGTTGCTCGCTTCGCTCGCAACGTGTGGCGTGTAGGGAATATTGCTCGCTTCGCTCGCAAAGTCTGGCATGTAGGATATGTTGCTCGCTTCGCTCGCAAAGTCTGGCATGTAGAAAATGTTGCTCGCTTCGCTCGCAAAGTATGGCATTTAGGGAATTTTACTTGCTTTGCTCGCAAACGGTAGATCCCTAAGGGTAGGTTTAACTTCTGTAGGGGATGCTGCTCGCTACGCTCGCTTGAGGAAGTTATACTGCCCACCCAACTTGGCAGACGTTTTTTTCTGTTGGGGAATTCTTACTTACAAATTAAATCTTATAAAACTACGTGGAACCACGAAAAGTTTATTAGGGGATGTTGCTCGCTTCGCTCGCAAGTCCGTATTTATTCTGTAGGGGATGCTGCTCGCTTCGCTCGCTTGAAGAAGTTATACTGCCCACCCAACTTGGCAGACGTTTTTTTCTGTTGGAAATTCTTACAAACAAATTAATTCTTATAAAACTACGTGGAACCACGAAAAGTTTATTAGGGAATGTTGTACTGCCCACCCAACTTGGCAGACGTTTTTTTCAGTTGGGAATTCTTACAAACAAATTAAATCTTAGAAACTACGTGGAACCACGAAAATTTTATTCCTATATGCTATATGTATACCTGTATATGTGTAGGACAAAGTCCGTATTTATTATTTGAAATGGCTCTCGCTTCGCTCGCAAGGTATTGCGTAGAAGTGCAAATGGGAACCCCCCTGTGAGGGTCCCTTCAGGTAAGCAACGTTGTGTAACGGCGGCCCGTGGTCGATTAATTTCTGATGTTAAACGCTTCCCTCGCAATTCCCCTCCCAATTTGACCTACTTTCCGTCACTTTTTTCGATATCCGACTTCGGATTCAGATTCGGCGGGATCAAAGCTGTATTTCACCCGCGAAAACCGTTCCGAAAAACGTACCTTTATGGGGTATATTTTAATCGGAAAAAACCAAGTTTTTCGGCGGACTTTTCGAGAAAACGGGTCCGTACTCTCGCATTTTTTTAACGCATTTCCCGATACTTTTTTCGCGATCCGATCGCGCCGTCGTCTTCCTCGTAGGAAAACCTACGAAACCCGTATTTTTCCGGAATTGTCAACGGCCGTTTAGAGGGGTAGGGGAAGCGGGGAAGTCCAAAAAGCGCACATTAACCGGAACATGTAGGGCGGGAGGGGGGTCGAAGTAAGAATTAATGTGCGCTTTTTGGACTTCCCCGCATCCTCTACCCCTCTAAACGGCCGTCGACAATTCCGGAAAAAATACCGGTTTCGTAGGTTTTTGAACGAGGAAGACGACGGCGCGATCGGATCGCGAAAAAAGTATCGGGAAATGCGTCAAAAAAATGCGAGAGTACGGACCCGTTTTCTCGAAAAGTCCGCCGAAAAACTTGGTTTTTTCCGATTAAAATATCTATACTATTAATAAGAATGAAACTCCGTCTGTCTGTCTGTCTGTTTGTCGTGTCTATGCACGGCCAAACGGCTGAGTGGGCCGGATCTACGAGTGGGGGGATCTTCTTGGGATTTTCCGATAGGGTGTATAAGCGAATTTAAAATTTTCTAATCCCACCCGAACCATGGGCCGTAGGGCGGGAGGGGGGTCGAAGTAATAATTAATGTGCGCTTTTTGGACTTCCCCGCTTCCCCTACCCCTCTAAACGGCCGTTGACAATTCCGGAAAAATACGGGTTTCGTAGGTTTTCCTACGAGGAAGACGACGGCGCAATCGGATCGCGAAAAAAGTATCGGGAAATGCGTCAAAAAAAATGCGAGAGTACGGACCCGTTTTCTCGAAAAGTCCGCCGAAAAACTTGGTTTTTTCCGATTAAAATATACCCCATAAAGGTACGTTTTTCGGAACGGTTTTCGCGGGCGAAATACAGCTTTGGGTCCGCCGAATCTGAATCCGAAATCGGATATCGAAAAAAGTGACGAGAACTCGGTCGAATCGCGAGCGGAAGCGAGGCGAATCGTTAAAATTACATTTTTAATCGACCCGGGCTGCCGTTACACAACGTTGCTTACCAGAAGGGACCCTCACAGGGGGGTTCCCATTTGCACTTCTACGCAATACCTTGCGAGGCGAGCAGGTATACATAGGTACCTACCTTGCGAGCGAAGCGAGAGCCATTTCAACAGAATAAATACGGACTTTGTCCTACACATATACAGGTATGCCTTGCGAGCGAAGCGAGCAACATCCCCTAATAAACTTTTCGTGGTTCCACATAGTTTTATAAGATTTAATTTGTTTGTAAGAATTTCCAACAGAAAAAAACGTCTGCCAAGTTGGGTGGGCAGTATAACTTCCTCAAGGATATACAGGTATACCTTGCGAGCGAAGCGAGCAACATCCCCTAATAAACTTTTCGTGGTTCCACGTAGTTTTATAAGATTTAATTTGTTTGTAAGAACTTCCTACAGAAAAAAACGTCTGCCAAGTTGGGTGGGCAGTATACCTTGCGAGCGAAGCGAGAGCCATTTCAACAGAATAAATTCGGATTTTTTCCTACAAATATACAGCAATACCTTGCGAGCGAAGCGAGCAACATCCCCGAATAAACTTTTTGTGGTTCCACGTAGTTTTATAAGATTTAATTTGTTTGTAAGAATTTCCAACAGAAAAAAACGTCTGCCAAGTTGGGTGGGCAGTATAACTTCCTCAAGCGAGCGAAGCGAGCAGCATCCCTTACAGAAGTTAATCCCTTAGGGATCTATCGTTTGAGAGCGAAGCGAGCAACATCCCCTACATGCCAGAGTTTGCGAGCGAAGCGAGCAATATTCCCTACATGCCAGACTTTGCGAGCGAAGCGAGCAACATATCCTACATGCCAGACTTTGCGAGCGAAGCGAGCAATATTCCCTACACGCCACACGTTGCGAGCGAAGCGAGCAACTTAATGGGGGGTCCGGGGGGCTTGCCCCCCGGCTGGACGTGGAGGCGAGCGTAGCGAGCCGGAGCGGCTAGTACCCCATAAAGGTACGTTTTTCGGAACGGTTTTCGCGGGCGAAATACAGCTTTGGGTCCGCCGAATCTGAATCCGAAATCGGATATCGAAAAAAGTGACGAGAACTGGGTTAAATTGCGAGCAGAAGCGAGCAAAGCAATTAAAATGATTCTGCCGTGGACGAGAGAAGGCTCAAGAATTGACGTGAAGGGTTCGATGTCACAACATTGCGAGGCGAGCAGGTATGCCTACATAGGTACCTACCTTGCGAGCGAAGCGAGAGCCATTTCAAATAATAAATACGGACTTTGTCCTACACATATACAGGTATACCTTGCGAGCGAAGCGAGCAAGATCCCCAAATGAACTTTTCGTGGTTCCACGTAGTTTTATAGGATTTTTTATATTTTTTTGTAAGAATTCCCAACTGAAAAAAACGTCTGCCAAGTTGGGTGGGCAGTATAACTTCCTCAAGCGAGCGAAGCGAGCAGCATCCCCTACAGACTTTAAACCTACCCTAAGGGATCTATCATTTGCGAGCAGATACACATAGGTACCTTGCGAGCGAAGCGAGAGCCATTTCAACAGAATAAATACGGACTTTTTCCTACACATATAAAGCAATACCTTGCGAGCGAAGCGAGCAACATCCCCGAATAAACTTTTCGTGGTTCCACGTAGTTTTATAAGATTTAATTTGTTTGTAAGAATTCCCAACTGAAAAAAAACGTCTGCCAAGTTGGGTGGGCAGTATAACTTCCTCAAGCGAGCGAAGAGAGCAACATCCCCTACACACGTTAAAGCTACCCTTAGGGATCTACCGTTTGCGAGCAAAGCGAGCAACATTCCCTACATGCCACACTTTGCGAGCGAAGCGAGCGAAATTCCCTACATGCCACATTTTGCGAGCGAAGCGAGCAATTTAATGGGGGGTCCGGGGGGCTTGCCCCCCGGCTGGACGTGGAGGCGAGCGTAGCGAGCCGGAGCGGCTAGTTATTTATAAGAATGAAACTCCGTCTGTCTGTTTGTCTGTTTGTCGTGTCTATGCACGGCCAAACGGCTGAGTGGGGGGAGTCTATGAGTGGCGGGATCTTCTTGGGATTTTCCGATAGGGTGTATAAGCGAATTTAAAATTTTCTAATCCCACCCGAACCATGGGCCGTAGGGCGGGAGGGGGGTCGAAGTAAGTTGTAATGTGCGCTTTTTGGACTTCCCCGCATCCCCTACCCCTCTAAACGGCCGTCGAAAATTCCGGAAAAATACCGGTTTCGTAGGTTTTTGAACGAGGAAGACGACGGCGCGATCGGATCGCGAAAAAAGTATCGGGAAATGCGTCAAAAAAATGCGAGAGTATGGACCCGTTTTCTCGAAAAGTCTGACAAAAAACTTGGTTTTTTCTGATTAAAATATCTCTATCTCTATTATTTATAAGAATGAAACTCCGTCTGTCTGTTTGTCTGTCTGTTTGTCTGTCTGTCGTGTCTATGCACGGCCAAACGGCTGAGTGGGCCGGATCTACGAGTGGGGGGATCTTCTTGGGATTTTCCAAAAGTGGGAGCGAGCGAATTTAAAATTGTTTAATCCCACCCGAACCATGGGCCGTAGGGCGGGAGGGGGGTCGAAGTTCCGGTTAATGTGCGCTTTTTGGACTTCCCCGCTTCCCCTACCCCTCTAAACGGCCGTTGACAATTCCGGAAAAATACGGGTTTTGTAGGTTTTCCTACGAGGAAGACGACGGCGCGATCGGCTCGCGAAAAAATTATCGGGAAATGCGTCAAAAAAATGCGAGAGTACGGACCCGTTTTCTCGAAAAGTCCGCCGAAAAACTTGGTTTTTTCCCATTAAAATATACCCCATAAAGGTACGTTTTTCGGAACGGTTTTCGCGGGCGAAATACAGCTTTGATCCCGCCGAATCTGAATCCGAAGTCGGATATCGAAAAAAGTGACGGAAAGTAGGTCAAATTGCGAGCGGAAGCGAGCAAAGCGATTAAAATGATTGTGCCGTGGAGGAGAGAAGGCTCAAGAATTGACGTGAAGGGTTCGATGTCACAATGTTGCGAGGCGAGCAGGTAATACATAGGTACCTACCTTGCGAAAGAAGCGAGAGCCATTTCAAATAATAAATACGGACTTTGTCCTACACATATACAGGTATACCTTGCGAGCGAAGCGAGCAACATTCCCTAATAAACTTTTCGTGGTTCCACGTAGTTTTATAAGAATTAATTTGTTTGTAAGAATTTCCAACAGAAAAAAACGTCTGCCAAGTTGGGTGGGCAGTATAACTTCTTCAAGCGAGCGAAGCGAGCAGCATTCCCTACAGAAGTAAAACCTACCCTTAGGGATCTACCATTTGCGAGCGAAGCGAGCAACATCCCCTACATGTTTCAATCATAATACATCGCATGTATACAGCCACACTTTGCGAGCGAAGCGAGCAACATTCCCTACATACCACACTAAACTTTTCGTGGTTTTTATAAGATTTAATTTGTTTGTAAGAATTCCCAACTGAAAAAAACGTCTGCCAAGTTGGGTGAACAGTATAACTTCCTCAAGCGAGCGAAGCGAGCAGCATCCCCTACAGAAGTTAAACCTACCCTTAGAGATCTACCGTTTGCGAGCGAAGCGAGCAACATCCCCTACACACGTTAAACCTACCCTTAGGGATCTACCATTTGCGAGCAAAGCGAGCAACATTCCCTACATGCCACACTTTGCGAGCGAAGCGAGCAAAATTCCCTACATGCCACATTTTGCGAGCGAAGCGAGCAACATTCCCTACATACCACACTAAACTTTTCGTGGTTCCACGTAGTTTTATAAGATTTAATTTGTTTGTAAGAATTCCCAACTGAAAAAAACGTCTGCCAAGTTGGGTGGGCAGTATAACTTCCTCAAGCGAGCGAAGCGAGCAGCATCCCCTACAGAAGTTAAACCTACCCTTAGAGATCTACCGTTTGCGAGCGAAGCGAGCAACATCCCCTACACACGTTAAACCTACCCTTAGGGATCTACCATTTGCGAGCAAAGCGAGCAACATTCCCTACATGCCACACTTTGCGAGCGAAGCGAGCAAAATTCCCTACATGCCACATTTTGCGAGCGAAGCGAGCAACATTCCCTACATACCACACTAAACTTTTCGTGGTTTTTATAAGATTTAATTTGTTTGTAAGAATTCCCAACTGAAAAAAACGTCTGCCAAGTTGGGTGAACATTATAACTTCCTCAAGCGAGCGAAGCGAGCAGCATCCCCTACAGAAGTTAAACCTACCCTTAGAGATCTACCGTTTGCGAGCGAAGCGAGCAACATCCCCTACACACGTTAAACCTACCCTTAGGGATCTACCATTTGCGAGCAAAGCGAGCAACATTCCCTACACGAGACACTTTGCGAGCGAAGCGAGCAAAATTCCCTACATGCCACACTTTGCGAGCGAAGCGAGCAAGATTCCCTACATACCACACTAAACTTTTCGTGGTTTTTATAAGATTTAATTTGTTTGTAAGAATTCCCAACTGAAAAAAACGTCTGCCAAGTTGGGTGAACATTATAACTTCCTCAAGCGAGCGAAGCGAGCAGCATCCCCTACAGAAGTTAAACCTACCCTTAGAGATCTACCGTTTGCGAGCGAAGCGAGCAACATCCCCTACACACGTTAAACCTACCCTTAGGGATCTACCATTTGCGAGCAAAGCGAGCAACATTCCCTACATGCCACACTTTGCGAGCGAAGCGAGCAAAATTCCCTACATGCCACATTTTGCGAGCGAAGCGAGCAATGTAAGGGGGGGTCCGGGGGGCTTGCCCCCCGGCTGGACGTGGAGGCGAGCGTAGCGAGCCGGAGCGGCTAGTTATTTATAAGAATGAAACTCCGTCTGTCTGTTTGTCTGTCTGTTTGTCTGTCTGTCGTGTCTATGCACGGCCAAACGGCTGAGTGGGCCGGATCTACGAGTGGGGGGATCTTTTTGGGATTTTCCGATAGGGTGTATAAGCGAATTTAAAATTTTCTAATCCCACCCGAACCATGGGCTGTAGGGCGGGAGGGGGGTCGAAGTAATAATTAATGTGCGCTTTTTGGACTTCCCCGCTTCCCCTACCCCTCTAAACGGCCGTTGACAATTCCGGAAAAATACGGGTTTCGTAGGTTTTCCTACGAGGAAGACGACGGCGCGATCGGATCGCGAAAAAAGTATCGGGAAATGCATCAAAAAAATGCGAGAGTACGGACCCGTTTTCCCGAAAAGTCCGCCGAAAAACTTGGTTTTTTCCGATTAAAATATACCCCATAAAGGTACGTTTTTCGGAACGGTTTTCGCGGGCGAAATACAGCTTTGGGTCCGCCGAATCTGAATCCGAAATCGGATATCGAAAAAAGTGACGTTAAGTCGGTCAAATTGCGAGAAGAAGCGAGCAAAGCGTTTAAAATTACATTTTTAATCGACCCGGGCCGCTGTTTCACAATAATGCGAGTTGAAGGGACTCAAAGTTCGCTCTTGCACTCTTGCGAGCTATTCATAACGGTCACATAACGGTCGCTAATGATGCCCTAACACCCTTTGGGGTTCCAAATCCCAAGCGGTGCAAATTCGTAGGTAGTTTTAGCTATTCACATGTTGGAATATGCAGCAATACCTTGCGAGCGAAGCGAGCAACATTCCTTAATAAACTTTTCGTGGTTCCACGTAGTTTTATAAGATTTAATTTGTTTGTAAGAATTTCCAACAGAAAAAAACGTCTGCCAAGTTGGGTGGGCAGTATAACTTCCTCAAGCGAGCGAAGCGAGCAGCATCCCCTTCAGACTTTAAACCTACCCTAAGGGATCTATCATTTGCGAGCAGATACACATGGGTACCTTGCGAGCGAAGCGAGAGCCATTTCAACAGAATAAATACGGACTTTTTCCTACACATATACAGCAATACCTTGCGAGCGAAGCGAGCAACATCCCCGAATAAACTTTTCGTGGTTCCACGTAGTTTTATAAGATTTAATTTGTTTGTAAGAATTCCCAACTGAAAAAAAACGTCTGCCAAGTTGGGTGGGCAGTATAACTTCCTCAAGCGAGCGAAGCGAGCAGCATCCCCTACAGAAGTTAAACCTACCCTTAGAGATCTACCGTTTGCGAGCGAAGCGAGCAACATCCCCTACACACGTTAAACCTACCCTTAGGGATCTACCGTTTGCGAGCAAAGCGAGCAACATCCCCTACATGTTTCAATTGTAATACATCGCATGTATACAGCCACACTTTGCGAGCGAAGCGAGCAACATTCCTTACATACCACACTTTGCGAGCGAAGCGAGCAACATTCCCTATCTGCCACACTTTGCGAGCGAAGCAAGCAATTTGGGGCTTGCCCCCCGGCTGGACGTGGAGGCGAGCGTAGCGAGCCGGAGCGGCTAGTACCCCATAAAGGTACGTTTTTCGGAACGGTTTTCGCGGGCGAAATACAGCTTTGGGTCCGCCGAATCTGAATCCGAAATCGGATATCGAAAAAAGTGACGAGAACTCGGTCGAATCGCGAGCGGAGTCGAGGCGAATCGTTAAAATTACATTTTTAATCGACCCGGGCCGCCGTTACACAACGTTGCTTACCTGAAAGGGACTGGATGACTCACAGGGGACTCACTACGCACTTGACTCATTTCAACGGAATAAATACCGGTTTTCCCCTACACATATGCAGCAATACCTTGCGAGCGAAGCGAGCAACATTCCCTTATAAACTTTTCGTGGTTCCACGTAGTTTTATAAGATTTAATTTGTTTGTCAGAATTTCCAACAGAAAAAAACGTCTGCCAAGTTGGGTGGGCAGTATAACTTCCTCAAGCGAGCGAAGCGAGCAGCATCCCCTACAGAAGTTAAGCCTACCCTTAGGGATCTACCGTTTGCAAGCGAAGCGAGCATCATTCCCTACATGCCATACTTTGCGAGCGAAGTGAGCAACATTTCCTACATGCCACAATTTGCGAGCGAAGCGAGCAACATTCCCTACATGCCAGAGTTTGCGAGCGAAGCGAGCAACATCCCCAAATAAACTTTTTTGTGGTTCCACGTAGTTTTATAAGATTTATTTTGTTTGTAAGAATTTCCAACAGAAAAAAACGTCTGCCAAGTTGGGTGGGCAGTATAACTTCCTCAAGCGAGCGAAGCGAGCAGCATCCCCTACAAAAGTTAAACCTACCCTTAGGGATCTACCGTTTGCGAGCGAAGTGAGCATCATTCCCTACATGTTGGGTGGACAGTATAACTTCCTCAAGCGACCGAAGCGAGCAGCATCCCCTACAGAAGTTAAACCTACCCTTAGTGATCTACCGTTTGCGAGCGAAGTGAGCAACATTCCTTACATGTTTCAATTGCGAGCGAAGCGAGCAACATTCCCTACATACCACACTTTGCGAGCGAAGCGAGCAACGTTCCCTACATGCCACACTTTGCGAGCGAAGCGAGCAACATTCCCTACACACCACACTTTGCGAGCGAAGCGAGCAATTTAATGGGGGGTGTGGACGTGGAGGCGAGCGTAGCGAGCCGGAGCGGCTAGTAATTATAGAAGTATAGGTTGTGGCAACTCGAAATAGGACACGCCGAGGAGTCTGGACGGGCCTTATGACGTACGCAAGCCAACTAAAACTACGATCAAACTCAATTGAAAAAATAATAAAAATTTGTGAAATAATTTGCAGCGTTTTTCTTTTCTGCTACACTTGTAAACATAGCTTCTACAGGTGTCACTTTTCTAGACTTGTACTCTTTGTTTTGGTGAAACACTTGTTCTAGTTTACCGTGCTTTACAAGTACCTGTATTTGTAAACTTGTACGTTTGTAACTTGTTTTATGAAATAGGCACCTAATGTGCTGGAGGTTTTCTAGAAAACGACATGTTCCAAACGGACAGATGTCCTTTGCCCAGAAGTTGTGCGTTTGTGAACTTCATTCTCGTAAATGAAACTTGAATTACCTAAATGAACTAGGGAGGTACGCTGTCAATTATCTAGAGGGAACAGGGGTCACATTAAAAATCCAACTGTCACTGTGTAAATAAATAAAGGCATGCTATACTCAACACAAGTAGAACCGATTTCCAAGTTGGAAATTGAATCTGGAATTTGGAACACGTCATCCAAATAGATATACCAGGGGCCAACTTCATAAAGAAACAAGTGACAATTTACAAGCCAATTTTATGTGCAAGTTGTAAAAAAGTCCAGTCATGCAGCATGACCCCATGAGCGAATTTTTGAAGAAATCTTCGAATATATCTATTATTGACTGATTTTTCAGCTTTGAAATTTTTGAAAACTTGATACATATTCTTATAGGAAACATTACGCTGATTCCGAATATACCACATGTTAGTATGCTGAAAAAATTATTTCGCACGACAAATCGCAAAAAACAGGCTATTTTGACATTTTTGACTACATTTTTGAAAATTTCAACCCGAAGATGTAATCCGATCAAGCTGGACAACGAACTTGAACTTTTGTTTTGTGTCCTTAACATTTTAAAATTTGTTTGAAGTTTCTAGCACAATTCTAAGGACAGTTATCGTCTGGAATGACACATACATACATACATACATGAAAAAATGCGTTAAACTTCAGAATATGATTCAGAATAGCCTGAAACAGATATCTGCATAAAATGTTTTCAAAAATTCACATTCTACATATTTTGAGGCGAGAGCAATAGCTAAATTTTCTTCAAAAATTCGCTAAAATGAGTGTGCTAAAATGAGTAGACTTGTAATGCACTGCCACAATTAAAATTGTACAGGTGAATTCGGACAAGTTACAAGTGTTTCGTCATCATTTTGTACAAGTCACTGTTTTACAGTTGTAAAAAATGGCTACATTTTACATGGCGTCCATTTACCTGTAAACTAGTTTTTTTCCAGCATTGTGAGTTGACAATTTTTCGGTGTTTAATATGTGGGAATCATCTTTTGCTGAAGAATACAGACAAGAAGCATTCAGCGTAGAAGACGCGATATTTGAGTTTACCGAGAGATTTAGGATGATTTCCGAAACCCTTGAAAGAATCAAATGGTGCGTGACCCTGTACATTCTGAAGGGGGTACTGATATTTTTGATAAGTTTGCTTTAAGTGTGCTTTAATATTTATTGCTTATGTATGTTTGATTAAATTTGAAAAGTTATTTATTATTCTTTCAATCTTGAAAAATTCGCCCACCATTTGGATGTTTGGATAAGCTAAAAAAGTTATTAATGTTTTTTAAATCTTCAAAAATTTGTCCTTCATTTAAATGTTTTGTCCTTTCTCAAGTCCTTCATTCGTGTTTTGTCCTCCCTCAAAGTCCTCCATTCGTGTTTTTCCATCTGGTAACCGTAGTATAGGCACCTATTGTTAATTCCAATCAATACCGACTTTGAATATCAATGCTTCATCATCTGCATCGCAATCAATACGCGCGTTCCACCTATTTATACTAAGCCCGCATGCTAATCAAGCGATGATGAATGGACCTTGGCCGTGTTTAGCTGCAGATAGATTACTCCGCATAACTTAATCAAGCGATCGGGAGGATTTGACATATTCATGGATGTCATAAAATTATTTATTGCTGATGGTATTCAAACGGTATCGATTTTGAATGATTTGATGATGTTCGGTTATAAAACAATGAATGAATTAACGAATGATAACATGTTTTTGTTTACAAAATTATACTGCATAATTAGTGATAGCAACATGGTAAGTTACAGTGTAAATCCATCCTATCGGAAGTTGAAATTTGGTGGGGAGACTCTCAAGGAGACTTTAGATGAATGGATTGGTGAACATTCACCATTCTGAACAGTTGAGTTAGCTAAATTATCTCTTCTTCAATCACAAACACGTAGAAAGAATAAAAACATGTGTTATTTCCGCTGGGATATGTACGAAACATGGAAAGATAGAGTAGTTGGACGCTCTATCCATACCACAGAGCTCCATTACTGATTTTGACATTTTTGACATTTGCATGCCTTTGCTTTGGCACATAAACTGAAAAATCGTCACGAAAACTTGCTCACGCTACTTACCAATAAATAAAATAGACTCACTGTGTTGCGTAGAGAACAATCAACTGTTTTCTTTATGTCTTTGCTATCGCACATGAACTAAAAATTTTATAGTAACTCGTAAACGAGTTCCACTATCTGCTTTACAAGCAGATACCATGTTACATGGATATGTCTTTGATTGGGGATTTCATAACGGTTGAACACGAGAGTTGTAAATAAATCCTTCAACTTTAAACGAATCCCGACTAATTCCAACAAAACAACGGTTTACTTATAGAAATGTTGAAAATAACTGTGGAGAGAAGCCACTACAATGAGTTGTTGTTAACAGTCGACTGTTGTCAAGTGGATGAAAATGTTTCCTATGGAGTGGAGTAAATTCTGCTATTGCTTTACGTTAAGAATATTGTAACTGGCTTATTAAAATTGTTTATAGTCCAATCAACTTAGTTTAGGAATGTAGCTAGGTACGTAAGGAGGGGGGAATTGGTAGCTTGAGATGTGAACATTTATCAAATAAATCAAGCGCATTCCAACGAGTGGCGAACGATTTCTGTGCGATGAAAACTGCGGAAGTTCCATTCCCCTAGCAACGAATGGGTTGTACGTGAAAAACACTGAAATTGTGACACAAATTTTGCGTCACGGAAATTTTTGGTTGACCCCCAGAGCAAAGACATATCCATGTCATTTTCTTCATTCCCCACAAGGGATGCCAAAATTTCTTTTTGTAACTATCGTTCGTAACTACCGACGGAAAGGGTTTTGTAGCTAGCTCTACACATAAACAACGCACTCCAACTCGACCGACAATACAAAGGACTTTATTACAAAAGACGTATTCAACAACTTAGGACTGAATAAAAATAGATATTTATAACACAACGCTATAATATGGACTTTACTTTAGGGTAAATTCTTGGAAACAACCACATGCCCGAAGGAACTTAAAAAACGTCATAAATTACCAGCAGAGACAGCAAAACATTACTAGAAAAAAAACCTACCAACTATGAACATTCAGTTTGGCTAATGGAATAAACCGAAACTCCCCTAGACCATCTATACACAGAGCTCCAGGTCCAGGATTATTCAAACCAACTCCAGGCGTGATGTCACGAGAATATGGGCTATAGGTAAATGTCCGTTCAATAAACGAAAAAATCTAGGAGAAAAGTGTGCTTTATAACTATAATATTTGTGTGTAAATTGAGACAAGTTGATTGTCGTGATTATTGAAAAAAAAAGTAAATTGTAAAAAAAATTGTACGTATTAAAAAAAATTCTCTTGGATGTGTGTGTGTGTGTGCCTCACCCTCCCACCCTTGTGTGTGAGAACTGACCAACCTGTAATAGGTCACTTTCCTGGCATGAGAACAGGAGAGGTGTTTGTTGCCCAATCTAGTGGCTGATTGAGGAACCCTGTTTATCTGTTTCTGAACAGATACTGAAGAGTGGATATTTCAAGGAGCCAGTCGGTGTTTGTAAGTAGAATGTGTTGACTATGTGTGTGCCCCGCCTTCATGTACACCGCGCCAACGGTAATTGAAATCACCAATTTTCTTCACGAAACTACGATAAAACGATAAATTGTGTTTCTAACCTCTTAGAGGAAACACTCGAGTATTTGCTCTACATCTAGAGACCTCGTCCTCTCTCGCTACTCTGAGAAAAAACACTTATATATCCCCGTCTCACACCAGACTGACCCAGTTCATTTCCTCCTTTTTCAACTTCCACGAAGGAGGAAGTTGAAAAAGAAGGGGAAAGAGAGAGAAAACTAGGGCGTGAATGCATAAATAAACGAAGAAGAGAGAGGTTATAACCGCTCGGAAGGTAACTCTTGGTGAAACGCTAAGGATGGATGGTGTGTGGGATGTGGGGGAGGGTAATAGGTCTAATATGACGTTTTTTCCACCAAGTTTCTCTAACCTTCCCAAAAGCAGGTTATCTTGTGAGTAATACGCGTAATGGCTAATGGCTTTTCGAAATGGATTATTCATTTTCCGGCTCAACTCGAGAGGAAAATGGAGTTTTATGGGGCTGCCATGTGCGGAAGGAACATAAACCGAATTATTAGAGACTGTCGACACTTGGGTTGAAAGACGTTACCGTCATCTGGGGTGATTTGAGCCATGCATTTCAGCGTAGGTACCTGAACTAGGGTGCTCGCTATTTTGAGAAAGGTTGAATTTTGATGACCTCCACCCGAAATTTGGTTTAAAATGTCAAAAAAATGACCCCCGATTATTTTTCAGATTTTTTGCATAACAAAAACCTACGCCGGTTGCTCGATTTTGGTTTTTGAAATATATTTTAAAATACCTACTCCAATTTTCTGTTTAGCAACTCAAAAAAAATAAAAATACAAATTTTCATAATTTTACAATGAATTTTGAAAAATTGTCATTTTTTGACATGATTTTGACGATTTGGAGATTTCAAACTGTTAAGTTGTTGCTGTTGTCTTGTTTTCACTGCATATTCGAGTTCAGCGACCCCACAAACGTAAGTATACGAAGTTTTCACAATTTTACAAAGAAGTTTGTAAAAGTTATATTCAAAAGTTTGATATGGGCAATAAAAGCGTATTTAAAAAACAAAATCGAGCTACTGGCATAGGTTTTTGTTATGGAAAAAATCTGAAAAAATCAGGGGTCATTTTTTCGACGTTTTAAACTAAATTTCGGGTGGAGGTCATCAAAATTCCACATTTCACAAAATATCGGGCATCCTAATTCAAAACTAATACACACACACTCACACACACACACACATACTATGAAGATCACGTGACCACCATAAATTTTACAGCTACTCCAAACCGAATTGGAAATTTACCAAATTGGATGCTATAACTTATATTTGGGAAATGTCGAATTCAAGTTCAAAATGTTATGATCACCGACCTGCATATAATATGTGGGACTTAGGGTAATAAGAACACCGAAATTTACCAATTAACGCATGCAAAATTTAGGGGGAAAAATTCGAAAAAATCTCAATAGAAAATTCGTTTAAAAATAGTTGTTATTTACTGAATAGAACATCACGCCCATATTCACGTGACATTGATAATCACACACTGACACATCCATACACACACACGTACATACTATGAGCATCACGTGACCACCATAAATTTTACAGCTTTCCATTAGAATTGGAAATTTACCAAATTGTATTCTAAAACTTCTATTTGGAAATTTTCGAATTCAAATTCCACATGACATTGTTAATCACACACAAACACACAGTGAACATAACCATTATCACCAACATTTCTCATTAATGAACACTTATTAATAATTCAAAATATGATGAGCATGAGGACCTGTAGAAGGGCAAAGGATTATTGGGCTACATTATATAATATGTGCTAAGGTATCGGTCATAAGGGGTGATTTCAGCCAAAATTCACAATTTTTTTACTGTAAAATTTGTTCTACTCATTTTCGAGTTCTAAAAACGTAAACATATATTAGCATATTCTATAGACGTATGCTAAAGTGCCCGCTATTTTGAGAAATGTGGAATTTGATGACCTCCACCCAAAATTTGGTTTAAAACATCAAAAAAATCACCCCTGGATTCTCGAGTTCAGCGACTCAAAAAACATAAGTATACAAATTTTCATAATTCTACGAATTTTGAAAAACTGTCATTTTTTGACACGATTTTGACGATTCTGAGATTCCAAACTGTCAAAAGTTGTTGCTATCGACTTGTTTTGACTGCATATTCGAGTTCAGCGACCCCATAAACGATATTGGCGAAAAAAGCGTATTTCAAAAACCAAAATCGAGCTACCGGCGTAGGTTTTTGTTATGCAAAAAATCTGAAAAAATTCAGGGGTCATTTTTCTGAAATTTTAAACCAAATTTCGGGTGGAGGTCATCAAAATTCCACCTTTCTAAAAATAGAGGGCACCCTATTACACATATTATATGCAGTTGGGTAATCATAACATTTCGTATTTTAATTCGACATTTCGCAAATAGAAGTTTTAGCATCCAATTTGGTAAATTTCGAATTCGATTTGGAATAGCTTTACAATTGTGGTCACGTGATGTTCATAGTGTGTACGTGTGTGTGTGTATTAGGTGTGTATGGATGTGTCAGTGTGTGATTATCAATGTCACGTGATGTGGATGGACGAGATGTTCTATTTACTAAATAACACTATTTTTAAACGAATTTTAACATGTATCATGTTTTAGCCCTGGGGTCCTAGCAAATTTTGCGAGTCAATTTTTTTCCGCGCACGAAACATATAGTGTTACAGTGATTTCCGCCTACAACTGAGTCGTTGCTAGGGAAATGGTACTTCGTCGTTTTTCATCCCACAAAATTCGTTGACCATTCGTTCGAAAGCTCTCGATTTATCCAACAATATTATGTTAACTACTGCGAAGTGCGTGTCCAACAAACTGAGTTATGAGCATGGTTATATAAATAATTGTTTACACACAGGTGATCATTCTCAATAATTGATATTGTGAACATGATTGCAACCGCTTGTTAATTTCGAATCAATATTGAGGAGAAAACATGATACATGGTTGAAATTTTTGGTTCTAGAACAGAAATAAGTTTACGCAGTTAAATAAGGAAATGCGAGAGGGTGGGCCATAACTTCTGAAACACCCGGTATACTAAATGATAAGAGAGACACGCCTGAACTATTTTATTATGAGAATAGAAAAAAAAAAAAAAAATTTCCCCTAAATTTTGCATGCTTTTATTTGTAAATTTTGGTGTTTTTATTATTATAAGTTACACTTTAGGATGCCCGCTATTGAGAGAAAGGTAGAATTTTGATGACCTCCACTCAAAATTTGGTTTAAAATGTCAAAACAATGACCCCTGAATTTTTTCAGATTTTTTGAGGTCATCAAAATTCCACCTTCCTCAAAATAGTGATCATAAAATTTTAAATTTGAATTCAACATTTCCCAAATAGAAGTTTTAGAATCCAATATGGTGAATTCCAATTGTAATGAAATAGCTGTAAAATTTATCGCGGTCACGTGATGTTAATAGTGTGTACGTGTGTGTGTGTGTGTG
>CM061050.1:48685544-48819573 GCA_030762985.1 Adelphocoris suturalis | reverse complement strand
ATTTGATTTATAGCATTTTTTCTTACTTTCAATAGATTTTTCAGCAAATATTAATGAAATTGAGTAATTTTTCTGCATAAATTTAATACCGTTCTAATTCGTTGTTGGTTAACTTTTATTGAATGAAATGTTGCTAAGAAATATAAATTCAACGATTTTAAGCCGTTTTAACCCAATTTTAGTGAATTATCGAATTTTTGTAAAAAGTGAAGCTATTGCAATGGCTCAGAAAATTTTAAAATCAAAATTACAAATGATTTTAATCTCCGAATTTTCCGACCATTCAATGATGGGTCCACATTTTATTTATTTATTAGTACGGGCAAGCCCAATTTACAAAGAAAAACATAATACAGAGTTGAAAAAATGTAATACAGAAGTTCAAGAAAAAACAGTGTGGCAAGTGAATGAAAAATGGAAGAAATATATATATATATATTAATTTCTATGCAATTCTTAGGCCGACCCCCAATAATTTTTTAAATTTCCACTTTTTGTGTAACGTTTTTTGTCCCGAGATGGGAAGCGAGAGGTCGTGGGTTCAAATCCCGGCCAGGCCTGAAAATTTATATATATATATATATATATATATATATATATATATATATATATATATATATATATATACTTATATACTGTTGAAATTTGATAAACATTTAAAATCAAAATAAAACAGTGGATGATGATACAAGGGATCTAAGTTGGGATACAGAACTATTGAAAAAGTCAAATTCGGGATGAAGGTGTAGAAGTAATTGGCTGAACGGCGGATACGGTTTAAGGGGGAATTTATTAAATAGTTAGATGCTGAGAACGGGACGTGAAACAAGGTGGGATGGCGACTGGTAAGACGAGGAGTAGAAAGCTGGAACTTGGCAAGTAGAGATGGGCAATTGATTTCATTATTGAGCAGCTTATGCAGGAACACCAAATCAGCAAGAATTCTTCTTTTGTCTAGTGGTAGGGCTCTGCAGGTCTCCATCAGGGAAGAATAACTGATCTCGTCGGACGGAATTCCCAACTTGAATCCGACGTACCTCAGGAATTTATTCTGTACTCTCTCGAGGGCATGCCGGTGAACTGTATAAAAAGGGCTCCACACCGTTGATGCGTATTCAAGTTTTAACATTTGCTAGCATTGAAAAGCTGAGGGAAATATACATTCTTAATCTGTGATATATTTATTTCAACCGAGTCATAGCTTTATTTCACTTAGATTCAATGTAAGCCTATGCATCTAGTCTTAGTTATAGTTTAGAATTGTGCCAGTTTAAGTGTCTCACTTGACACCTCGCGCAATGCCGCTAATGACCCTTCAGGTTGAGATGCGGCTAAATTCTTAAATTAAAAATAGGTAGGAATTGTTACGAGGGAGAGGAGGGTAATACAAAACGAAAAAAAGAAGTTTCATTTCCCTAGCAACGGCTTGGTTGTACGTGAAAATCAAAAGAAAATGCTTGCATAAGTCTGCAACACATTGGGACATTTTCATGTGTGTTTTCTTATTGTATTTATTACTTGGCAGATCTCACCCGTGCATTGCACGGCGGGGCGTACAGATCAATTAAATGGGCCATAAGAGAAACAGCCCACCCGTGGGTACTTTATTGAATTCGAGCCACACTACATCACCTACCCCCCTGCAGACTCGTATGCAAGCTCTAAGAGCCACTCAGCTGATCCGGACCCTGGGCATCGTCACGTAAATGTGCTAAAGAGACTACATACGAAATTACAGCTTCCTAGAGTGTAAAGAATAGAAATTACCTATTAAAATGATTTAACCACCGCTTCACAAATCAAACCGTTCTCGCAATATTTGGATTACCTGCTATGAATCAAATCATCGAAACACCAGCTCAATGAAATCATCAGAAATTAACAAGCGGTGGCAATCATGTTCACAATATCAATTATTGAGAATGGTCACCTGAGAGTACACAATTATTCAAATAACCTTGCTCATAACTCAGCTTGTTGGCCACACACTTCGCAGTAGTTAACATAATATGGTTGGATAAATCGAGAGCTTTCCAAGGAATGGTCAACGAACTTTGTGGGATGAAAAACGACGAAGTACCATTTCCCTAGCAACGACTCGGTTGTAAGCGGAAATCATCAAAATATTTTCGTGAGCAATTTTCCGTACCTTTTTTTAGTTTATGTGCCATAGCTAAGACATAAAGAAAACAGTTGATTGTTCTCTACGCAACACAGTGAGTCTATTTTATTTATTGGTATCGCGTGAGCAACCTTTCGTGACGATTTTTCAGTTTATGTGCCAAAGCAAAGACATGAAAATGTCAATATACATCCTACCAGCGGAACCTGCGGGACCTATGTGTTCCAAGAGAAACTAAGAATATTGAGAATAAAAGTTATATTTAAGTTTATCGTTTGCCAAGGTGAGCGTTGAACGTTTCACACGATTGGTCCGGATACCATCAAGGTGTTTTTGTAGTAATAACTGCATGAGGGCGGAAATAATTGTTCCTGGTTAGAGATTGCAGTAACTTGAGATTCTCAGCCGGGTTGAAAAGGCTAAACGAGTCAAAACGAATGCTGGGCAGCCACATTTCGTCTGTAAAGAGGAGACGAAAAACTCGATTGGATGTCGGTTCGTTGACCTCGGCCAGTCTTTGTTTACCAGTCCCTTTTTAGGGTGGAAATTGCAAACGGAACCGACTGCTCTGTCTGGAGAGAAGGAAGGGGGAGGAGGGAAAGGAATAAAGTGGACAAGAAGGAAAGGTCGATAGGAGAGACGACATGGCGATAGCGAGATAGACAGTCAGGACGAATTAGAGGAAAAGGAGAGAAGGGAAGAAGCGTTTTTTGGCAAATAAAGATGCGAATCTACACCGTCTTTCAAGGGGAAGACCCTTCAATTCCGACAGGCGTTCGATTTATTTCATGGAGGGATTACTGCGCGATTCGATACAGTTTTTCCTCAATGTACCGATGGAAAAAGGATATGCTAGTCGAATAATCTCTTCTATACTTACTGGACGTCTCTGAGTCGTGGTATTTCTCGGGGAAGTTGAACGCGGATATCCAAGCAGAATATATTTATAACCAATTTTATCCATCAATAATAGTGAACTTATTATTATTACTAATTGTACTGTAAAATCGAGAGCCCAATCATGGCATCTGTCCAATACTGTCTGTTGCCTACAGATTAAATAAAGGCGACGAGTGCATACAATTAAAGTTCCTGTGGGCATGCAAGGGCTTACGCAGAATTTTCACTCTACTGGGGCCAACGGTAATTTTACAAGACGGATGTAGGCAGAAACTGATTTTTCTTCTCGAGGACCAACTTTCTGTGTACATTCAGTAGGCACACTCCGTTGAGACGGGCTTCTAACATGGGTTACCTCACCCATGTTTTAACCCTTCTCAACGATTTGAATGACCTTTCAATTGTACACGTTGTGCATGGCTGTGCTAGAAGAACGTTTAGCGCCGATTTCACTTGGGGGTAAAACCCCTTGGTCTCTTGCAATACATCGATAAAATCCAATTCATTCAATTTTTCTGTAGTAAGACCCTTTTCCATCCAAAATGTATGCCATAGCTTAGCCTCAGTTTCAATGAGGGTATACAGGTCAGTCGCTGTTTGAGTACTTCCTTTGACATTTCCAACATCTTCGATGGGTGAAGTACCAATCTCCTAAAAGCTGTTACATTATCATCCGAAAATCGGTCTTGTAATGAACTTAGTAGTGAATCCAAATATGGGATGTACAGAGATACTTTACACGGATGCGTATTAATTTTTGTGACGAGATAATTGCGGAGTAAGTAGATAGTCTACTGTGGCAACTGCCCCAGTTGCCCCACCCCTGCGTACGCCCTTGTGGGCATGCGCATACGTGAATTTCTTATAACGCCGATTTCCCATAATCGATTGACCCTTAAGACAATGGAGGTGAAGGAAACGGTGTAGTTCCTCGTTCGAAGGGAAGAACCGATTAACCTGCTACACACAGAGGGTATCCTGAAGGGTTGAATAACCTTAGGAATGTGCCAAGGAGTAGCATTAGCAAGAATCGAGAAGGAGGAACCTACTCATATCCATCACACTCCTAGGTGTCAATCTTACTCGGAGGCTCTCATTTACACGTCACCTTAGAATTAAAGCTGCTTCGGCCAAAACAGCCATGAATTGCATCTGGGGTAAAGCGATAGCCAATCCAAGCGTCCCACTGTCAGCCAAAATGGAGATTTTCAACGCCATCATGAGGGCTATGCTCTGCTATTCAGCTGAGGTATGGGGAAACAAGGAGTACGATTCGGTCGAAAGTGTACAGTTGCTCTTTGTCAAAAGACTGTTTCACTTCATTCACGCCTAATTAAATTGTATATTTAGAAACAGAGCTTGACACATTATCGGTGTTCACTCTGAAAATGCACTTTAACTACTTATTGAAGGTCCTCAAGATGCCTGGATTCCGTCTTCCAAAAATCGTGGCTGTTGAGACGATAAGAAGTTGCGCAGGTTTTGCTAAGCATTATGCTGCACTCTGTACCAAGTTCAACCATCCGGACAATCTTGCATCTCTTGACCACAGAGTTCTCAAGTCGGACATGGATCAGCTGGTCGCTGCATTCAGTGCCGATAGGCGATCATGGTTTCGAGGAAGAGTTGAGACTTCCGAGTTTTTCACTCTGTACCGTGAGCTGGATCCTGGGTTCAAATGTGCGAGTCTTCAGTCTGACGCTGGAATTCCCCTGCATGTTGCACGTTGGGCATTTGGGCATTTGGGCACGTTGGGAATCCTTGTATTTAAATGCCGAACCCTATGATACGGATAGAACAGAAGAGTGCTCGATGTGCAATCTTCACGAGCGAGAGGACGTCTTCCACTTTTTCTGTAGATGCCCGATATTGTCAGAGTTCCGACTTGCTGCTTTTGGATGTCACACTTTATCACGCGATGAAGCAATCGTGATTCTCAACGGCCCGGATTTAACTAGACTGGGACAATTTTGTAAATCAGCCTGGCGTTATCGTTCCTTTCTAGTGAGAGAATTCAATTTTTGAAGTTTGAATAATTTAATTAAAAAAAAAAAAAAAAAAAACGGTCCTAACTTCCGGCAGACGGTTTTTTTCCATGCCGTAATGTTTATTTTTTTTAAGATAAGAAATTATTGCAATACATATCCTTGTATGAATATACTTAATAAACTTTTTTCTTCTTTCTTCTTCTTCTTCTTCTTCCATCACACTCCCGAGACCTTCAAGAAGCGGTGGGAGTGAGGGGGGGGGGATAATAAAGTTTAGAGCCCCTTTAGGTCACCTGAGTAAGATCCAGAGCTAATTTCTTTGCTATTCAACCTATAGATCCTTGCCTTTTTGTGCTGTTCATCAATGATTTGGCCTATCAGTTTGACGACGGTAATGTATACCTGTTTGCTGATGACATTTCCACTGTAATATCTGGATCTTCCTTCGATACTCTTCATAGTGATATCACTGTCGCCGACGAAGTTGTTAAGCAGTGGTGCTTAGCTAACTCTATGATACTAAATGATGACAACACCCAATCATTAGATTTGCGACTGAATGGAAGAACTGAGCAGCACGTTACCTTTTTGGGAGTTATAATTGACAATAGATTGTCGTGGCATAATCACTTTGAACATCTTGTTCCCAAGCTCGTCTCAATGCTGTTCATGCTGCGTCGTTTGTTTTCTTCAGTATCCCCCGCAACTCTCCTTTCCGTTTATTTTGCCTGTTCTGTCAGTAGAGCCTGTAGAGCCTGTTTTGTGAGTTGCCTGATATTGTATTTTGCTCTGGGGAAACTGCTGTCATGCTGCCGAGGTTTTAAGGCTTCAAAAAGTCCAGTCATGCAGCATGACCCCATGAGCGAATTTTTGAAGAAATCTTCGACATTTCAGTTGCTATTGATCGAGTAGAGAAATTTTAGTTAATGATTTTGATAGACAAACATGGAATCAAATTATTAAAAATAATTAGGAGGTACTCATACTTTATTATTATTAAGCTAATCTTGTAGATTTCAACCTTGAGATTAACGTTACTTGGGTCTGCGTGCTAGTACGTACATGAATAGAACTTCTTCATAATTTCATGGCTGATATTTTCTAAGCCACAGTCAGTATTAAAGCTACATCTTCTACTTAGCTACTTCTTCTACATCTTCCACTTGCGTTGATAGCAATTAATATTATATAAACTCCCATTATTGATACTAATACCTAATCCATTGCTATCTCGCATACCTCTCTCTTCCCTGCGGTATTTCTTTCATCTTAAAAGAAGTGAATATAAGAAATTAATCAAGCGACAGGCTAGGTAGAAAAACCCTCCTGATTACCTTTCTTTTGGAGCGACATAAAGAAAAGCGTAGTAAATTATCGCAGTGATTTAAGTACATCTTGTTCTACTTATTTCGCCTGAGTCCCAAAATTATATCGAAAGATTGAAATGTACTATAGAAGCCCAAGAATTTTTATCACGGCAATGGTAGATTTTCACAGAGTCCTTCATTTCAAATATAAGTTTCAGAGATAGATAGATAGATATTTTCTCTGTTAAGGCCTAAACGAGGCAATAAAAACGTCAGGTATACAAAATACATAAATACAAAATGAATATACAATACAAATACTGATAATTAAGTCATGACACAGATAGAATAAAAATAGTTAGAGAATCTTTAGGTAACACTTATACAGCAAATCAGTCAGGTAGATATTTCTTCCAATTCACATTTAAAAAACTTGAGACTTCATAAAGTTCAATTTCAATTAATGCTCGCTTCAAAGTACTTCTGAACTTTTTAACTGGAAGTGTTTGAATTTGTACCGGTAGGCAATTGAAAAGACGAGTCCTCATCTGTGCCGGATCACTTGTCAACGTTGTCGTGAGGCGAGTTGCAGGTGAGCGTAAATTATTAATTGCCTCTGGTGGGATATTGATGAACGTTGTTGCCTCTTATGATTGAGTCGGTACGCTCCCAAACAAACAGAAGGGAATTCAGAACATACCTAGTAGCTTGGAATTGTCAGAATTCCTAGGTCTCTAAAGTGACTACGGCACCTCTGACTCCAATCAAGCCCCCTCAAAATTCGAACTGCTCTTTTTTAGCGAATTTTTGAAGAAAATTAAGCTATTGCTCTCACCTCAAAATTTGTAGAATGTAAATTTTTGAATAATGTTTATGCAGAAATCCGTTTCAGGCTATACTGAATCATATTCTGAAGTTTAACGCATTTTTTAATGTATGTATGTATGTATGTATGTATATATGTATGTATGTGTCATTCCAGACAATAATAAATTGTCCGTAGAATTGTGCTAGAAACTTCAAACAAATTTTAAAATGTTAAGGGCACAAAACGAAAGTTCAAGTTCGTTGGCCAGCATGATCGGATTACATCTTCGGGTTGAAATTTTCAAAAATGTAGTCAAAAATTTCAAAATAGCCTGTTTTTGCGATTTTTTGTGCGATTTTTCAGCATACTAACATGTGGTATATTCGGAATCAGCGTAAAATTGCCTATAAAAATATGTATCAAGTTTTCAAAAATTTCAAAGTTGAAAAATCAGTCAAAAATCGAATAATGCCGTTCGCTAGTTGTAACAATCGGTAATATTTGTATGAAACATTGTCCAAATTCAGATTGAACTACTCTTATGGAAGTATCCCTGTACAACCAATCCTAGAACCATGCTGTTTAAAACGTAGGTAGTAGGTGATTGTAAAAAAAAAATTAAAAAAAAAAAAAAAAAAAAAAAAAATTAATCACAACTGATGACTTTACTCTGAAATATTCTGTCCTCCGATTCTCTCGGTCGCTCTCTTTAATGTTTTACGCTCAACTGTTTTGTTACCCATTAGTTATATGATTCTTCTTATTTTCATTATTGTGCGTCTGATATTTTGTATCTTTTGTTTTGTATGTTTAACTGCATCTCTAATTGACTATTGTCACACATAAGTATTATGTTTTTGACAAATAAATCAATCAATCAATCAATCAGGTTAGCATCCAGTATGGCTCAACTCAAATGATAGAATCCCCAATTGCGTACCGTATCCCAATTGAATTATCGTTTAGGAGCTCTCTAATAAAGCGGAACTGCTTGCCTCTGCAGATTCAGCTACCTCAGAAATCCAAAGTCCCTTTTCTACCTTTTACTTTGGCGACCATCTTGTTTTGCAGAGCTGCGTAATAAATTCCTCAGAAAATTAACCGCGATATGAGCTAGAGAAAATACCCTCGGGGTTGTTGCTCTCCTCGTGTGTTGACCTACAACCACTCCGAACGCAAATTAAACGCAACAGGGCAACAACGACCTCCCCGTATTCGCGTCTCCGCCCCATAAATTCCTCTAATTTCCACGCGTGCTGGTTTGAGATATTACGGACAAATTTATTTACTTTCTCCCTCCTCCGAGGATCCCGCATATTCAGTTACGTGGGAGAACCGCAAGATGAAAACTTGAGCAGCTCGGCGTCTTGAGGGAATTTTCCTCACAAATTCACAGTTCCACATTGATGTCTTTAGCAGTTTGTGAATAAATGCAGTCTCGAAACGTAGCGTTTCTTCACTGAATTAACGATCTGTTGAAATGAAATATAAAAGGTTGAGGAAACAAAACCCCGCCCCTTGACCCCGCTGGGGAGGCCCCAGACCCCTCTTTTGCTTACACCTTGAGCCTCGGCTAAACATTGGAGTAACGTGGAACACGCTCCATTTCAAAAAGCTCCGGAACTAAGCTCCGCATCTCAATCACCTGACCTGGGGGGCTCCAGACTTCATGATTTGTTTTTGCCATCCCAAGAGTTGTAACAGCTATCGAAAACTGTTACGGTGATCCGTTCAATAGAACGGCGTGCCCGTTGGTATCCCCAACGTGCACCGGTCCGCTTGCTCTTAATCGTTGTTCAACCTTCAGAACGATGAGTCTACCTCTGTGCTGGAGGACAGAGGTACATGCTGCATGACTGGGGATTATTTTTTTCATCCACAACATCCGATAGGTCAAAAGAAAGTTATTTAACGTTGTTATAAATAGCAAGCTGTTACTGAGGGACGGAGGCCATTTTATATTTTTTGTCCTGCGAAATCCATTTAGATTCCACACAGCTCAACATCCATCCATCTCCATCCAAAACACTTAACCCTGCAACCAATACAAGCGATGAAACCCTCGATATATTTTTTTCCCAATCCCCTCCACCGCCGTAAACATTATATTTCCTTTACGCGTCAGGCGCACCTGTTCATACGAGCGCGAAAGTATTTCCCAGCTACCCCTTACCATCTTTTTATCGAGAGCTCCCTAACAATGTCCTTTTTTTACGTTTAAGACCGCTCTGTCATAAAACGCGGGTTTTACAGTCCACACCTGGGATGGAAAAGGCTGTTTTTACTGGGAAAAAGAGAGACTAGGTCGGTGGCAGAGTCTTTTTTTTTATTGTTTCCCGTGGAAAATTACGTCCTCTTGGCCGACCATGCGAGAGAGTAGGAAGGAAAAGCTGTTGTCGCAATAATATTTTATTGGTCATTCGCGTTTCACTCTGTGCGGGAAGCGCTTTTTCATTTTTTACGAAGCTTTCGAGAGAACTTGACGGAGTCGGATGTGACCAGGGACGTATTGGTAATGCAGCATACACTCAATTACTAGTAACTAAATAGCGTGGGGGGAACATAACCGTCATGAGGGGTGAATTCAGCCAAAATTCACGATTTTTTTGCAGAAAATTTGATTTAACTCATTTGCGAGCTCTAAAAATTTAAACATAATTGTAGCGTTCTCTGTAGACATACTGTTAACATTTAGAGGCACTGATATAGATATATACATGTTTTTTTTTTTTTTTTTTTTTTTTTTTTTTTTTTTTTTTTTTTTTTTTTTTTTTTCAAAAAAAACTTTCCTCACTTGTGAGTTTCAGATACAATAATGTAGTAATTAGTAATCACTAAGGGAGTTATTGGACTCGACCTCGTCCTTGTTAAGCGAATAGTCGAATTGTGCATGGTTTGGTGAGATCTCAACAATAAAATCATGCTAAATCAATCCTTTGATAAAATCAATTAGATGTTGGAAAAAACCTGTTTGTGACTTCCTGTGGAGGAAGCCCATCAAAATGACTAAGTCCGACCCATTCATGTCTTTCTTGCTAATATTAGAAAAGCTATATAATCCTAATTCGAATAAAAATGTATAATGTGAAAAGAAAAGTAAATATTCGAGTCAAAAAAATTCGTTTTTGGCAATCAGGGATGATTTATTTGTTCACATTCCTAGCAAATCCCGTGGGGGGCAGGATTATGCAAAAACTTTAGTGCTGCCCCCCAACTTTTTTAAACCACAACTAAGCTATGTAAATCGATTTTAGGAAGTTTAAAATTTCAACTATGTGAAAGAGGAGACTGTAACGATTCCAAATCACATTTTTCAAATTATAAAACGATAGTTTGAAGTGAAGACATTTCGTTTTGAAAATGGAGGGTAGGACTAAAGTACACCCAAAATGTGGAGGGGAGAATCCAAGCTGCCACGACTGAAGTATTTGAAGTCACCGAAGATGCTGTAAAACGGATGGGTTAGCAAACCAGCAAAATATCAGATACATGATCAGTGACCATCAGGTCACTCAGACACATCCATATGAATCGTAACATGTGTACATTCAAAAGAGGTGGTGAATTTGTGTTACATAGCTGAAACGTTGGAAATTAAGGGGACCAGGTAGCAAGAATATTGAGAAAAATCGATTTTTTTTCTTTTATAAAACGATGTATTAACATCTAGGGAACAATTAAATTCAATAACATCGTCAAATTTATGCGTAAAAGCGCGTAAATTTTTTGTTTCAGTACAGGCCGGCAGCAAAGGTGGCTAGATGGTTGCTCTGTCGTCTTTATTCTTGAATAACGGTTTACTGGTCCTTTCCTTTGTTTGCAAATTCGTGTAGAACCGCCCATTTTCAATAAACAATCAAAAGAAATCGTAAAAACGAAATTGGGCCACTAAAAATCACAAAGAAACCATAAGATGTAAAATGTATGATAAGTCTTTATTTGACTGGCCTACAACCATGGGTATTATGTTTATATTATCCATGGATGACATAGTTAAGCTATCATGATACAACACTTCATTTCAGATAGTTCTAGGGAAAGCAAAAACAGCTTCTATTTGCATAATGCGTTGCGACGCCATGAAAAGATGGATTCTGTTGGTTTTTCTGCTCTCCTTTAAAGTAATGTTTTTTCATATTCACGGGCGTTTTTCTTCGGAACGGTTGACCCTATTCGCTTGATTTTTGTTTTGCTTTGAAGAAGAGATCTGGGCCAACATATTAACATAGCGGTTTTACAAAATGTTGATTTCAACTGCCGCTAGATGTTTCTGAAGTAAGAAAACTCGGCGCTCCGCGCCTCGCCAGGGGGCAAGCCCCCTGGACCCCCGGTTACCTCTATTTACATACTTCGGACGAAATTATTGAAACACAGAATGTGTTTGCGTTGTCGCGCAACCAAGTGACAACCAAACAAGCGTCATTGTTTACTATTCATTTATAACATCAATTTATATAGTTATAGTATGAAACTACGAAAATTGCGTTGTTAAAAAATCAAGCCTGGCTGGGATTCAAACCCACAACCTTCGTCTCACGAGAAAAAAAAAAAAAAAATTTTCAGGCCTGGCCGGGATTCGAACCCACGACCTCTCGCTTCCCGTCACACATTTCGTTCCCATCCCGCGTTCCATTTTCGGCTAGTTAGTCCATGGCTAAAACACATTCTGTGTTAAAAATATGACATTTATTCCATGATACCTACGAATCCGTGTTTTTGAGCTACCTGGACTGGAAACCCCTATGTTAATTGAAAATCGAGAATATAAAGAACAAAAAGAAAAAAAAGCACTGAAATTGGTTGCAGGGGGGCTGAGGAAAACGCCTGTAAAAAGAGGTCTATTAAGGGCGGGAGGGGTCCGGGTCCCTTAACGAAAAACCTGAATTCGAAGTATTCGCACTCCCAAATGAAAGATACACCTTTTATAGTAACCTGATATTAGTTTAATGAACAATAATAAAACCAAGTTAAAGAAATAATTAATTAACTTTTCTTAGTATGAAAGATGCTGAAGTAAGCTCACGTAATTAACGCCACACGCTAAAATAACTTGAAGGAGTTGGTGCAGGGAACAAAAGACACTTTTGTTTGCACCGTGAAGTACCCATGTAGTCATTTTAAGATCTTGGCATTTGGTTGATGTTAATATAACTTCTTTAATGACGTCGCCAAATGAGAGCGTTGTGTTCTTTCTGACAGCGAAATTGCAGGGAAACGAACTAGAAACTTTACTTCCAGAACTAAAGTTCCAAAAGTTAAAGACCCAAACTTTTGCTTTGCATTAGCAGTAAAAGTCAACACACGTCAGCCGTAATCTCGTCTAGCGTTCTTCTCTCCGCACGTAGGATTTATGAAGAAATGTACCTATTGCATATTATTTCTAAACTTTTTTTTGAAAATATAGATCAGTATACCATATGTTAAGCGTATTTTCTTTTAAGTGGATTGAAGCTTATAGACTTCCTACGATGAGTACCTATCACAGAAAATTATTAAACAAATTTTCGGAACTTGAAAAAACAAAACAAAAACACGCAGTTTCCGTAAGCAGAACCAACTTTTCGAGTCGATCAGCTGGAGCAGTGGGTGAAGCCCGTAATGTCATTCGTCCTTTGATGTCAAACAGAGGCTCGAATTTTGTTGTAATCAGACAGACGACATAACTTTTAGCACTATCAGCTGATCAGGATGGTCATTCTTCAGAGAGGCCAGTGAACTGGAGAGATTTTAGCTCCCTGAGCTGATCAGCATGGCTCTCCTCACTTTGCTCGTCTCTTGTTGTTCCAGAGAGGCTCCCTATCAAATTTCGACGTCGTACGGTAAATAGGAGAGATTTGAGCACGATTTTGCCATCATTATGATATTAGGGCTTGTGGTCAACGAGGCTTGTGGTTCTGACATGGTAATACATCATATCAAAATTTGGTCCGAATCGGACCAGCGGTTTCGGAGTAGTAATGAGCACAAAATTTTGTCCATAAATGTATAGGTATATACAATATATGAAGCAATATGAAAACGAATGACTATTGTAAAAGTGTTCTACACTCTCTGAAATACAAAGAAAATGTATCCCCTCCCCCAAGTGCCTCCGTGCCGACGGCTGTATTACCCCCTTTTCTACGAAAAGTTGGGCAATAACATACACTGCACTAGTCGAATCTGTACCCACTTATCGTCTTCTTGCTTGAAGTTGTGCATATCAGACTACTTTTGAGCAATTAATAATCGTACAGAAAGCTCTAGTCAGTAAAATATGTATTGCAAAACTTAACGAGCACTCAGCGCCCCTGTCAAAAAGTTAGAAGTCCCCCCCTTCCAAATAATAGCGGATTCTCAGAGATGATTCGCGAGCTCATTAGAGATGGTTCGCTCCCCCAACCTCAACATTCAGGGGACACCAGATCTAAAAACTTGGTAAACGTGAAGGTAGCCAAGCTTAGAATCTCCCTGGCTCAAATTAATTACATTTACGGAGGTATATCTGCCTTTCGTAAACTTCCAACTAAGCTCCAGGAAAAATGACTTTCAACTCTTAACAAAATGAAAAATAAAGAAGCAGAGAAATATTTTTTAACCTTTCTATGGCCCATGGGAGATCTTCTTGGGTTTGTTCGAAAGCGTACATAAGCAATTTAAAAATTGTCTACCCCTACCCAAACCATGGCGGGAGGAGGCGGGGTTCCGTTTGTTGAGGTTAGGCAATGACCCGCAAGACCGAGCGTTCATGAAGGCGAGGTCGCTTTTTGCGCCGTGTTCCATTACCACCACCCCCCCGAGCGAGCAAAGCGAACGAGAAAACTACACTAGTTTCTTACTACCAGCATAAATCTGAAACTCTATTTGTCTGTCCGTCGTCTCTATGCACGGCTGAGTGGGGGGAGTCGACGAGTGGTGGGATCTTCTCGAATTTCTCGAAAAGGGTGCATAAGCAATTTTAAAATTTTCCATTCCCGCCCGAACCATGGGACTGAAGGAAAGGAGGGGGGGGGTGGGAGCCCGTTTTAATGCGTGTTTTTTGGCCGAGCGCTCGATCTTCTGTTAGCTACCACATCAAAATTTGATTGAGAGCACTCATTTGATTGCAGCGACAAAATAACGTTCCTGGATCTGTAGAACACAATGGTACCAACAAAATGGTACTAAAACCTTATTTCCCTACTATGTTTGTTTCCGCCTTAGAGCCAGTAAATATTCACGGTCTTTGCTCGGGTCTTAAAATTAATGTTTGTTGGAGTTCCGATTTGGTCCCATTCAAGTTTAGAGTCATGTGAACGAATGAAGACGAAAACGTTCGTTGTCGACCTACTGTTCTTCCTATTCCTTCAAAACGTTACTGTACGTTAAACTTTGAATTAGAACCTGTTGAAAAACATCACGGAAGGTCTCGATGGTATGGTGATAACCAAATCGGTCGAATGGTCTTCATTTACCACAAAAATCGTGATGGAGATTTTTTTTTTAATAAAGATTATAATATGTACAGTATATCTGAATCTGTCATATGTAACCTGTAGACAGACAGGTGTTTGTAAATGAATTTTCCCCCTCAAAAAGTCACCGAAAATGTGCAGAAAATAGCAAATTCATTCCGGCTGTATACATCCCACCTCGAGCGAGTGAAGTGAGTAATATACCACATACTCGTTGGATTTCAACGGGATTTTTCCTACGGACTCGGGGGCCTATATCCCATCGTATCTATACATCCCACACCGAGTGATCGTAACTAAAAAGCTGAAATCATCAGAGTTCGTGACTAGTGAAGGGGTAATCCGAAGGAAAACATCCGAAAACCGCGATTTCCCCATTTCAAGGCTCCCGTTTTTCGAGGGTGGAAACTTCGACAACGGATTTGAGACCTTTTCGCTCGTTTTTGAAACTCGGCAGGTTCCCATTAGGTCGAAAAGTAAAGTTATAGAAGCCGGAGGAATACGCAAAATCGGTGAAGGCTAAGAGGGAGGATAATATTGAATTAAACCCTGGCACACTCTGTAGTTGGGTATAAAATTAATAGTTTTTTCGAACTTCGGAGTAACTTCGCTCATGCCAGCAGTGCTGTTACTTAGCTATGTATTTTTCATACACAAAAGAGCATCTTTAAGAGGGGTAAATGAGAACAACTACCAAGCTATGAGAAAACCGAAAGAACATAGTCCGCAGACTAGGCTAAACTAACATTATTTATATTGCGCGCAAGTGGTCGACGCGAATGTATTTTTCCTGAATTCCTCACAAATAATGTAAACAATGTGTCTGGGCCTATTTTGTTAGGTACGCAATTAAATAAGGAAATGAAGGAGGGTGGACCATAACTTCTGAAACACCCTGCACATAGCGTTTTCAGATTAAATTCAACACTGTCCAAATAGAACCAAACATTTTCCAAATCGAATCCAACTTTTTCCGAAACAATTCAACATTTCCAAATTAAATTCAACGATTTCCAAATTGAATTTCAACATTTTCCAAATTCAAATTCAACACTTTATAAATTGTATAAACTTTCAATAAGATTAGAAAGAAAAAAAAATTCAAAAACGTTCACACATCGGTAGATTTTTATTTCAAAATGTAGTACTAAATTTTGAAATATCGTACTTTTTTTGGAGGCATGTTCGTGGCAATAGTTTATTTGTCTTAAACGGTTTCTGAACACTATCAAAACACAGACCAAAAAAAAAAAAAAAAAAAAAATTAAATCAAGACAACAAAAAATATATATATATATATATATATACACTTCTTGATAAACTAAATAAACTGTTCTACTGAACTATATAATTTGTTTTGAATTATTAATAGATAAACGAAGAAAGGAAAAAGTTGTTTTTGATATTTCGAATGAATCTTGTTCACAAGTTAGAAGTTGAAAATGAAAATGAAAAAATAATTTATAGATTGTTCAGGTGATGGGATGGCTTGTTGACAGGGCTTTTTTCATTTTCATATATATATATATATATATATATATATATATATATATATATATATATAAACGAAATCCGTAGGATTAGATATAGAAAACATAGACTCACAGGGTTTTTGTCGACGTTTCGCGTGATCGCGTTTTCAAAGACTGATGGTTGGTGAGTGCGTCCACGGGTTGTTGTTGTTCAGCTCTTTTTCAGTGGCTCCGGTCCAGTTGATTGGCGGAGTATGATCAACCGTTCGTCTGGTTGTTGAGCACCCAGTGGGAAACACTACCGGGGATAATAGGATAAAGGACTAGTAGGGGAGAAAAAAACTATATATATAAATATATAGTGAGAAATAATGTTCATTTTCAATATGAAGGTTCCATATCAGTTACGCCTGTTAGGAGGAGGAAGGAGTGCCTCACGAAATTGACCGATTTTTCCCTTATTTGACAAAATTAGGGTCAATCATCCAAATTCGATCGGATGAAGTTTGGAAACTGGTCCGAACACGGGCGACTCGCATGGTAAAACTAGTAGATTAGAAACCGGGGGGGTATTAGGTGAATATTATCCACTTTCCCAGCCTCAGTTTCTGTCTTGAGTGATCCACCTTCATTTCGAGACTACCAATTTAATGTACTCATCCTTTTATTTGAAAAGCTTGATTTTTTGGCGCAAGAACGGATATTTTATCTCAACCATAAGCAGAGTAAGTTATCATCTAGAATGACTGTGAGTGATGTGTGTGTGCGCGCACACACACACACACACACACACACACACACACACACACACACACACACACACACACACACATATATATATTTATATATATATAACTATATACTTCAACTAAGTCAGTTGAGAGAATTTCGTCCATGGTGTTGTGTCGGTTGCCTCGATGTTGAGTGAAAAGGCCCTAGCGACGTCTGAATGACACCATCCCATAAACCATCGACACTAACACTTTCATGGGCACTGAGTACGTATCGTCCTGTGAGAAAAAACGCAAACAAGTTACAGTAATTGAGGTCAGCATCAGTAAATCGTCGACAAAATAGGAGGCCTTACGCCTGAGGCCTCACCCAAACAGAGAACTTTCCATCATTTCGCTCCACTTCAACCCACTCCGTCATCCTGTCCATAAATAGGCATCGGGGGTGGCCATTGATTGGAGAACCAGCCCCTCCGTCTCTTCTGTAATAATTGAGATTGGTTTGTGCTGGTAATTACTCGGAAGGTGGAGAAGGCATTTATGTTCCTCTTGGGCATTTCTCGTCCGATATTAGATTTTCTTCGGTCGAGGACCCCCCTCCCCCCTTTACTACCCTTTTCCTATCAACTACCTTTCCCCTCATTATCCTCCCTCTCCTCTCCGTCTCCCATGTGATAGCAACATTTTCGAAGTTGATCAACAACCGAAACAACAACCTCCTGGGGATCCTGAGGCACAATATCGATATTACGTTGTTACGGCCTACAATAATGGACTTCTCAAGTAAAATATCCCCTATTGTAAGAACCAGGTCGTAATCTAAACATTCAACTAGCTTAAATTTTGAATCAATAATATACGAATGATTTTTACTAGCCGAGCAAACCGAATGGACCTGAATATAGCCAGCCACTCCCGATTCCTAACTTACTAGACTAAGGGTGGAATTCGTAGACAAAAACTGAGTGTGTGTATTCACTCACACTCATATATATAGAGGGTCACCCTCCACTCATTGGTTCGAATTCATAGTTGAGTGGGATTCAGTCAGCAATTAGGGTCACACTCAGATTAGACGAGTTTGACAGTGCACTCAGGGGACACTCAAAACTTTTTCAACTTAAGTTGGCAGCTCTGACAGTATGTTGTAGGGAAAGTTTCCCTGGTTCGAGGGATAAGGGACGGGAAAATTCCCTCTTGCATTCTGCACTGATCAATAATAGTTCTCAAAGGTTACTCTTTTCTTTGTGCTATTGATTTTTGGGCTATTGTCTTTGTTCCTCAGGGAGACAGGCTACCTGGGCTCAGTACAGCCTGTGGGCTCCAGGTATGTAATAAGGAGAAAGGATGTAGCCCTTTCCTCTCAATATTCCTTCAGAAATACCAACTTAGATTGGTTTCAAATGAAAAGTTCCACTTCATACGTCTTAGCTTTTAGTTGTCAAGTAATTAATAATGCAAGTTAAATAAGTAAAGGTACTACTACTATACTAATACTATACTACTACTACTATACTACTACTAAGGTACTACTACTATACTACTACTACTACTATACTACCAAGGTACTGGGCGTTACTCTCCGATAAATGCTTCCGTCAATACGTCCTCATACATGCTGAGGCATCGAGGATATTTGCGATCATTTAAATGTTCAAAACCCACTTACGATCCTGAAATCTACTTCAACAAACAATACGGATAAACTGCCTGAAACTAAATCAACTCATGGTGTGGAAATCAGTCCAATACATGCTCAATAACAAATCATAATTATTAGAGCTTGATGTTTGCTCGTGTTCTCGACTCGCCTTCCCTAACTACGCTTTTTACCAGCTGTGCGGCCCTTTCGTAATTTCACTATGAATAATTCCGCAGACCCCCGAGGAGTGAAGGGCTGGAAGGAATAATATTTGCATAAAGGGATTCAAATGCATTAATTAAAACGGTATTTATCCCAACAACTGTCGTTTCCGGAGAGTATACGTGGTTTGCAAGCTCGTCCCTGATTAGGCAGCAAGCTGTACTTCTGATGAGAATGTTAATACCTAAGTTAATTTTAATGAAAATGAGACAGTAAATTGTTACTTAAGGGTACTCGCATGTCGGTTATGATAAAAATATTCGGTTCTTTTATTGTTAGCTATTTTTCGTAGAAAATGTGCGCGCATGTATACGTGTGTGTCATTGATTAATTTTGGAGACCGAAAATTGTTTTTTCTCCCGAAAGTGAAAACAATGTTTCTGCTATCTTTAGACCTCGGAAGCAAAACACGTTTTATGAAGTTCAGAAGAGTGAAACTATGAATGCGAAGACGTGCGATGGGTCCTTGCTGTTGCAGATACATTCAGTAGGGTCTCACATGAAAAGCGAGATTAAAATCAGCTGCCCCAATTTGCCCCCAGTCGAGCTCATTGAATTCTTATTAAACATGTCTCAAGGTTGCCTACTTGATGTTATGTAGTTTTGAGATGCGAGCTTGCGAGCATCCAAACCACCAAACTATATGTACAAATCATTCTGATCTATTTGTCCAACTAATCTGAATTTTTACTAAGGGATTGACTACTTGATGTTATGTACTTTTGAGATGCGAGCTTGCGAGCATCCAAACCACCAAACTACGACCAAATTACCAAACTCGTATATCCATCCAAACTACCACCCATCCAAACTACCACCAAACTCGTATACAAATAATTATGATCTATTTTTCCAACTAATCTGAATTTTTACTAAGGGATTGACTACTTGGTGTTATGTATTTTTGAGATGCGAGCTTGCGAGCATCCAGACCACCAAACTACACAAATCATTCTGATCTATTTGCAGTGGACAGGGATTAATAAACATTGACGCGTCTATTCATTTAACGGAACCAATCCGTGCGAAAAGACTGTGGGGGAACGTAGTTACAATTCAGCTCGGTAGGACCGCGCTCAGCGGGACATGTTGTGTACCCAACGTCAACTACATGTTTATTCGTCTTTTGATGTCCCAGAGAGACTACCTATACCAAATGCTTTTATTTTCAGAAAGGTTTAGCCAGAAACCGTATTTCCATTACTTTCCTGATCCATTTTGGTCTCACGAAAAAAAAGCTGCAATGTACATATATTTTTTTAAATAATTTAAAGCTTTTACAATAGCTTAATTCTCTGAGGAAATTCGGTAAAAGTTAGATACGAAAAAAGCAATTTCCACGCGGTTCAGCGACATTTTCAGATTTAGAAGTACGAGGGTATCCCTGGAGGAATCATGGAGTGTGGTCGTCCCCAATGTATTAATTTTAGCCTCAGAACGGGGAAAAGCGTGTGCGAAAAATAAAATGAAAAAAATAAATAAATAAAAGCGTTTCCAAGAGACCGTTGAATGTTGCAGTTATTATCATTGGTGTGTGGTGGGTGGGGGAGGACGTTGTTACAACAAAAAAAGGTTTTCGAGGATTATTACAGGAGTGTGAGAGGGAGGCCCGTAACGACGCGCGTTATAAATGAATGAGAGTGTGAAGTGGGAGGAGGGAGAATGGAGGGGGTAACGACAATGAGCTTAGCAACAAAGCATTCGCATGCTGAGCCTCTGGAGACATTAAAAAAGGAAGTGAAACAATACAGGGGTGATTTATTATACATGGTATAGCCGGTATTTAGTGAGCAAAGGTGGTTCCCGCTAATATGAAAATGTAAAGACGCCGTCCAACGAAAAAATACAAACAAGTCGCCCGATAAACACGACCGTCTCTGTATTTACACTTTTGAATCGATCGTGATTAACAAAGGTAGGTAGGTGGACACAATTTGCTAAAACAAATAAATGAATACTTTCTGACTATGATAGCACTATGACACATTACAATTTAACAATCTATTGTTTCTCTGTCTATAAATTGCATTTTTGTGCCTGCATTTCTAAAAACCAACTATGTAGTACCTAAATAGAGGTCCAAAAGGGCTGGGCATTCACGCGGATGGACAGTTCACCCCCACACACAATATCTCGAGCATCTGCACTAAGCAGGTGTCCGTGAGTAAGACGGGTATGGCCAGTGGCAACCCGGTTGACCACTTTTCGATCCCTCCTTGGAAGTTAGGTTACGAAAAGGCCCACCTGAATAAAGTGTGTTGTTTCCGTGTCTGCGATTCCAACAGTTTTCTAGAATGACACCGGTTAACACAATTTTGGATTCATGAATCCTTTCATGTTTCTTCGTGTTTACTGCTGGATCATCAGGCTAGTGGATGACATGCTGCAAGGTACGCTGATAAATGCTGCTGCCGCTTCCGAACATATATCAGCCCCATCCACAAATAACCTCCCCAAATCGGAGCGCAGACGAGACAGAAGTTGTAGTTTATTACTATTTTTCTGTTGGATGTTTTCACATGCGCTGGTATTCCGAAATATATATTTGTTTCCTATATTTTTAGCGAATTTTTGAAGAATTAAGCTATTGCTCTCGCCTCAAAATTTGTAGAATGTGAATTTTTGAAAAAATTTTATGCAGAAATCCGTTTCAGGCTATTCTGAATCATATTCTGAAGTTTAACGCATTTTTTTATGTATGTATGTATGTATGTATGTATGTATGTATGTGTCATTCCAGACGATAACTGTCCGTAGAATTGTGCTAGAAACTTCAAACAAATTTTAAAATGTTAAGGACACAAACGAAAGTTCAAGTTCGTTGGCCAGCATGATCGGATTACATCTTCGGGTTGAAATTTTCAAAAATGTAGTCAAAAATTTCAAAATAGCCTGTTTTTTGCGATTTGTTGTGCGAAATAAGTTTTCCAGCATACTAACATGTGGCATATTCGGAATCAGCGTAAAATTTCCTATAAGAATATGTATCAAGTTTTCAAAAATTTCAAAGTTGAAAAATCAGTCAAAAATCGAAATAATGCCGTTCGCTAGTTGTAAAAATCGGTAATATTTGCATGAAACATTGTCCAAATTCAGATTGAACTACTCTTATGGAAGTATCCCTGTATAACCGATTCTAGAACCATGCTGTTTAAAACGTAGGTAGTAGGTGCTTGTTAAAAAAATCTACAAGATTAGTTTAATAATAATAAAGTATGAGTACCTCCTAATTATTTTTAATAATTTGATTCCATGTTTGTCTATCAAAATCATAAACTAAAATTTCTCTACACGATCAATAGCGACTGAAATGTCGATTTCTTCAAAAATTCGCTCATGGGGTGATGCTGCATGACTGGACTTTTTTAGTAGTATTTCTTCTCATCTCTGCTAAGCTTGCAAGTAGGCCAGATGTAGATAAGTAAGTACCTACAATAAGGTGTATTGTTTCCGTGTCTGCAATTCTGACAGTTTGTAGAATGACACCGGTTAACCTAATTGTGTTTAAGTACTGCTGTATCATCAGGCTGATGGATGATATGCTGCAAGGTACGCTGATAAATGCTGCTGCCGCTTCCGGACATATATCAGCCTCATCCTCAAATTACCTCCCCAACTCGGAGCGCACACGAGACGGACGGATGCTTCCGTCAAAACATCCTCCGATGATCCATCGATACGGGCGACGACAACCGCCCCCAAGGGCGTTCCTCTCCTCAAGATTGATACACTCACTTAGGCTAAGTGAGTGGAGATGGATGTTACCTCGCGCCGAGCTTCTGTCAACCTTCATCAATCAACTATCACTGCCGAAATTAAATTTCCTTTCCCTCCCGACAACAGGGGGGAGGAGCGGGAGATCCTGATGTAGGTCTAATGTAGTTCGATCCGAGATCGTTGGACTTTAGACTGTAATGGACGGCCCATTGTTAGTTAATAACTAAATCACCTAGTCTATTCATCCGAAACTGAACAAAAGCGACTCTGAGAGATGACCGGTAGTGGGACTCTGAGCTAACTAGCATCTCCACTTTGAGCTATACAATAATTCTGAAAAGCTCGATTAAAACATATTGGGAAGTGAAACATGCATTGCAGGGACGTCCTTATGTCTAGTTTATACAAGGCTAACCGCTTCGGCTAACTTCGCTCGCCTCCACGTTCAGTAGGGGCCTCCATTAAGTTGCTCACTTCGCTCGCGAGGTGTGGCTTTATACATGTAATGGTATTTTATCCCCCCCCCCCCATTCAGGTGTATTCAAATTGAAACATGTAGGGGATTTATGCTCGCTTCGCTCGCAAACGGTAGATCCCTAAGGGTAGGTTTAACGTGTGTAGGGGATGTTGCTCGCTTCGTTCGCTCGGTATGGCTGCATAGTGAAGGAAATCAACTCAAATCTCTCCAAACCACTCAAACCAAATCACTCAAAGCATGTTCGTGGCTTAGCTGGTATTGACGCTTTAATAACAAACCAAAATCTATATTAAAATATATAATGCCAATTTGTGTTGCAATTGTGACAATTTGTGGTGGGTGACAGTTGTGATACTTTTTATAAATATATAGGATAGGTCGTAATAATTTGTATAAATAATATATGGGTCATTCTCATTTCATTTGCCGCTTTGCGTCGTTTGAGAACCTCAAAGACGTAAAATATGAAAGTGCTCGAAAATGAGGTTAGATCGGCAAATACATATCCTACTCATTGTACATTGCAGATTTGTGTTCTATAGATGAACAGTGAGTTTTTCATTGATGTTGTATTTTATAAATTTTTTACCCATCCTTGGTCACACTCCTGAGAGGTAACACTCATGAGAATTTCCAGTAAAAATGGCGTCACACAGGATGATGAAGTGGCAAAAATCGGGGATGGCTACTGTTTGAAACCTGTCACTAAGCGATATGGTTCTTGATGTCGGATTATTTTGTTCAAGCACTAAAAACAATCGTAATTAGTGTAACACTCATTATTGAAAACAAAAATACTCCACATATTTCAAGGCTTCGTTCGCTGTAAAAACTGCTGCAACTCCAAGCACTCCACTGCAGTCTCACATCTTCAACTGGACAATATTAGTCCAGGAAATAAAGACATTGAGGTAGAAAAAAATAGAACCCAAACCAAAATTGGTACAGACGTAGGTGGAGGTCCCCTGATTGACATACTAAAAGTCCTGGTGGGTGGGGGTGCCGCTCGAGGGGGGGGGGGGGGGGGTCATTAAAGGTCCCATTTTGGGGTTTTTCGCGAATATCTCGGAAACGGTGCATTTTTTGATGAACTATGTCCTATAGTAAATGAAAGCTGATAAAATTCTCTATAACTTTGATTATATGCGTTTTATCGAAATTCCGAACCGTTAAGGAGATATATGCATCCGAAAATGGACGAATTTTGAAAATTAGGTTTTTAGCTCACGTTTTTCGGATAACTTTGTTGATTTGCGTCCAAACCGTTTATCTGAGAAAAAAGTCCTCTTAGAGAAAGTTGTAGAGCATCAAATTTCCTTGAAGAATATGTGGCTGAATGCCAATTTATCATTCACCAATCAAAAGTTACGCCAGTTTCAAAATTTTGCCCATTTTTGTCATTTTTACCCAAATGTTGTCAGGCCACTTTTCTGTGTCCTCCAGCTTTAATCGTCCTTCTTTCTGTCATCTGTGGTCATACATACGTCCACACGACCCCAGAATTACATACCACCACATGGGGGGGGGGGGGGGGGATGAGACGACGATGTAAAAAAGCGATGCGTGTAATTAATTATGAAGTAATTAAATAATACATGATTAGATGATACATGATTTGAACATGTCGTATTCTTCGTCACTCTCCTCGTCGGGCAGTTCCGTGGGGGCGGCGATGCTGTTCAGAATGGGTGATACGAAGGAACGAGGGCGAATAACTGCAATTAGGGCGTGAGCAATAACACTCAATTTTTTCACGAGCTCTACGTTTTTTCATCAAAAACGACTGAAAAACCTTTGAATTCTTGACCGAAAACGTGCACAAACTACCGGTGGAAGGGTGAGCTTCGTTTTGATTCGTTGGCCTTCCAATTTAATCGCAAGCAGGATCTGATTTTCATCAAGTTTTGCAATTTGATATTCGATTTCGGAAGAAAACTAGTTTTTGGATTGTTATTGTTTTCACGTTGCTCGAAACCATGGGATGATGCCAGGAGATTCGCAAGCAACTTCCGAATTGGTTCCGTGTCCTTACCTACTGCTCGGAATTTTTCCGAAGACGTGGACTGTTGAATCATCAACGTCACTGTCGGTCAAGGAACCAGTCCACAGGCCCAATCCCAGTAGATCATGAGGTCACACACAATGACTCAAATGAAGCGAATGTCCCAAGCTTTATCCAAGAAAAATTCATTCTTGGTTTTGGAGCCCCTCTCTTGAACACAGAAGGCAACGGGAGTTCAATTTGGTCAGAACGTTGGCGGCGAGCCATGGCCTTGCAGGGGAAACAGTTCACATTACCCCAAGGAGCCATTGGGCGAAGATTTGTCTCTCTACTGTCAGAGGAAATACAGCTCGTGGTAAATGGAAATGAAACCTCTGAACGGATATTTGTATTCTGTGCTACAGTTTTGCAGAGAGACAAAATGACAAGCTCGGGACCAGACATAAGAAGGCTGATAAGCAAACGGCTGGACGAGTGGGTCGAAGGAAGGATCGATGGACTGGTACAGGAAGCAGAGCGCTGCGATAGGGGACTGCGAACGCGTTCAAGGCAACCAGACCAGGATCACAAGATACGGGTGTTCACACGATTAGTCCACAGTGGAAGGTTGCGGGAAGCGACAAGATGGATCACAGATCGTGTTGGAAGTGGAGGAGTATTACAACCGGAGTCTGTGACAACAAGTGGCCAAACAGTACTCGAGGTTCTTGAGAGTAAGCATCCCCCTCAGTCAGTTCCGGGCCCAGAGATGTTTCTGGATGCCGAGACAATGCCATCTATGAGTGACGTTGACGTCACTGAGCGACACATTGCAGTGACAGCACATCGACTCAATGGTAGTGCTGGTCCTAGCGGGACTGATGCAGAACAGTGGCGTTCAATGTTACTTAGATATGGAGCTCACAGCACCCGATTAAGAGAAACAGTTGCAGGTTTAACCCGATGCCTTGCAAATGGTGTTGTTGAATGGAACAAGATAAAAGCATTGTTGGCACGACGGGGGATAGCACTTGATAAAAAGCCTGGAGTCCGTCCGATTGGAATAGGGGAAGTGCTCCAACGTATATGTGCTAAAACAATGGCCATGATCACAGGAATTGACCTTCGAGAGGCATGTGGCAGCGACCAACTAGGCGCTGGGATTAAGTCTGGCGTAGAAGGAGCAGTCCATGCTTTGTCTGAAGAGTTCGATGAGAATGAACAATCTGGATTGTTGCTCATTGACGCCACTAACGCTTTCAATTCAGTAAGTCGACCTCTCGCGTTGTGGAACTCCAGGATTTTGTGGCCACGCTGCGCAAGATTCCTCTTCAATACCTACCGAGGTTATCCACTGACCTTATTTCGCAATAGCAACGCACATCTATTGAGCCGAGAGGGTACAACGCAGGGTGACCCACTCGGCATGATGATGTATGCTGTAGGTACACTACCACTCGCACGAAAGTTGAAACAACACCTGACAGGAACAGATTGCATCCAAAATTGGTATGCAGATGATGCGGCCTGTGTAGGAAGCTTAACAAGTATTCGCCGGTGGCTTTCACTCCTCCAAGAAGAGGGCCCCAAATGGGGGTACTACCCGGAACCCCGCAAGAGCTTCCTTATCATCAAACCGGGTATGGAGGAAGCAGCCAATTCCGAGTTCGCAGGTCTGAATATACAAGTGGTGTATTCACAAAGATTCCTAGGAGGTGTTGTGGGGCCCACTCAAGCAAAACGTCAATTCGTTCAATCAAAGATAAGTGGTTGGATCGAGAGTGTTTCAAAGATGTCCGAGGCAGCAAAGCAGAGTCCACAAGCAGCCCACACAGCCTTCACCAAAGCTCTCCAGCGGGAATGGGCCTATATGCAGCGAGTGGTGGGTGGATTGGAAGAGGAGTACGTTAATTTGCGTGACACAATTCGAAACAAGCTGGCTCCTGCCATCCTTGGGCGAGAGGAAGGAATTTTACAAGAGCTTCTCGAATACCCAACAAAGTTGGGAGGCCTAGCTCTTGAAAATCCCGTCAAAGCGGCTTCAATGGCATACGAGACATCCAGAGAAGCCACAGCGCCACTCTCTGATGCCATAAGGAGTGGCAGAACTTTGGATGTTGCCCAGTACGAAGAGGGTGTGGTGTCAAATTTGCGAGAAGTGGCAACACAGCGAACAACCACTGAGCTTGCAGCCAGCGAGCAGCTTTTGACATAACTACCCAGTAGGCAACAGAAGACCATTCGGAGGACTAGGGAGGCATCACAATGGCTCAGCGTCCTCCCACTTGCAGCAGACAACTTCGACTTGTCGTCTTCCCAATTCCGTGACGCACTAGCCATTCGGTACGGTTGGGAACCAAGAGGGTTGCCAGTATGGTGCGACGGATGCGGGAGTCCCATGGACATGAACCACGCCCTCAATTGTATGAAGGGCGGCCTGATCAAACAGGGACACGACCTGGTTCGGGACGAATGCGCCAAAATAGCAAGCCTCGCATGGAACGGTGTTGTCACAGAACCAGTTCTTCGTGAAAGTGCTGATGGCAGCCCTGGTTTGGAGGCAGACATGAAGGTTCTTGGTGTGTGGGACCGTGAGAGACCTGCGTTCTTTGATACCTTGATCTCTTACACTTCCATGGACTGGCCAACCATCTCTCGCCATGCTGCCCAAGCCAAGCATGCAAAATACGACAGAATAGCCGAAGATCTGAGAGGGTCTTTCACGCCACTCGTAATTTCATGCGATGGAGCATTGCATAAAGAGTATGACGCTTTTCTCAAGAATGCCTCCCTACGCCTTGCCAACAAATGGTCCAAATCCTACGCTCAAGTGATGATGTGGAAACTCAATTCTCCGTCCATCGAGCGGTGTCCATGAGGCTAAGAGGCCCAAGGAAACAAGTCCGAGGACTCGGACTGGAGGACGGAGCAGCAATTTGGCTCCCACAAGACTAACTCCTCACTGATTTACGCTCGCAAAAAAAAAAAAAAAAAAAAAAAAAACTATAAGGGGTGAAAGAAGTTGAACTCGTGCTTACCATGGAATAACACTTTTTTACATCGTCGTCTCATCCCCCCCCCCCCCCCTCCCCCATGTGGTGGTATGTAATTCTGGGGTCGTGTGGGCGTATGTATGACCACAGATGACAGAAAGAAGGACGATTAAAGCTGGAGGACACAGAAAAGTGGCCTGACAACATTTGGGTAAAAATGACAAAAGTCCAGTCATGCAGCATGACCCCATGAGCGAATTTTTGAAGAAATCTTCGACATTTCAGTCGCTTTTGATCGTGTAGAGAAATTTTAGTTTATGATTTTGATGGACAAACATGGAATCAAATTATTGAATAATTAGGAGGTACTCATACTTTATTATTATTAAACTAATCTTGTAGATTTAAAGACAAATGTAGGTAAATATTCATAGATTTCGATGAATGTGGTCAGTATTGAAGGCAATTGAAATCTTAACGGTATCCTATCATAACATCATCAAATCTTGACATGAAATAAAATACCGATTTTTACAACTAGCGAGCGGCATTATTTCGATTTTTGACTGATTTTTCAACTTTGAAATTTTTGAAAACTTGATACATATTCTTATAGGAAATTTTACGCTGATTCCGAATATACCACATGTTAGTATGCTGAAAAAATTATTTCGCACAACAAATCGCAAAAAACAGGCTATTTTGAAATTTTTGACTACATTTTTGAAAATTTCAACCCGAAGATGTAATCCGATCATGCTGGCCAACGAACTTGAACTTTCGTTTTGTGTCCTTAACATTTTAAAATTTGTTTGAAGTTTCTAGCACAATTCTACGGACAGTTATCGTCTGGAATGACACATACATACATATATACATACATATATACATACATATATACATACATACATATATACATACATACATACATACATACATACATAAAAAAATGCGTTAAACTTCAGAATATGATTCAGAATAGCCTGAAATGGATTTCTGCATAAATTTTTTTCAAAAATTCACATTCTACAAATTTTGAGGCGAGAGCAATAGCTTAATTTTCTTCAAAAATTCGCTAAAAATGGGCAAAATTTTGAAACTGGCGTAACTTTTGATTGGTGAATGATAAATTGGCATTCAGCCACATATTCTTCAAGGAAATTTGATGCTCTACAACTTTCTCAAAGAGGACTTTTTTCTCAGATAAACGGTTTGGACGCAAATCAACAAAGTTATCCGAAAAACGTGAGCTAAAAACCTAATTTTCAAAATTCGTCCATTTTCGGATGCATATATCTCCTTAACGGTTCGGAATTTCGATAAAACGTATATAATCAAAGTTGTAGAGAATTTTATCAGCTTTCATTTACTATAGGACATGGTTCATCGAAAAATGCACTGTTTCCGAGATATTCGCGAAAAACCCCAAAATGGGACCTTTAATGACCCCCCCCCCCCCCCCTCGAGCGGCACCCCCACCCCCCAGGACTTTTAGTATGTCAATCAGGGGACCTCCACCTACGTCTGTACCAATTTTGGTTTGGGTTCTATTTTTTTCTACCTCAGGGCCCTTTTTTGTCTTCATTGCCTGGACTATATAACCTTCACATCTGACTGTTTCCCGCCATTTTCCATCGGCTTCCTTGATCGCGAAAACGATAACACTCCTGAGGAGACAACTCAACAAAGTGATAACTCTCCTTCCATTGAGATGAGATATGGGGGACTGACTGAAAAACTAGTTTTTCACGGGTTGGGAAAAATCATAAAAATGTAAAACCTGACTCTGAATAAAGAGGAACCAACCTACTGCAGCTAGTAACCCTGGCCAGTTCTAGATTGTCACTGTTCCCTAACTACCTAACTTCTACGTACATGTAAGGTAGGAGGGGACGGTAACACTCATGAGTTTCCAGGATTTCAAGGTTTTTCGTCGACACTGTGTATTGGTTAAAGGGGATTTTGGGCAGTCAAACTATTTCTTCGTTGATCTCCCAATTTATACTACCCTTCTCTCCCCCAAAATCGCTAGTGTTGGTCAAGAATTGTGAGAATTCGTCGTCGGGGACATGAAAGCGGCAAATGAAATGAGAATGACCCGTATATAAGATAGATTTATTTTTATTATTTATTTTTATTTTTTCTTTAGTTAGATATAGTTTTCAACGATCTGCTTGTTTCGCAAATTCTATTGAGAAGCGTATTCATGTCCCCGACGACATACGAACAATTCATACGGTGAATGACTCCCCCATCTAGCACAGAACCTTGAAGGTTCTAAAAGATGGGGTGCTTCACTCACGTGTCAAGTAATATTTATGATCATTAATTTCTGTTAATTGAAAGATTATTTCATTTATATTATTGTATTTTATTTTGAAGCAATAAACAACATTATTCATTCAAAACCCTCGCTGAAATCCGATGTATGTAGGGAATGTTGCTCGCTTCGCTCGCTCGGTATGGCTGTATATGTGTAGGAAAAACCCCGTCTATTATTCCGTTGAAATGTCTTTCAAACGGAAAGGTTCCTTCCTTCAAGGGGTTCCCCTTCAGGTAAAAAGGGCCTGCTCGCAGAAGCCTGATACAGCGGGCTCAATTAACTTCTCATTTTAATCGCTTCGCCTCCCTTCCCCTCGCACTTTGTCCACTATGGGATATTATTTTTTAAAGAAAAAAGAAAAAAATCGAAGTGAAAAAATTAAGCAAGCATAAGTGATGTTGATAAAGTAAAAGAAATCATATTACATATTATTATATCACATTGGAAACATCTTGTATATCTATATTAACAGACTTATACTGAAAGAATTAGCGTTCTCACTTCTAACACTTCTCTTAAATATCGATTAATCCTAAAATGATTAATCATCAAATCTAAAAGAGTTTGTTGGACATCTCGAGCGCTAAATCTAACCCCAATTCTCCCTTCGATGTTTTGACGTAAACGCGGATTTACATGGGGCCCCTCCGACCGCGATATATCACCCGAGGGAAACTTGGAGAGGAGGCCATATTTTATTCTTTGATCTTTTCCCCACCGCTTAGAATCGATTTCTGGTTCTCAGGATATGATACAAATTTTGTACATAACTCCGCCCCGAAACCAGTGTTGGACAAAATGTTATTACAATTACAATTACAGGACAATTACATGTAATTTGTAATTGGATGTTGACAATGATAATTACTTGTAATTTAATTGAGGGATGAAATTACAATACGCCAAAATCGAACGGAACAACAAAAAAGGTTCTCTCTCTCACTCTCTCACTCCCTCTCTCTCTCTCTAAAAATGAAACTAAATCTCTCTAATTAATCTCTCTATTAAATGAAACTATCAAAAAAATAAACATCGATTTACATAGGACGTTATTATGGTGCGAAGCACACGGACTTAGCGTAAACCCGCAAAAGTGTAACGCCATGATGTTAAGTTCAAGACAGCGCTCTGTACAACTAAAAGAATTTTCGTTCACAGAAAATTTAAAAATAAGTAATTATTGTGTTTCATTTGAAGAACAGGTCAAAAATTTAGGGATTTTTATAGACCATACAATGAACTCTGAACACCAGGTATCTAATATGACGAGCAAAGTTTTCTGTAGTCTATATCAGTTGAAAAATCTTGCAAATTCGTTCCCCCAAAATGTAAAAGTACAACTCGTGCAATCAATGATATTCCCTATCTTTGACTAAGCAAAGTTGACATATTGCGATATATCCAAGAAAAGAAAATCGATCTTGCAGAAAGCTCAAAATGCGGCTAAGATTAATTTTTAACTTGAAATTCGATGAACATGTCACACCATATTATAGAAAACTTCGATGGTTAAAAATCGAAGAACGTTTACAACTTTCAATCGCAATAATGATTTTCAAAATTCTAAAATTTAGTAAGCCCCCGTATCTTGCAGAGCTGCTAGTTCGATGGGATTTGGTCCACGATAAAAATACAACTGTATTACTGAGTACAACTCTAATTTTTATGAAAGATCATTTTTGGTGCAGGAAGTCAAATCTTCCTTTATAATGAGCACAGTACTTATTCCGACCTATTTATGTCAATTAGTCGTTTTAAGAAATCTATTTCTGAGATGTTTTAATTTTTAAGCAAAAGTACCTACCTATACACAATTTACTTGTACTATTAGTAGAGTATTAATCAACTACCACAACCACCACCACCACCACCACCACTACTCATCCGCCATGTTGCAATGTCATCCTGTTAGTAGTAAACACTAACTGTAATGTTGTTTATATTCCCTAGTTGACAGGAACCATTGTTTTTTATTTCTGTTCAGCATTTTACAATGCATACCTAGTTATAATTAGTAACTACCTACCAGGCGATATGTAAGTACCTACCTACCAATAACTACATTCTTTGCATAATTTATGTTACAACAATCCGTCCTCTATCACGTTATCTTTGTTTCTTCAATTATCTAGATACACAAACATGATTAGGGCTCAGATCCAGAGCCGAAACGTCGTTTTTATATATATGGAACAATAAAAACCTCCATCCAACCACAAGACTAGATTGGTCACCACCCAAAAACCCTCGTTTCTATCGAATCCTACTAGTCAACAAGATTTTCCAAAATTTTCAAGATATATATATATATATATATATATATATATATATATATATATATATATATATATATATATATATATATATATAACTCGATTATTTTATTCAAGGCTTCTTAGAATGTGAACCTAGAATCTGAGAAGGTTGAAGTGTTTTTTCTTGGTCGGTGACAAAGGTTCCTTATTGAAAACAATAAATCAAAAATCAGTCTGTCTGAGACAGATGTTACTATGTAAGATCAAGTGAGGCTCGTGTCAGATTATTCTCTCAAAAGATAATGTAAAATATGCATGTAAATATGTCTAGGTAGGTCCCTAGCTCCTAGCGTGTCGTAGCAGTGTCTGCGAAGTTATTCGAAAGTCCGCTGTCGCAACTGTTTTCTCTCAATTCAAGTCCCAGGTAAAGAAACTTTGGAATCGACATTGAGCGAATCTTTGGGTTTAGCAACTTCCCTTTCGACATAGTGTGGAAAACAGGCGAGGAAGGGGGCAGATAAGGGAATATTGAAGTCCCTTCATACCCTCGGAAACCCGGGCGTAATAAGCTTAGCCTCCGCCGGTGGAGCCCGCCGAATGAGATTACTACCTACCCCGAGTAAAGGAACTTTAAACCCCTGATCCCGTCGTTTAATTTTTCTTTTATTTATAAAATGTATAAATAGGTAGCTACAGATGAGACCGCAAATCGAAAAATGAAATCAGGCTAATTTGTATTAGTTCTCGAAATTTTTGAAAATACAATTATTTCTGAATTTTATTGTCGTTTCAAACGGTCTCCCTTTAGGATAGAGATGAAAAAAAGTGTGCCAAGTTAGGTGTGGCACATAGCTTCCTCCTTAACCTATCATCTTCTTTCCTATCATTATGGTCATTACAAGTATTTCACATCGGCGCATGCGCAGTAGCTATTGAGGATACAGTCGTGTTGAAATTGATGAGGTAATGATGTCATCTTCTTCCAACTATCATCCAAATTTAATCGAACTCGAACGACTAGAGAGTGAAAACATGGAACATGATGGAATTTATTTTTGCTCATGCGCAGACGGAAGTGTTGATTGGGCTACAATGCAACTGATAGAGGACCATCTACAACCGCGCAATCCGCGCATTATCTGAAAATTTCATTGAATTCGGATGAAAACAGTGGAAATTAAGGTCGTTACAAGGATTTCACATAGGCGCATGTGCAGTAGCTCTTGATGATACAATCATGTTAAAATTGATATGGGATGATCAAATCGTCAATCCTCAACCATCATCCAAATTTGAGCGAGTTCAGACGACTGGGGCGTGAAAAAATGGAGCATAATTGAATTAACGTATGCGCAAGTGAAGTATTGATTTGGTAACAATGATACTGACACGGGACTGTCCACCACGTAACCCCCACATTCCTTGGAAATTTCATCCAGATCAGATGAAAACTGTGGAAAATATGCTTGTTACAAGGACTTCATATTGGCGCATGCGCAGTAGCTATTAATGATCCAATCATGTTGAAATTGATACAAGATGATCAAATTGTCATCCCCCAATCGTCATCCAAATTTGAGCGAGATCGAACTACTAGAGCGTGAGAAAATGATGCTTGGAAGAATTTACGTTTGCGCATGCGCAGAGTGAGGTATTTAGTCAAGAACGATGCAACTGATTGGTGAGCTTTGGACGTCGTACGGCAAAAGAACCAATTTTATTTTTTATATTTGGATTTAAAGATTCTCGGAACGCAAGCCATCAAATTATAGGGGGGAGGGGGTTAAAAATGTTTTTTCTGGGTCGACTTCAAAGGTTCATTATTGAAATAGTAAACCGAAACGAGAGCTGAAGTTGTGCTACAAAATCGTGCTAAAAAAATTACTATAATCCAAAATTTGTTGATGTAGCACAATATTTTTTAAACGGAAATTTATTTTTTCCTAAAATCGATGGCCAACATTTTTTGAGCTGACGAAATGCTCAAATTTCAAAACAATTTAACATGCCTGAATAATCTAATGGAAAAATAAATGTCTCCCTTGAGGGGAAAAACAATAGATCATGGATATGTCAAAGTTGTAGAAATTACTTTATACTCTATTGGGATGTTGGGAAAGTAAAAATGGACATTACTTTCCACTCTGTTGGGAACGTAAAAATGGAAATTACTTTCCATTCTTGTGGGATGTTGGGAAAGTAAAAATGGACATTACTTTGCACTCTGTTAGGATGTTGAGAACGTAAAAATGAACATTACTTTCCACTATGTTGGGATGTTGGGAACGTAAAAATGGACATTACTTTCCACTATGTTGGGATGTTGGGGAAGTAAAAACTCCCGCGCTACTTTCGTTCCATGCTAAAACAGAAGTCTAATTCGGTTGTTGAGGAAGGCGGAATTAGGTACTTCATTGAGGTAGTAACTCATTGATTTAACTACCTAGCCTTCATTTTTCGAGTTAATAATGATCTAAAGCTTATTGATATTAGTTTATAACTTAGCGTAATAAATCAGCTTCCCTTGAACCAACAATGGCTTAGGGATCATGAGATGTGATGATAAAATTAGAGCATTCCAAAAAGTGGAGAACGATTTTCCTGCTATGAGAACTAAGGGAGTTACATTTCGCTAGTAACGCATTGATTGTACGTAAAAATCAATGGAAAAAGTGCCGGAGCATTGCATTTTGTGTGGAGAAAGAGAAGTGTCGGTCGGGAAATAAAAGTGTCGCGAAAAGTTCCTTGACCCCCAGCCAAAAGACATATATCCATGTCAAAAATATGGTAATAATTCATGACTGCAAAGTTCAGACCCTGTAAAATTTGGAAAATGCCGTTTAGAACCCTATTTTAATCCTACTTTGATGTAGATTAGATGACTTCAAAATATATTTGAGTTTTATTACTACGTACCAACTTATAGCTGGATACAGAATTTGATGAAAGAATTTCTGACGAACATTGACAATACCTGCAACAAACAAACAATGTGAATTACCGTAACGTGGTTTAACTTATTACTTTGACGACAAGTCAACTCAAATTTATTACAATAAATAACGGGCCACAAAATAAATGTACCTGAATCTGGAACAGACAAAGGTCACTACATTGAATACATGAAACATGAAAACGTTAAAAAAAAAGTTGGTCCACTACATAGCTCCCTCGGAACGGTTGAATGAATGCCTAGATAAAACCAGATATGTAGTGTATGACTTTTGACTAGTGAAATTTTGGAAACCCTAATTAATTAATGTTAATCATACTTGAGCTGGTTCAAATGATAACAGCCGAAAATGGGAGTTTTGAAGAGTACAAATCGTATTTTCAAAATGAGAAAGCGATGTTTTTAATGGGAGATATCAAGTAGTCTAGTATGAAGAGTATGTCTAGTAGTAGATATCTACCTAGATGTCTAAATGGGAGACAGTAGTAAAGAAACAACACATAAACAATAAATAAAGAAGAACAATAAATATTCGTAAGTATTTAACCGCTCATGTTCTAAACTTTGTAACTACACGTCACTATTTTATCCATTTCGCACTGTTGGTTCACAAGGGGCGCAACTCAAAAAATGTAGTTTTTGGGAAAAAGCTTTCAAAGTTTTTGCAATTCTTCTCACCTCAATTGTGCCGGTGCTATATAGGTGAGCTCTTCAATTATTTTTGCGTTTTGTGAGGAAACTACTGAACTTTTAATGGCACTAGTTCTTGTATGACTCATAACCAATTTTACTTTAAAAAAAAAAAAAAAAAAAAAAAAAAATACCCGAAAATGATTAAATTTGGAGTTGCGCCCATTGTATTTTGATCACTCCAGCTGTCGTTTTGAGTTGGGCCCATTCCCTTCCCACTTTCGCATACAATAATTGGAGAAGGAAAACAGTGCATTATTAAGTAATAAATTTAATTGGCGCTGAAATCATGACAAATAATATTTGAAAAATGTACGTGTGGTGAATTTACCACATCCTATTCTGTACAGTCTGATGACTCATCAGATCTCAAAATTCCTAGTTCAAAGATTGAAGTTTCACAAAATTAGTAGTTCTATATTCTAATGACTTTTAAACCACGAAATTTCAAAATTTTCTGCTACATTGAACTAGAAAAATCACAATACCCTTTTCAGACTTAGGTACATTGCATAGTACCATGAGCATGGAAGTACATGGAAATTATCCTGAAAACTTCGAAATCAACAACTGAGTCAATAACTCGAACTAAAATACTAAGTTTCATTATTAGAAATAATAAAACAAAAGAGAGAAGGTAAGTGACTAATTAATGAACCATAAACAAACTAAAATGAAGTAGAGGACACATGCAATTAGCAACTCTAGCTGGAAGGGGTGGACACATAGGTAGGCGCTTACAAACTGTCATAAAACCTTTTTGACTTGCGCCCCTTGTTCTTGAACAATCCCCTCCAACTCTAAAAAAAATGCAACAGGGACTCTTTGTGCATTCTAGCGGCAATAGTTGGTACTATCAAGACTCCTCTTGTACCTGCATGTAGATTTCGTTCTGGTGGTTTTAACAGTGTAAATAACTCAAAAATGCCATTTTTTGAGTTGCGCCCCTTGTGAACCAACAGTGCCATTTGTATCCTCATTCAATAATCATCCATCTGTCTATCAACGTCCATCGATCTATCGGACACGCAAAGATTCATCATCTCTAATGTGGATTGATAGGTAATGACTCCATCATTGTTGTTTTCTCCCGTCAAGGAGTCAATTATCGATTGGGTGCATCGGATCAGTTCTGCGGATTAGAAGTCAATCGATTCGCTGCGGTTTTCGGATTTTTCGGTCTCGTTCTGATCGCTTTCGGACTCGACGCTTCGATTCGGTCTGGGAGCCAATGAACCGGCAGAAGAGTCACGTTTTCCACTGGGCTGAGGGCATTAGGATTTGCTTCCCTCCTTGCGTCACTTGAGGGCTCTTAGAACTTACGAAATATGAAAGTATCTACAGTGATAATCATAAGTTAAAACCATACGGAAAAAAAAGGTCTTCAGAGTGTTCCGCACTTGGTGTTGAAAATAAATCGTCTCCCAAGTTGTGTGAGGCACAAAGCTTCCTCGTTTACCTATCATGACTGTATAGATCATTGAAAGTTTTAAATGATCTTGATAAATTCCATAGCGGAAAATAGTAAATCAAGAAGTAGCGAGAAATGTCATGATTGGTCAATTTAAGAAACGAAAAAATGATACTCAATGTAATTTACGTTTGTTCAAGCGCAGAATGAACTGATGAGTTGAAAACAATTAAATACCTAAGTACGTGACCATCTACAACCTAAACCGCGCATTCTCTGACAATTTCAACAAAATCGGATGAAAACTGTGGAAATTAAGGTCATTACAAGTATTTCAATTTGGCGCATGTGCGGTTGCTATTAATGATACAATCGTGTTGAAATTGATATGAGGTCATCAAGTCATCTTCTTCCGACTATCATCCAAATTTAAGTGAAATCAAACGACTAGAGTGTAAGAAAATGATGCTTGATGGATTTTACGTTTACGCATGCGCAGATTGAAGTATTGATTTGGCAACAATAAAACTGATAGGGGACCATCTACAAGCAAACCCGCGCATTCTCTGACAATTTCCTCAAAATCGGATGCAAATTGTGGAAATTAAGGTCGTTATAAGAATTCCACAGGCACATGCGCAGCAGCTTGCAATGATACAATCATGTTGAAATGATGCTTGGTAGAATTTACGTTTGCGCATGCGCAGAGTGAGGTAAAATTTATATCGGATGAAAACTTTGCGAAATAAGCTTGTTACAAGGATATGCGGACACACTACAGAAACACAGTCACACACACACACACGCACATGCACATGCACACGCACACACGCGCTCATGCGCGCAAACACACACACACACACACACATATACACTTTTTTTTTTCTACAAAACTCCCCTCAAAGGCAGTGGAAGCACACCATTAAATTGAAAAACAAACAAATAAGTCAATAAAAAGTGTCCAGGTTTACCCGACGCCGGCTAAAGGGATAAGGGATGTTGCAGGATGAGGAGGAAGAATTGGATGAAAGGACGTGTCCCTATAAAATGACCACCAGTAAGAACCCCTCAGGACGCAGGTGGTGATACCACGGAGCACTCCTGCTGAGATGCCCAACTCAAGTAACTCCGTGGCGCTTTTCCCACAATACAAACGGCGCGCCGTGACACGGTTGCAGCCATAACCTTGATATTATTGGTCGCCACTCTTTTTAGCTCGGAAACTGCTTGCCGTAGGTCATTTCAGTCATACTTATTTATTTTAGCCCGCCAGGTCTGCTCCATGTCCACGCTGCCACTGACAACCTGGACATACAGGATTATGGCAGACCCATCTGGCTAGACGGCTACAACATCCTGCTTCTTTCCCCGATCACTCGGCAAGTGATATAGTCTCTCTCTCTCTCAACGGCCCAACCGCTAGATGACAAAGCGCGTGCTATCTGCTTGGCAACCGCATCGTGACGTAAAATGTGGCGTAAAAGTACGAGGACACTGCTGCACCACATGATATAGATTCTCATTTTTACGCCGACTGGCACGGCAAAGGGTGTCAACTGTCCCACGACTACTACGTGAACACTTCATACGAGGATCCTCTTAATCCGCGGTCCCCACTTTCAACCCCTTGTTGTTTTCGTAGATATGACACACACGGATTCAGGGTTCACCATAACACTTGAATTTGAATTTATAATGAAAGTAAGTAGATTCCTTCTACGCAATGGCAGCAACAGCATGCTAATTTAAGAAAATTCGTTCATACGATCATGTTCGCTCATATGTTCATGTTTAAAGAATATAATGTTTTCCAATCCTACCCCAATTTCGAGGCACTGTGAGTCATGGCGTAAAGCTCTTTTCTATAAGCGATGTTTTGCAAATATACCTTGAAGTAAGTTGTACCACCGAAATGGAATTCCTAATTACTGAGTTCAAAGCTCGAAACTGTAATTTGTTGAAACCATTCTCTAGTCGCACCCATATGCAGATGGTAGGTATTTAAGTATTGTGAGACTAATCTACTAAAAACACCCTTCTCAGCCACCAACGCCCTCAGTGATATTTCCATCATTATCTGCAATTCAACTGCAATTACGACCAGCTCAATTAACTCCCTGGCGAACTGGTTATGATGCAATTGAATATGGAGCAAGACCCTTCCCACCTCCGGCAATTTCACGGCGGAATCCAATCGATTTCGGGCGGTCGACTCAAAGGAACAATATTGCTATTGCGCGAGGCTGAGGGGTTATTGTTTCGAAGTGACAATAGCTGAGGAGATGGCCAAGTCGAGTGGACATTCCTCGAACGCAAATGCGATAGGTAGCTGGAGAATTGCATAGCTCTGCGGGTGTCACGCGTTCCATTCCGCGTCGCTAATATATTGCGGGTGAAACAGTGCAGAAATCCTATATAAATGTATATCAAGGATATAATAGCATACAACATACAAGGAGTGACTCGCCGCAGCAAGGAGCGAAGCGCAACTAAAGCTCTTATGAAGCAAATGGGGAGTTTTCGCGGTTATTTTGTATTTGCTCAATAGATAGATCTGAGCGAGAGCTTTCCAAAAAGGTTCTATGTGATGGGTATCTGACCAATAATACGACTCTAAAAATTAATTTGCACGATGTTGTGACGGCACCACCCACTCGGGAGGAACCCTCAGCTCCTTTGCACTAAAACTACGTCTCGCATGATCTTTCTAGCCGTTTATGGGCCAAACTAAAGGGTCTTTAGTGCAGAAATATGATACTGTAGCTTTTAAAGTGCACTGAATCCGAATCTGAGGTCATATGTGTGAAATTCCAACAGATCAAAGTTCCCAATTTAGCTCAAAGAGCTGATCAGGATGGAATTCATAATTTTGATCATCTCTTTATGTCATAGAGAGTCAATATCAAATTCAACTTCTTAGAGTGAACAGGGGAGAAATTAGCTAACTCATCTGATCAGGAAAGAGCCCCTGATTTTATTCGTATCATGATATCCCAGACAGTCTTGCTATCAAATTTCAACCTCCTACAGTGAACGGGTGAGAATTTCATATTTCCTCCCTTAAAACCCACCACCACTTAGCCAGCGCTGCTCGAAACCCCAAAAGGCACTTTGTCAGGTCAAATGAAGCCTATTTTTTCAAATTTCATCAAAATTGGCTGGTAGAAGTGGGTTGGCAAAAAATAAGGTGAGACGAGAAAAAAACGCTGCGAATTATTACACAGAGGTTTATCATATCTGTAATGTATAGCTCTACTACCCAGAACACCTGTCTACATTATTAAACTCTATTATTATTACTATAAATATACAAACTCCTTTATCTTTATATATATATAAGAAAGACGTGTTAGTTATATGTATAACTTAAGAACGGTAGAACAGATTTTCATGAGGGTGGGCGCAAATTGACGTGCAAGTTCCGGAATAGAACATAGGTTATAGTAAAATCGTCTAAACTTCCTCTTTCATCGAGAACCCGGTCTTCCATGAACTTCGAATCCCACTTAAACAAGAAATGTAACTACTCATGGCCCTTAAACTTCAGACCCCTAAACCAAAGTGAAAAAGGGCTTGTACACACACGGAACGCGATCAGTAGTTTAAACCAAGTTTCAAAAATAAACGACGCTCAGCGATGTTTCAGTTTAAACCATAACTTGTGCCCCTGACCGAAAGTCAATTCATGGGTAAACTTGATCTGTACCCTGGAAGTTGAATCTACACTACCATTATTCGTCGTATCATCAAGGCGCATCAATATGGAGACGGGAAGCAGTACAAGACCCCATACACTGTAAACTTCACTGGCAGGCGACCCACGCTGCACGTTGAGGGGTTGGAACCATAATTACTCGGAGCCGCGGGAACTATAATCGTTTCCCCGCATAAGTTTCAGAAGCCTTTGAGAGCAATTTAACCCCGAGTTAAGGAACATCCGGGGTCGCCTCGAGCCCCCTCGCCCACGCCAGGGACTAACTTAATTCGCTCCTGTTTCGGAGTCATTACCATCTTCTAACGCCCAACTAATAACGTTTTCGTCTGCCCTGGCGAGTAAATTCACCCTCGGGGCCGGTAACGTAGTGCGTGGCCCGGGGATGTCCGAGGACCCCTGGAACTCACAGCAAAACGATCTGGGTCGCTTTGCTAAAAGGCCCATTCGAGTATATCAGGATTCTATCATAACTTATAGACGTCAGGGTTGTTATAGGAGGCTGGTTTCATCAATAAAAGCAGCAAATTATTCTAAAAAAGGAGATTAACGGATTGAGCAAATCAAACGAAGTGGTGAAGTAGTAGCATGATGAAATTTCTGATTCTGCACTACCAAACGTTGATGCAAGATTATCATTCCAAGATTCACCTTAATCGCTCCCGTTTCATAGTCAATAGAGAGTTTTTGTACTTCTCGTATTCATTTTCTTGTATACGAAAATGGCCTTTCCGAAACGAGAAGAGGTTTTCGTAACGCGGAAACGCTTTTTGGAACGGGAAGAGTCAGCTTTACTCGTGCTCAGCTTTTTCGGAATCGTAATTACGAGACGAAAACTTGACCTTCCTCTAGGATAACACTCTAGAATAACTTAGCAACTATCATGCAGTAGGCATGGATACACATACACACCCGACAAAATCGGCTGAATTTTCATCGTGCCGTCTTTTGCTGTAGGTTTAACCTTTGTATTTGTCTTCCTTTCGTGTTTTTTTCCCCGCACCTCAACCAGAAAGGTCATTAGTGGCATTTTGTTCTCGCTTTCGACGTTTTATCGAAGATTTCAGCTTTTTCATTAAAGATTAAGAGTTTCAAGGTTCATTTTACACGTTTTGAAGATTCGTGTTCTTCACGGCTGAATCGTTTTCATATGATGTAGAGGTAAGTGGTCGTTGTTTCCCAATTCATGTTATATTTTGGAAATTGTCTACTTTGACAATTGAGTTTTGAGCAGTGAACAAGAGTCACGTTAACGTCTCTGTAAGAGTTCTCTTCCTCTCGGGCTTACGAAAACGCTACGAGAAATCGATGCAAATAGGTTAGCATTCATCGTGCTCGCTCTAACTGCTAGTTTTCGTGTTTACGAGAAATACCAATACGAGAAATACAAAAACTCTCTATTACCAGCATCTAACGCCCAACTAATAACCTTTTCGTCTGCCCTGGCGAGTGAATTCCCTTTAGGACTGGTAATATAGTGCGAAGCCCGCGGGAGTCCGAGGTTCCCTGGAACTCACAGCAAAACGATCTGGGTCGCTTTGCTAAAAGACCCATTCGAGTATATCAGGATTCAAGCATGACTTACAGACGTTATAGTTGTTATTGTAGGCTGGTTTCATCAATAAAAGCAGCCAATTATTCAAGAAAAACATTGATTAATGGATTGAGCGAATTAAACAAGAAGGGGTGAAGTAGCTCCTAGCATGATGAAATTTCTGATTCTGCACCATCAAACGTTGATGCAAGATTATGATTTCAAGATTTACCTAATTCGCTCCTGTTTCGGAGTCATTACCATCATCTAACGCCCAACTAGGGGCTTCGGAGGAGTATGAAAGCGCTAATCTGTTGCGGAACGGTCAAAAGTGAGTTGCAAACGCGCGAAAAAAAGCGCAAATTTTAGGCAGGATGTCAGTTGCATAAGCGCCAAGACTGGCGTTGGGAGCGCAATATTAGTTGATAACTTAGCGTAATAAATCAGCTTTCCTTGAACACTACAATGGCTTAGGGACCATGAGATTTTGTACGATAAAATTGGAACATTCCAAAAACGGAGTTACACTTCGCTAGTAACGCATTGGTTGTACGTAAAAATCAATAGAAAACAAAGTTTCCTGCACACTTTTTCGGTCCAACAAAAAAAGTTACAAATTTTTTTCAAATACCGAAGCTAAAAGACATATCCATGTCAAAAAGAAGAAGAAGAATGGGAAGGAAGAATACGGGGATATGTGCATTGTGGGCAAAATAAGAGGAGGGACTTTCTACGCTTAAGGATTACGTCCGAAAAGTTGGAATCCGCAATCAAGCGGTGCTTCTCTTTCAAAAAAATTAAATATTAATTATAAGGAATTTAGGTGACCCTCCCCAGAGGTGCAATGGGGGCCTAAATCCTCATAAATCAGGTAGAGGAGGTAACAGGCATCCCGTCAGAGAGATACCACCCCTACTAATAGCTTTTAATGAGCCATGTTCGGGGAAGGTTAGTTTCCCAGTCGCCTGGGATTCCATCCAACGCCAAACTCAGCTGTCAATAAGATCGAGAACAGACCGCGGCTCCCATTGATTCATCAACGGGACGCCGACAGCGCTATCTCTGGTGCTCTGACGGGAGCTTGATGGACCTCTCAGGAGGTAACTCTGTCACATAATCTAGATATAACTTGTGATACCGACTTGAAATGTCCTTTTTTGTCAAATAAAAAACATTAGAAAGATAATCGTAACCATTTTATCCCTAGAACTACAGGCAGATTTCCGTGCTTTTGCTCCTCATTTTTCGCGCTTTTGTACAATCCGTGTTCCCCAGAAATTAGCGCTTTCGTACACCGTCCTTCAGCGGATTAGCGCTTATGCCATCTAGCCAGGGGCTTATACCTATCCTTTTTACTTTGATAAAAAATAAACTGCTTTGACTTTCGTCAAATATAATTAGGTTGCCATATTCGCTTTCTTTTATTGTATTTTTGGCAATTTCTCTTAGGAAATGCGTAAATCCATAGATGACTGGAGACTAAAATATTGTGTGTTGACTAAAAGAGGTAATTTAGTATTATTCTATAATTCATCAACTTATCATCATTTGTCAACTCTTTCTAAAATCCATGACTAATCTTATACGTATCGAGAAACGTTTTTCAGGACTAGGTCGGTTAACGAACCCGCTATCATCACCATCAGCATATGTTGCGACCATTATCGCAGGCTCAGAGTAAATACTGGGTGTCCACCTAAAACGCGTTATTTATTCACGACCCGATGGGGAGCTCAGAGACCTTTTCACGGCTTCAACAGAACAACATTTGTACAGGGAAATCCGGCGGAGGGAAAACGAACGGGCGTTCCTTCGCCTTTTCAGACAAAATCAACACCCAACTTGATGAGAGGAAGAATCCACAACTAGTTGACGCCTCCATCTTTAGCCTTCGATTTCCAGTGTAAAAGTTTTAGCAAATGATTTTAAACGGACTGAAATCAACGTCACACAATTTTTTCAGACATCAAGCTATGAGACATATCCATGTCAAAGTACGATGATAAATGTCGAAAACCTTGCATACAAGTCTCAAATCAAATCAAGTCCATTTATTGTTGACGTACAGCGACGGTACATAACAAACGTCATAAAAGTAGTACAAGTCATGTATAACAACAAGACATTGTGTGCAAGACATTGAGACATTTTATGTCTTCCCTTCCCTGTCTAATAGTGGTTGCAATCATGTTTACAAAATTGACTGAGAAGGATCACCTGTGTGTAAACAACTATTCAGAAAATCACATTCATACCTAAAATTATTGGCCACGCACTGCGCATTGGTTAACATAATACGGTTAGGCAAATGGAGAGCTTTCCAAAGCCTGGCGATAATAAATGTCTAAGATACAGTTCCGTAGCAACGATTTGGTTGGAAGCAATAATCTTCAGAAAATCAAAAGTAATACTTTTCGGTAACGTAACATAACGTAACAGTTTTCGGTTCTATGTGCCAAAGTAGACATAAAATGTCAAAAGTGAAGCTAATGCAATGGCTCAAAAAATTTGTTAATCAAAATTTTTGAAAAATTCCCTCATTAAAATCTGCCTTTAGGCATTCTAAAACGATGCGCTTTCGATTTATTATTTTCAATATTGCACCTTTGTAATCGACCAAAAAAGAAAATAATAATTTAACCCCCCCAATTTACGGTTTACGTTCGAAGATGCGTAGAATTCAAAACATTATACATAAAAAAGTACACAGTGTCATGGATCACCTGTTCCAGGCTCAATGAATTTCCCCCATTAGTTGCCTTCTCGATTACCAGTGCCGCCAATATTACTTTTACATTCCTATAGTTGGCTAGACTGTCGCAACCCCTTCCCTCTTCAATGGACCCTTCTGTAGGATGTATCTCAATATCATTAGCTAGGAACCTGTTCTTCTCTGAAGCCAGTCCGTTTATCATTTCAACGATTTATGCCTAGTCAGCCATCTCGCCATCTTTCTTTGATTTCCATTTAACCACGAGCTCATTTTCTTTTTATTTTACTTTTTCACTCAGTTAGTGAAAGTGTTATTTTTCTTATATATTAGCCACATGAGTTTTGCCTCGTTGTTGTTTTGCCAGGTTAGTGCGTAATTTCAGTAAATTTAATTTACTTTCCTTTTTCAGCATTGTTCTTTTCCCCATTTTTCATTTTAGGTTGATTTCCCTTTGTTTTATTGAGGTTCTGATTTTTCCTTTTGATTTCCACTGCGCATTTGCCTTTTGCTTTTATTCAACAAGTACAGTTTATTTTTCTCTTATTTCTCTATTTTTATTTTCATGCCTCTTTATATACCTTGTTGTAAGGTCCATTAGGCTGCGATTTTCCGGACCCAGGTCCGGTGGTAGCAGATCTATGCTTGGACAGTTTAACTTTTTAGCTAACTATATGTCACATGGTAGCAAAGCGTTACCACTATATATTACACAAATTTGGCAATTAAATTCTGATCATTGAGGCCAACCATGTCCTGAGTAAAACTGAGGGGACAGCCGTGTGTCGATATCGCAAGAAAATTTTAGAACACGCACCCGAACTCGAAAATTTGGTCAATTGTGGGCATTTTTCACCTACGAATCTTAGAGATCTTGGAGTGGTTGCAATCGTCTCAGCCCTAAAAAAAATACTTCGACCGTGACCTCACTTGCCCTTTTGTCAAAATTTGGTCAATTATGAGAATTTTTCGCTTAAGAATCTATTTTTAGCGAATTTTTGAAGAAAATTAAGTTATTGCTCTCGCCTCAAAATTTGTAGAATGTGAATTTTTGAAAACATTTTATGCAGAAATCCGTTTCAGGCTATTCTGAATCATATTCTGAAGTTTAACGCATTTTTTTATGTATGTATGTATGTATATATATGTATATATGTATGTATATATGTATGTATGTATGTATGTGTCATTCCAGACGATAACTGTCCGTAGAATTGTGCTAGAAACTTCAAACAAATTTTAAAATGTTAAGGACACAAAACGAAAGCAAGTTCGTTGGCCAGCATGATCGGATTACATCTTCGGGTTGAAATTTTCAAAAATGTAGTCCAACATTTCAAAATAGCCTGTTTTTTGCGATTTGTTGTGCGAAATAATTTTTTCAGCATACTAACATGTGGTGTATTCGGAATCAGCGTAAAATTTCCTATAAGAATATGTATCAAGTTTTCAAAATTTTCAAAGTTGAAAAATCAGTCAAAAATCGAAATAATGCCGTTCGCTAGTTGTAAAAATCGGTAATATTTGCATGAAACATTGTCCAAATTCAGAATGAACTACTCTTATGGAAGTATCCCTGTATAACCAATTTTAGAACCATGCAGTTTAAAACGTAGGTAGTAGGTGCTTTAAAAAAAAAAAAAAAAGTAATCACAACTGATGAGTTTACTTTGTGCATGTGTTAATAATTTGATTCCATGTTTGTCTATCAAAATCATAAACTAAAATTTCTCAACACGATCAATGGCGACTGAAATGTCGAAGATTTCTTCAAAAATTCGCTCATGGGGTCATGCTGCATGACTGGACTTTTCTCACTTATTACGGATCTTAGAGATCTGGGAGTGGTCGCAATCGACTCAGCACTGAAGAACTTCGATTGTGACACCCTACATGCTCATTAAGTCCAGTCATGCAGCATGACCCCATGAGCGAATTTTTGAAGAAATCTTCGACATTTCAGTCGGTACTGATCGTGTCAGAGAAATTTACAACTAGCGAACGGCATTATTTCGATTTTTGACTGATTTTTCAACTTTGAAATTTTTGAAAACTTGATACATATTCTTATAGGAAATTTTACGCTGATTCCGAATATACCACATGTTAGTATGCTAAAAAAATTATTTCACATGAAATCGCAAAAAACAGGCTATTTTGAAATTTTTGACTACATTTTTGAAAATTTCTTTCCGAAGATGTAATCCGATCATGCTGGCCAAAGAACTTGAACTTTTCTTTTGTGTCCTTAACATTTTAAAATTTGTTTGAAGTTTCTAGCACAATTCTACGGACAGTTATCGTCTGGAATGACACATACATATATACATACATACATATATACATATATACATACATACGTAAAAAAATGCGTTAAACTTCAGAATATGATTCAGAATAGCCTGAAACGGATTTCTGCATAAAATTTTTTCAAAAATTCACATTCTACAAATTTTGAGGCGAGAGCAATAGCTTAATTTTCTTCAAAAATTCGCTAAAACTGATTTTTCTCAAAAAACCTATTTTTTAGCATTTTCCCTACAAACCCACTTTTGAAATTTTGAAGCCATCTAAATAAAAGAAAAATAAAAGTTATAGTCTTGCAGCGTGGTCGTATGAGCGAATTTGCGTAAAATATCGTATCATATTACATTGTTTTGATAAATGTGGACATTGAGTGCGAAGAAAAAGGTTATTTCCAACTTGATAGAAAAACAATTTGTTGTAAATAATATTTATCGATCGAATTTTTTATCGATTTTTTTAGCAAATATAAATGAAATGAATAAACTTTTAGTTTGATAAGTTTGATTTTTTGGCGCAAGAACGGATTTTTCTTCTCAATTCCAAGGAAAGTTATCGTCTGGTTATATATACACCTCCAAAGAATTGAGGGACGTCTTTTCCCTGTAGACGAGACGTAGTACGATGATAGCAAGGACGTATATTTTAGAACTGAAATTCAAAATTTAAAAACTAACATTTCCTGCATTGAACGCCATTCAACGCAGAATATTATTTAGAACGAGTTTTTTGCCATAAAATTGGTAGTTAACAATTTCTTTTCCCTCTAAGTTCTTAATTTTCAAAACGATATAACGAGACGTTTTCGAACAATCAAGACTCGACTTACGAGACACTAGACCCTGACTATCTAATCCTACTAATCTGAATTTTTACTAAGGGATTAACTCTTGATGTTATGTATTTTTGAGATGCGAGCGTAGCAATCATCCAGACCACTGATCTAAGCGAAAAAACTGATCTGTGTAAAACGTCATGGCGACTGGAGTGCTGGGAATGCCACGCGGTGGATAGTCGAACTAAAGAGCAAGTCAGAGTCTAGAGTCTCGTGATTCGACTTGATTGTTCGACAACGTCTCGTAACAATATAACATAATACAGTACGATAATTTAAGAAAATTCGCTCATACGATCATGCTGCATTGTTTTTTCGTTAGCAAGCGGGCCGTGAACTCCAAGGCAAGGAGGGAGACAAGCGATTTGGTTACGTAAAGGCGATCGCCCGCTCGGCTCAGGCAACTTTCACTCGCGTTGGTTTGTTTAGCGTGGCGACGAACTCAACTGAATGTCACCACCTCCCCCGCCAAACTGACTAAAGAAACATGTTGTTGACTAACTTATTCAAATACTGCAGATGCTTCAAATTTAAGTTTTTGTAGATAGGGAGAATGACTTCCATTCCACAAATCAATTAATTTATTATATAATATAAAAAACACTTATTTGCTTGGCTGATTGTGCAAGGACATCTTCAATGTAGAATGCTATTTAACAGTATTTATAGAGCATAAGTGAGTGCCCACTAAAATAGTAGTAATAATAAAAACAATCTATATGTATTAAATCAAAATTAATCAATAACTTAACTCATTTAAAATCACATGTAAATAATAACTAGAATAAATATTAATATGCAACACGATTCGTTGGTCTAATCAACTCCCCCACTCAACACCGAACTATGTTCGATCGAGTGGGGCATGTTCCAAAGTTGACATTTTCTTTTAAATTTTTAATATAATCTAATTAGGTCTATGAATGTACATTTTCTTTTCTAATGTTTTGTTTTTGCTCTATGAGGAATAAAGTATTTTTTCATTTCACATCGAAAGCGGTCCACCCCCCGGTACTCGACTTGCTAATTACGACGGATTCCTCCGAAAGGTGCGTGAATAAATTAAGTTGATTCAATTTTAAATAATTTAATTGAGAAATAATAGTCATCCTATAGGTATATCTACAAAAATGGAATTCAACAAAATAAACAATGCAACCGTCCATCCAAAAACTCGAAAATGTAAGTACTCGTTTCAATAAAATAGGCTAAAAAATCGGTAAACAATTGAAAAATCCGAAAATTGATTCGTAGAGGTGAATATCAAAGATAAAAATTAACAAGGATTTTTCAAAATTTTTGGAACCATTGCAATAGCTCATTTATTACATAAGTACACTGGAAAAGTACTGATTATTGGGTAGGAATGTAACAATTTTCGAATCCCTATCAAATATTTACTAGGACGGCCTTTTAAATCTATTCCAGCAATTAGGTTTCACACTTGATTACGATTAGGTAGGTACCTATAATGACATGTTTACATGTGCCTACTTATGACAATTTAGTATGTACTTTCAGCTCTTAAGAAAATCACACAAGCTTAGCCTGCAATCACATTAATATGTTATGATTGGAAAATTATTGGTAATGTATTATAATAATAATATTATATAGCCAATTTTTTGTATAATTACATAGTTTTTTTTTCCGTCAACCAGTGACTTAATTTCCCAATACTAGCGAATATGTGTCTCATTCGGGAAATTAATTTTTATCTTTCGTAAGCTGGAACCTATATTAAACAAGGGTCTTCGTTAGGCTAGTGGGGGGGCCTTACCTCCGAGTCACGCATCAGTGGGTTGACGTTTTATCCGGACCAGACAAGGTCCGATCCCTGTTGTCGTACCTGAGAGCCGCTGAGCTCTACTACAAACTGTGATATCTGATCTGTGATATATTTATATACATCTAGTCGTAGTTTTATTTCACTTTGCTGATTGTATATAGTTCGCTTTCATTTTAGCGAATTTTTGAAGAAAATTAAGCTATTGCTTTCGCCTCAAAATTTGTAGAATGTGAATTTTTGAAAACATTTTATGCAGAAATCGGTTTCAGGCTATTCTGAATCATATTCTGAAGTTTAACGCATTTTTTTATGTATGTATGTATATATGTATGTATATATGTATGTATGTATGTATATATGTGTCATTCCAGACGATAACTGTCCGTAGAATTGTGCTAGAAACTTCAAACAAATTTTAAAATGTTAAGGACACAAAACGAAAGTTCAAGTTCGTTGGCCAGCATGATCGGATTACATCTTCGGGTTGAAATTTTCAAAAATGTAGTCAAAAATTTCAAAATAGCCTGTTTTTTGCGATTTGTTGTGCGAAATAATTTTTGCAGCATACTAACATGTGGTATATTCGGAATCAGCGTAAAATTTCCTATAAGAATATGTATCAAGTTTTCAAAAATTTCAAAGTTGAAAAATCAGTCAAAAATCGAAATAATGCCGTTCGCTAGTTGTAAAAATCGGTAATATTTGCATGAAACATTGTCCAAATTCAGATTGAACTACTCTTATGGAAGTATCCCTGTATAACCAATCCTAGAACCATGCTCTTTAAAACGTAGGTAGTAGGTGCTTGTTTAAAATTTCATTCCATGTTTGTCTATCAAAATCATTAACTAAAATTTCTCTACACGATCAATAGCGACTGAAATGTCGAAGATTTCTTCTAAAATTCGCTCATGGGGTCATGCTGCATGACTGAACTTTTTAGGGGTGTTTTTATCCGCTTGAGGGGTTAAACAGTGGTTATCACTGTATCCCTCATCCCCCCCCCCCCCCTCTGATAAGCCAGTGGAGTCCATGATGGCGCTCCCGTTTAGTCAAAAATGGCAACATGCCATCAACATCTGGTTGAGGTTCGGCTTAAGCCTTAAAAAAAATCATCTTCAGATTTATTATGCAAACTAACATTGTAGGTACCCTTTAATTGTATACATTGTACATACATATATAAAAATCAATAGGATACGAATAATAGTTAATTGCTAAACGCACAATGAGGGAAACAAAAAAACATCTTTAGATTTATTATGCAAACTTACATTGTACCTTTTCATTGTATACATTGTAGGTACCTTTTCATTGTATACATCGTACATACATGTATAAATCAATAGGATACGAATAATAGTTTATTGATAATACACAATGAGAGAGATATTAACTTGGCTGTGGTACGATCTAGTATGAGAAGGGGAGCTAACGAACACGGCGTTCTCTTATGTACCTACGTTCCGAAAAACAGTTCCTTCAACCGATTCCTGTGTTTAGTTCGGAACTGTTACAGCACCAATTACGAGTAGTGGAACTACCGCTCTGGCTATCTACTAACTCAGCACTTCATTCCCACAAAACGAATTTATTTTTAGTCACGGAGAAAATTCCCCGACGTGGTTTAAAAAAAGTCAACTCCAGAATCCGAAATTAGTCATATTCCGCCGACGGGATGACAGCCGGGGGAATTCGGGATTTTCTCCCCCCATTTTTATCTCTCTCCTGTTTTTGACATATCGATCCGAGTCGATTATTCAATAGAATTAAATCCGTAGAAATACGTCTCGGAGGCGAACGTATCCTCTCCGAGGTCCTGTTTGAATTATTCACCAGTTCCCCATGTAGAAGATGGGTAACTCCTTCAGCCTTGACGTCTTCGTGACCCTTCCACGGTTTTCTTCGTGCATTAGAGATTGTTTTGGAGTCGGGAGCCTCTAATTTCTCCAGGTTGTTTTGGATTTCTCCGTTCAATCTCCGTCTCCGAGGATCAAATTTGCACCCCGCCTGGAAGACTGGAGTAATACGGGGGTGTGGGTGGCTTTCAAAACTTGGATGTAATAAAACAAACATCTTCACTTCATCCCAACTTCCAACATCCTGTGATTCCAGTGTGGGTCAGAGCTTTTAGCATACTATCGAAGAAATTATATATTAAATTGCAATTGCTCCAAGTATTTTAAAAAGTTTCGTTCATGAAAATCCGTTTTGAGGGCTTCTGAAACGACCTCAGGATTTTATTTAACACTATTTCGAGACGATATATATATGTATACATATAAATGTGTATGTGTGTGTGTCATTCCTGGCGATAACACTCTTTAGGATTAAGATAATAATCCCGTTCTTGCGCCAAAATATCAAGCTTTCCAAACGAAAGGATAAGTCCGTTGGCCAACAATTTTTGGCCATATTAAATTGGTCAAATTAAAAAATGTTCTAAAAATCGAGCTTTAAATACTATCAAAAAATGAGCATGTTGCGTGATTTTTTTTCTGAGATTCGATATAATCAAGCATTTTAATTTCTCCCTTGATGGGAAAAACAAAAGATCATGGTCTAGTACCTACTGCTTACCAGTTGGTACCTACTACTCAATTGTATACCAACCATGTAGTGCCTTCTTTTCACAAGATTATTCCATTATGGTTACAAAACAATTTTAGTTTTTTAACTTAGAGTAATAAATCAGCATTCCTTGACACTACAATGGCTTAGAGGTCATGAAATGTCGTGGTAAAAAGAGAGCATTCCAAAAAGTGGCGAACGATTTTCCTACTATGAAAACTATGGGAGTTACTCTTCCCTAGTAACGTCTTGGTTGTACGTGAAAATCAATAGAAAATGTGCCGGTCAGGAAAAAAAGTGTCGGTCGGGAAAAAAAAGTGTCGCGAAAAATTCCTTGACCCCCAGCCAAAAGACATATCCATGTCAAAATTACTAAAAATGGCTAAAAGCGGCCAAAAATCGTTAAATTTATATTTCTTAGCAAGGTTTCAGCCAAAACTAAATTACCAAAGATCAACTAGGACACAGAAAAATGTTTGCACAAAATTACGCTGAAAAATGTACCTACTTAAATTACATTAATTTTCGCTGAAAAATCCATAAAACTGCAAATAAAACCTAAACATCCAAAATCTTTTTTGAATCACCAAATTTTATTTATTACGAGTATTTTTGCCATTAAATTGGTTTTGAACGATTTCTTTATACTGAAATTGCTCAAATTTCAATAAAATTTAACAAATTATAATACGATTGATAATTTAAGAAAATACGCTCATATGGTCATGCTGCATGGCTAGAACTTTTTTTGTTTTACTCCGCCATATCCAATCTCCAGCATCTATAGGTCGACAAGAATCATGAGCCTTAGGTCAGTTGCACACACACCGATTTTGGACGGTCGGTAAAAAATCGGCTGATATTTTATCGGTAGCAGGTGATTGCAAACACATCGGATTTTTATCAGCAAAACAATCAGTTGCTTGGTGTTCGTGACGCCAGATTATTGAACAACAATGAATCCTAAACGTGTAATTGATATGTGGTTATTGTATCGCCGCATCAAGCGCCCTAGGATTATGCGCAAGTGGTGGATTCATCCTATCAATCAAAGAATGGAACACAGTGGAACATTCCACACTCTTTTAGAAGAACAGAGGCGTGATGGTACTGTTTTTCAACTTCTTTAGAATGTCAATTAAATCCTTCGACGAACTCCATGAGAAGATGAAAAATAAATCAACCATTTTTTAACACGCACTTGGTTGTCCGAAATCACAAAACTAGTCCTATATCACTAGATCACTCAAATGGAATAGAAGATGCGTAGCGAGAGCTGCTGAAATCGGTCGGTAAACAATCACTGTGGGGTCGCGTCTTCCCGGTACCGGCGGTCTGCATTAGCAGTGGCCGACTGCTACCCGATATTTCACCGTCATGCGTGCCAAGTCCCGTTCCATCTAATGGTTCACTATTGGAATTTAGACGGCCAGAATAAAACCGACCGTCCAAAATCGCGGGTTGGAAGGGGGTTGTGGAAGGGTTGAAGGGGGGGGGGGGGGGGGGGGGGGGGGGAGCTACCCTTCGGACATTGCGGGTTAGTCTACACATTATGCCGAAGCGCTGCAGAAGCAACATCTTCTTTCTGTGCTTTTCTATTAAAAACATACAGGGTGTATCAGATAAGACTCTCCAAAGTTCGGGCATCGATTCTACTACTAATTTGCAACAAAAACTGCCTAATAGACTTTTTTTAGAGGCTTCGTTTCCGAGTAATTTCACGTTTAAGATTTTCTCTTTAGTGTTTTCGATCTTATGTCGCTAAAATGATCATAACTCCCTTAATTTGACGAGTAAATTCAAATTTCATTACACCGTTGAAAAGAGCGTTAAATTTCCTATCTCCCTCATGCCAAAATGAGAATTTTGGAGCAGCTCCAATAGCTTAAAAATGAGGTCAAAGTCATAATTTTGAGAAGTTGACAAAATTTCACTGTTTTGAATCTGTCTATTGACTTTTTCACTATAGTACTTTTGAATCCCCATCTTCAGGAAAACTACCTTACAATTTCAGCTTTCCAACGGTAAATCAATACTTATTTCACTTCGCTAATTAGAGGAGAAATGTTTGTATGTTGAAAAACATGGTATTTTCATTGAAATTGACGGCTTTTTGTGAAATACGACCCTCTAAAAAAATTTGAGGCTGGTTTTTCTACGTGTTTTTATATGCTGTACTTGTCGACATGAAACTGCTCTACCACCACGAACGGATGCTTGTATTCCATGTGAATTTGCAACCCCGTTAGCTAGAGCGGTGGAGCTCCAAGCGGCCAGAGATTTTCTCTTTGTTTAGCCGCCAACAATGAAGGATATCGTTGTCACGGACAATAGCGGAGAGATATACAGGTTGAACCGTCGAAATCCTGTTGGTTTTACCCCTTGCCCACCTTCTGACCGGGAGATCACCGAGTCCTGAACGCTCCACCGGGCTCCCATACAACTCTCCGACATTGTCTTGTCCAGCGCAGTCCCGAGTTTGACTGATTGGGAAGGGGGATGCTGTTTGTGTTTCAAGTGATTCGACGGTCAACTTCCACTGATTCAAGTGATTAAGTTCTGTACTCGAGTGTCCATTCCAGTGAACATATCTAGTTGTGTACAAGTTCTATACAACCTGCTTCCGGAGACTCAGTTCACCCAACTAGAAGTGACTTTCGCATTCTATTTTAGCGAATTTTTGAAGAAAATTAAGCTATTGCTCTCGCCTCAAAATTTGTAGAATGTGAATTTTTGAAAAACTTTTATGCAGAAATCCGTTTCAGGCTATTCTGAATCATATTCTGAAGTTTAACGTATTTTTTTTAATGTATGTATGTATGTATGTACATGTATGTGTCATTCCAGACGATAACTGTCCGTAGAATTGTGCTAGAAACTTCAAACAAATTTTAAAATGTTAAGGACACAAAACGAAAGTTCAAATTCACAATTTTCAAAATAGCCTGTTTTTTGCGATTTGTTGTGCGAAATAATTTTTTCAGCATACTAACATGTGGTATATTCGGAATCAGCGTAAAATTTCCTATGAGAATATGTATCAAGTATCAAAAATTTCAAAGTTGAAAAATCAGTCAAAAATCGAAATAATCGAAGATTTCTTCAAAAATTCGCTCATGGGGTCATGCTGCATGACTGGACTTTTTGTATTTTAATGTCGAACCATTTTAATCGTCCAAGGTAGACGAAAAGTCTGTTTAGTTGGGTAAACATAGGTTCCTCGTATGTGTAAAGTGAATGTAATTGAAAACTCTGCAAATTTTTACACAAAGGGTCGTTATTTCCGAATCAGATTTATTATATTTCTTCTACTCAGATACACAGAAACGCTTTGCGCCTCGCAAAAGCGTTTACCCACCCCTCAACAGCGCTTTTCACGCTTTTCAGTAAATGTTAAGAAACGATCTATGGCAGTCATCTTCCCACCATGTAGAAGGGTTGCATAGAGTGCATATTGAAATGAAACTGTTATGTGATGAATGTGTTATGTATTATGAAATGAAGCCTTGGCATCTCCAACCGAAAACGAAACGTTTTGTGTCAACGAAAATGTGTTGCATTTATGTGTTGCGTTTTTGAGTGACGAAAATTTGTTACGAGAATTCACTGATGATTTCCGCTTAAACCGAGTCGTAAAAAGTCCAAAAAATATATATATATATATATATATATATATATATATATATATATATATATATATATATATATATATATACCTTTTTCGAGTCAAATTCAAGGTTTTTCGAGTCTAATTCAAGGTTTTTCGAATCAAATTCAAGGTTTTTCGAATCAAATTCAAGGTTTTTCACATCAAATTAAAGGCTTTTCACATCAAATTAAAGGTTTTATATTTCAAATTAAAGGCTTTTCACATTAAATTAAAGGTTTCATATTTCAAATTAAAGGTTTTCATTTTCAAATTAAAGGTTTTCATTTTCAAATTAAAGGTTTTCATTTTCAAATTAAAGGTTATTTAGTAAGCGATTTTGAACTATAAATATTACATAGAACAACGTTTTCAAGAGGTGGTAGGTATTGACAAGAAACAATAATTGGGAACAGAAAAAAAGTATGAACTGTACTTTGACTTTTCACAATAAGTTCAATGCAAATCGACGCCTGCTGCTGCCTCTGGAAGAATTAGCATCATGTCCATGACGTAATTTGCGCAATCGGTACTGGTGACTGTTGCTACACCTAGACTTATTACGTCGCACAAACTAAGCTCATTACGCCCTTCGCTGAGAACATTTCTGGCAAATAATTTTACTTTAGAAAATACCTTCTCGGCTGGGTTCAGCTGGGGTGAATACGGAGGGAGGTACTTCACATCAACGCAGAGTTCTTCAATCCGACGTTTCACCATATCAGCGTGATGGATACGCGCATTATCCATAATAAAGTAGGACCTGTTTGTGTCGGGGAGCTTTGCGACTAGCTCTGTCAAAAATATACAGAATTCACTTGCATTGCAGTTCCCAAGTGATAAGATTTTATGGTGCACAATGCCTTGGTTATTCATGGCCACGATCAGAGTAGAGTTTCTCCCCCTCACGGTTGGAACAGGAACCACAGCGCGTGAACCCCTTCTTGAACGTGCCTGACTTCGGCGAAGGTGCAAATTGAAGCCGGACTCATCAATGAAAACCATGTGTCCTCTCTCTCTTGGTGCCCACGTATTGAATCTTGTGGCATATTCCTTCCTTTGTTCTTTCGTTGCGTTACAATTCATGCGATCAACTTCCTTATGTGATTGTTTCAGCGTAATTTTCAACGAAGTTAACCCTTTGTTGATGGTCGTTATTGACAAATTTACATTTCTTGAAGATAGAACGCGCTGAATTTCCTTCAACGTGCGTGCTGGATTTTCTTCGGTTGCAACCTCAATTGCCTGAAGCACCTCGGGTGTTAACAACGTAAGGCGTGAACCGCCTCTGGGTCGCATTACCAGCTCGCTCTCATTTCGCTTGTACTGCGTAACTAGGTAGTAGGCAGTGTTTACCTTCAAACCTGATATTGTAGCAGCCTCTTTAATGGACCGACCCTCCTCGTACAACCTCAGAAACATCACTTTTTGGTCTTTCGAATACTTTTCATAATTACCTCTAGGTCGACGAACACGAGACGGCACAGCGTTGTCTAAAGAAGTGTCCGTTTCACTGGAACTTAGAATACGAATTCTTTGGCGGCTAGGTTGGCGGGAGACATTCTCGTCAGAATCGCTATTCATGATGCAACAAAATTACAACGGAATCCGAGAAAACTTTTGGGCTGCAATACGGCAAACGCGCGACCGGAGTGTGGATTATTACATAACGAAGGAATTCGCTGCACATAATGAAGTAACAACCTTTTAATCCCTTCTGCTTGCGGAAACTAGCCACCCTTATGGTGGATTTCACCACCTCCGCTTAAGGGTTTAGCCTCAGTTTTTAGCCTCCATAGCCTCAATTTTGGCCTTTTAGCCTCCGGTTTACCAGTTAGCCGAACCTTAAGCGGAGGTGGTGAAATCCACACTTACAAATATTCGCCATCTGAATGTTGAGCCAAATGTTATACATAGTTCAAAATCGCATACTACAAAACCTTTAATTTGAAAATGAAAACCTTTAATTTGAAAATGAAAACCTTTAATTTGAAATATAAAACCTTTAATTTGATGTGAAAAGCCTTTAATTTGATGTGAAAAACCTTGAATTTGAATCGAATAACCTTTAATTTGATGTGAAAAACCTTGAATTTGAATCGAAAAACCTTGAATTTGACTCGAAGAATCTTGAATTTGATTCGAAAAATCTTGAATTTGACTCGAAAAAGGTATATATATATATATATATATATATATATGTATATATATATATATATATATATATATATATATATATATACATATTTAGAGCGCAGAGGGGCAAGCAGCTACTGAAATGATTCATTCCTGTGTCATACTCTATCACCAGGTACCAACATCCAGTTAACATCGATTTTGCAAATGCTGCTTCACCTATGATATACATCCCAGGCCCCTGTACCAGGAATGGCTCCTTGAACGTACGTAAACGTTTTGAAACGTTCGTAAATACCGCCGTTATAGTACAATGAAGGGGTCTTCACTCGAAAGTGTTAGGAATTTCGCCCTATAAAGGAGAGGAGATGATAAGGCGGACGGTCATGTCATCCTAAACGCCTGTGTCAGAGGGTACTTACTCTCGCGACGTAATATCACGGTATGAGATGGGACGGAGCCTCAACCCATTGTGTTGATTAGCCCGGTCGTTGGTCGAGCCCACTTCGTGCTTTCACTCGACGCAAAGTTGTTTGTTTCAGTTGTTAACATCACTGGTTGAACAAATTAGAACACCGGAGTGTTATACTGTGACCTGTGAATATGTATACCTACCCACCATCTTCTCAGATGGAGAGCAAGTGGATCTGGTAAAAGTAAAACATTACCGACTATGAAACCCGATTTTTTCTATCGTTTTTCGTTTCAGAGACAAATAAATCTTGATGTATGTGTTGAAAAACGTTGTTTTTGGCGATTATTCCGATTTTGCTGGCTATAAATGAGATTTGCGCCTCAACAAGAAGCTAGATAATTGAAATCTGGTTTCATAATCGGATTCACCCAAAAAAACATAATGTGGTTAAAATAGCATATCTTTTATTTATATTCGTATCGCTCAAACACATTAATAGCTTACTTAAAACTAACTTAAAGCACAAACGGGCAGGAATTGAACAGAAATCAACCGTACCGAAACTCGTAAACGAGTTCCACTATCTGCTTTACAAGCAGATACCATGTTACACGGATATGTCTTCGATTGGGGATTTCATAACGGTCGTCCTCGAGAGTTGTAAACAAATCCTTTAACTTTGGACTGTAGGCGACGAAATGTAGGATAAAGAATTTATTTTATCATTCTTGGAGGCACAAAAAGCATAGGTACCTACTATAAATTAAAGTTATTTCTCCAATACTCCAATACAGACGCTATGAGTTGTTGTTAACAGTCGACTGTTGTCAAGAGGATGAAAATGTCCTATGGAGTGGAGTAAATGATGCTATTGCTTTACGTTAAGAATATTGTAACCGGCTTATTAAAATTGTTTATAGTCCAATCAACTTAGTTTAGGAATGTAGCCAGGTACGTAAGGAGGGGGAAATTGGTAGCTTGAGATGTGAACATTTATCACATAAATCAAGCGCTTTCCAATGAGTGGCGAACGATTTTTGTGCGATGAAAACTGCGGAAGTTCCATTTCCTTTGCAACGGCTGGGTTGTACGTGAAAAACACTGAAATTGTGACATCAATTTTGCGTGACGGAAATTTTTGGTTGACCCCCCAGAGCAAAGACACATCCATGTCAACATGAGAGTACGATTCAAAACATTTTAATATTACTGAACATGAGATAAACAGGCGTATGGGCTGTAACTTTAAAATTCGAGCTAATCTAGAAAAACGGCTTATATTTCCTGATTCGGCGACCTCGAAAACCCTCAGTCCACTATTACTTTCTTTGTTATTCGACATCACTTTTTTTTGTGTTCCGATAATTATTCGTTGATTCCGAGTGAACTGCGATTATATTCGTATTCGTGTAATCGTATTCGTCTGTCGGCAATTACACGAATACAACCCATAAAAATGCGTCACAGTCATCAATTTCAATAGGGCGTCCCTCCTATAATATGCGAAGCCTTGCTAATATTACCTAGCTTCAGAGGGACGTCCTTAAAGCTAATTCAACGATTGGAACCCAGCCTATTTGTCTCAAATCTATTTCAATAGGACGTCCCTCTGAAGCTAGGTAATATTAGCAAGGCTTCGCATATGATAGGAGGGACGCCCTATTGAAATTGATGACCGTGACGCATTTTTATGGGTTGTATTCGTGTAATCGCCGACAGACGAATACGATTTCACGAATACAATTATGGATGATTTATTTTTTATTTTTAATAAGCATTTATTCTTCCATAATTTCATCATTACACAATATACATTTCATATGCCAAATGCAACAGTTCCCTTTAAGAAAAATCTTGTGCGGGGAACTGGAGCGTCTTTACCCTAGTTACAATTTCCTCAACCTGGTAATTAGCAATCTTTATATATAATTCCGAACGGTCTTTGAAATTGTGAAGAACTTCGCGGTCCGATTTCAGTGTTAGACGGCTCATTCGAATCAGCACGGCCCCAAGTTTGTTGCAAAAGTGTCGCCGTTCGTCTCTATACCCGCCTTGATCGTGTTCTAGGCGGTCCTTATCAACGAGAGTTGTTTATTAGGCTGTGGCGGTAACAACAGTTGCCATCAATTCACGGTAAGTAAGAAACGTAGTGTAGTTACTAACATCTAGGAGAGTTATTTCAGAACGAAGAAATTGAAACTGAAGAACTTAGCGGTCTTTATTTAGATGGGGTCTTTTCTGATCAGCTGAGTGAGCTAAATTCTTTCCTGTTCACTGTAGGAAGTTGAAATTTGATAACTCTCTGGAACATTAAGAGACGAGTGAAGTGATGGGGTCTTTTCTGATCAGCTGAGTGAGCTAAATTCTTTCCTGTTCACTGTAGGAAGTTGAAATTTGATAGGGAGACTCTCTGGGACATTTAGAGACGAGTGAAGTGGTGGGGTCTTTTCTGATCAGCTGAGTGAGCTAAATCCTTTCCTGTTCACTGTAGGAAGTTGAAATTTGATAGGGAGACTCTGTTTATTAGGCTGTGGCAGTAACAACAGTTGCCACGGTAAGTACCTAAGAAACGTAGTGTAGTTACTAACATCTAGGAGAGTTATTTCTGAACGATCTTTGAAATTGTGAAGAAATTCGCGGACCGGTGAAGAAATTCAGTGTTAGACGGCCCCAAGTGTCGCCGTTCGTCTCTGTGCTTATCTTGATCGTGTTCTAGATTAGGGCTTTCCAAGCCCTAACAGGCCTCTAGTATTATTATAATACAGTTTCCAGATAGTGCATAAAAATTTTCATAATTTCAGTTTAGAATAGATACAGTAATCATAGTAACATACTTTTTATTTATTTTTTATTTTTTAAACACTGTAGGCTAACAACAATATTTTCTATTAAAGTAAATTAAAATAGTACTCCTTGATTAATTTTTTAAATGAATTCAAAGGTAAGTAGTTTTTCTTGCTTCACAAGGTTATGTGGAAGTAAGTTATATAATATTACCCCTTTGTGAAAGTATAGTCTTTGAGCTGTTGTAGTTTTCAGTTTAAAAGCTTTCATTGTTACTTTACCCGCACTCCGTGTGCCCAACCTCAACCTTCTCTAATTTATTTTCTATAATTATATTTCTATATATAATCGCAGTTGACTCAGAATCTACGAATAATTATCGCGATTACAATCGTATTCGTATTCGACGATAAGATTATGCCCAACACTGGCTACCCCACTTTAAAAACCCATAATTACGTATTTTTGAAGAAATATTAGACTAAATTCATAATATGTACCTATTGCACGGGTTGTACAGATATCTACTAAGCAATGGGCATCAGAACATCGGTCTCAGCTAAAGATAGAGTGCAGCACGTAAAAAATGACCTTAACGATTTGATATCTTCTGAGACTACATATAGGTAGCTTTCACTTTCGTGAGAAAAAATATTCTTGGCCTTCAAATCAAAATTTCCACTTGTATTTTACGTTTCAGATCATTCTGAACAACTTTGGTTCCGGGTCTATGTGTTTGCCTGTGTCCGCAATAAGCTTGTAACAAGCTTATTTTCCACAGGTTTCATCCAATTTGGATGAAGTTTCTAGGGAATGTGCGGACTAGAATGTAAACAATCCCCTATAAATTTCGACATTACTGAGTCAATATTTCAGATTGCGGATGCGCAAACGTAAATTCCACCGAACATTATTTTCTCAAGCCCAAGTCATCCGATATCGCTCAAATGATAGTTGGGGGGATAACGATTTGGTTATCTCATATCAATTTCAACATGATTGTATCATTTATATCTACAGCGCATGCGCCAACGTAAAATCTTTGTAACGACCTTAATTTTTACAGTTCTCATCCGATTTTAATGAAATTGTCACGGATTGTGCGGGCTAGGTTGTAGATGTTCCCCAATCAGTTTCATTGTTGCCAAATCAATCTTCACTCTGCGCATGCGCAAATTAAATTCAATTATGCTCCATTTTTTCACACCCTAGCCGTTGAGTTGGCTTAAATTTGGACGATTGAAGTTGGGAGAATACGATTTGATTATCTCAAATCAATTTCAACACGATTGTATCATTTACAGCTACTGCGCATGCGCCAATATGAAGTCCTAGTAACGACCTTAATTTCCAGTTTTCATCCGATTTTGATGGAATGGTAAGTGATGAATTGGTTAGCTAGTAGATGGTCCCTTACCTACTTCATTGTTCTCAACTCATCGGTTCATTCTACGCATGCGCAAACGTTTCTTACATTGAGTATCATTTTTTCGTTTCTTAATTGACTAATTATGATTTTTCACGCAACTTCTTGATTCACTCTTTTCCGCTAAGCAATTATTCAAGGTCATTATTAAAACTTTTCGATGATCTATACATTCATGCAACGTAAACGAGGAAGCTATGAGCCACACCCAACTTGGCCGCCGTTTTTTGTGTGTTCCTTTAATACTATAATTTATTTATTAGAAAATATAATTCTCATATTCGACCAGAATTGATGAGATTGATGGTGAGGGGAATGAGTTGTAAGGCGATAAGGCGTGACGCAAGTATCATCGAGGAGAAAGGCATGTCAACCACCTTGTTCATGTGGTCCTTCGCCCCCTAGCGCTCCCCTCGCTTAATTCGGAGCCCCATCACTGCCTATGTTGGGAAAAGGGCAAAGAAAAGAACAGCGGAGTTGATAAAATGATAATTTAATCAATTATACGAGTGTTACGATAGATTGACGGAAATAAATGAGCTACGAATTCATGAAGAATGAATTATCATTAATGTGCTATCACGTATTCGCTTTCCCGAAGCGTGGTGGAAATTTCAACTGTGGCAGGGAGGATGGGGGGGGGGGGGGAGAACAAGCTCGGGAATGCGGAATTTTCTAACGGAATAATTCTCTGTATAATTATGATAATATATTTTATGTGTAGCGACTGCTGAATAATTCGGTCGAGCAGTAAAATCACCGCTGTTCACAGAACGTGGGATGCATGGGTTTAAAGAATGGAACTCTGCATGTACTCGTACACACACCTATATATATATATATATATATATATATATATATATATATATATATATATATATATATATATATATATATATATATATATTCCTTGTGAATGCATAGCATCGGCGATAACATCGGCGATAACCTCTACAGAGGTTTTTCTATTGGAATAGCACGATAGACCCACGATCCAATGTAGGTCAGTTCGGTACTGCGACGAACGTTGAATAGAAAATCACAGAGAAAATGGTTACTTATATAACTACATCATTAAATTATGTATATTTTGGAGTACGGTGAAATCACCCAATATGTACATGCAAAAACGTTTTCCTCTCTCCAGCGCGGACAATGATGTTTTGTATGCGGAGTTGAAACGATGATACAATCGTGTTCATTAGAGACAAATTTTTGAGTCTGTAAATACGAATACCTAGAAACTGCCACAATAATTGGTTACTTTAGCGTGAAAATATAATCTGCTCCGCTGCTCCGATTCAGTGGTCAGTCACTTCTAAACTCCATATTGTCGCTCTGGAAAGCTGGGATTCTCTCAGATTGTCGTGGGTGATCAAATATCCCATGCTCCCGAGCTCGTTGAAACTATTTGGCCTCGACATAGCTACTTGAGGGGCGGATCACCAAACGAACTCTACTAATGACCTAGATGGGACGTACGGTACAGGGTGTGTATGAGATGAATTACTAGAAGTAATGGGCGATCGTCAGCTCACCGTTACCGCTGTGTCAATAAGGATGAACACTTGAGTGCAAAGGGACACTAAACAAAGTCTGGACACTAGTTACTATTCAAGTGTGGGAGGGGGGGGGGGGGGGGTTATTGGGCAGTCACCATGTTATGGAAGGATGTTGCCATTGAAGTTGAAGAGTTAAACTATCTGGCCATAAAATAGCTGCTTGAGGGGCGGACCACCACGCCAACTCCACTAGATGATCCTCGGGGGACGTACGGTACCGGGTGTGTATGAGATGAATAGCCGGTAGTAATGGGATCTTCAGCTCACCGTTACTGCTATGTCAATAAGGATGAACACTTGAGAGCAAAGCGACACTAAAGTTGCTACACAAATCGAATAACAGAGAGGAATATCGATATCACACCGCTGACATCAATACGTCGGAGAATAAGATTTGAGAAGTTAAGAGTCTGGACACTAGTTACTATTGAAGTGTGTGATGGAGGGGGGGGGGGGGTGGTTATAGGGGGTGGTTAAAATTTGTTTGAAGTTTCTAGCACAATTCTACGGACAGTTATCGTCTGGAATGACACATACATTTTTTTTTTTTTTTTTTTTTAACAAAACTCCCCTCAAAGGCGGAGGGGGCACACCATTAAATTGAAAAATAAACAAATAAAATACAAATCTACAAATTTTGAGGCGAGAGCAATAGCTTAATTTTCTTCAAAAATTCGCGAAAAAAGGAGTAATTCTTTATTCTTCCCGCATCACCAACGCTCAACCTTAAGACCACCTAGGCTTAAGGAACCTCCAAGCTGGTATCTACCTAGACAATTTTTTACATATTATTTAATTTTATTAATTTATCTTCAGTAGGCGTCTACACCTGTGCAGACACATTAGGTACCTACCTAATAATTCGCTCAAAAATATAGACAGGTGTTCTGCGTAGAAGAGCTATAAAATACAGAGATAATAAACCTCTGTGTAATAATTTGCAGCGTTTTGTTTCACTTTTCCCTCTCATTTCTGCCGCATGCTGTTGAGCAGGCCGGCTAACTTCGTTGGACTCGGTGTGGTCGCTTTAGATTAGTTTCGTTTGAAAGGACTCCGCCCCGGTTATTATGTTGACATTGGGCCGAGGGAAAGCCGTCCCCGACAACTTCTCCAGCGGGAGGTATATTGGAAAATCCATCAAACAAGCCAACCTCATTGTTGGATCGAAGAGAAAAGAATTACCCGTTTGGGCCACGCTAAATTGATTTATTCAACATTCTCCGCAGAATGGGGAAACTTCCTCTTTCTGGGATTCTGGGGAGGAATGGGGGATTCAAACGCTCTAACGTGTTACAAATGTTTACGATTTCTGGCGTCGTTACTCCGGTGCCATGCAGAAGCGCTAGTTTTACGGCTGAAAAGGGACATATATGCCAATGCTTGTAGTGGGGCGAAAGTGCTGAAGCAAAATACTGATAGCATGGATGCAAAAAGAGATCTGCCCTAGACGCTTGACATGAGTGTCAGCGAGGAGAGCTGCAAAAAATGAAACATCAAGATGTTTGTACACTCAACACTTATTGGGTGGGAACCAACCTACCTAGATACAAACTAGGTATGTACCCTACCTATACAAACTAGGTACCTAGGTACTTCTTCAAACGCTAAAAACTAATTCAATCCCTGATGCTACTTGTACATAAACTTATTTTGAGATGGTAGCCAACCGCTTAACGAAATTACTCGTATTGGATCCATTTCCATACCTAACTCACGATTTCTCCCAGATTCACAAAAAAAAAAAGCAACGAGATTCGAATGTAAGCGGGAAGCCGGCGAATACACGTTACACACATCAGGCACCCGATCAGCTGACTATTAGCCCGGAATGCCAGAACGATGCGCTAGTTGTGCCTTTCGGTGTGCTCCCGCGAGACTCTTCTGAGATGGCCAACTTTAGGTAGTCATTTCTTGATCCCAGGTGATTTTGGTTTATTATTTTCAATAATAAGCCTATGTGATCGTATAGCAAAAAAGTTTTATAACCCCCCCCCCCCCCCCCCCCCCACAAACTTTGTCATTTTAAGTTTCAAAGTGCGAAGTGCGTAGAATCCAAATTTGAAATGTCCGTCCGCCGTCCGCCGTTCGCCGTCCGGGCCATAAAAGGCCTTAGAATTTACTTTAAAAACCCGTTCTTTCGCACATAGACTCTACTTGGGGTCTAGTTGGTCCTAAATTCTCGCCAGCTCGATCGCTCCACACCCATGGGTGCTATGAGCCAAAAAATAGGTGAAAAAGTGTCTTTTTCGAGGATTTGAGTGTTAGACTGTCGTACGCACGCACGCCTGGCATGCTTAGTGGAATGATGAAAACAATGGCAGAGGGTCATGAGGGGGGAGGGGGAGGAGGCCTTGTAGGGGCATAGCACCACGTCACCAGGGGCGTAGCAGAACGGCGCCTTATGAGCGTTTAGGCCTTATGACGTACGCAAGCCAACTAAAACTACGATCATACTCAATTGAAAAAATAATAAACCTTTGTGAAATAATTTGCAGCGTTTTTTACTATTGGGGTAAGTTTGCATGGCGACGCCAAACATGCCAGTAGGTAACTGCTACGCGCCCGCCTCACCTCGACTAAACATTTGAGAATTCCACCGAATACCCGTTCATTGCAGTGGAAACGTCACATTATATGCGTGTTTCTTTGAGATAACTTACTTAATACTGGACCGCCAACTGCCACCAGTAGCCAAGTCTTTTCTAAGCACCGAATTTCTAAAACCCCAAATTGATTAACTAAATTTCACTCTTCATTGAAGATTTCAAACTGAAAAAGGTTGAAAAAAAAACTTCAACACACTTTCAAAAGTCGACGAAACTGTTTAGAAAGGAACCCAACTTTTTAAAAGCTCCCGGCTTAGGGAAAGCGCCTTTTATTTTTTTTTTTATTCTTTCACCTCCCCCCCTCACTCTCTTTTTTTTCTTTTCAGTTTAACTCGAAACGCCCATCAGGGGCAGATGAAAAATAAACAGCGGCGAGTTTCTTTGCTCCGGAAAAACCTCACAATAGTGTTTTTCCCCTCATTCGGTCATTTGTTCCCGCCACGAGGGCGAGCAAATGGGGATGTTTATAGCGAGGCGGACCGCCGTTCCCTCGAGGCCGCAGCTGGGGTACCTTTCGTTTCACGTGGAGAGAATAGTGGGAAATGAAATCGGGGAAACGTGGAAACTGCGATGGGAAGCAAATGAGTTGGGCTTCATCATCTTCACGGCTGTGGGACGTGATAGAAAACCTAATCCCAAATTCTCATTAATGAGGATAGAGATTGTGAAATTGGTTTTAGTTACAGAACGTCATTTAGAAACAGTTCAATCTACTCGCATTATGATAGAGAAACAATACAGAGTTTTTGTAATTCTCGTATTCTCGTATACGAAAATGGCCTTTCCGAAACGGGAAGAGGTTTTTGTTACTTGGAAACACCATTCGGATCGAGAAGAGTCAGCTTTACTCGTGCTCAGTTTCACGGAATAGTAATTACTTCGACGGCAATTCGACCTTTCTCTAGGATAACCCTAACTGCATAGCTTAGCAACTATCATGCAGTAGGTTTGTATTTGTCTTTCGTTCGTGTTTTTTCCCCGCACCCCCGTGCACCCCCGGGGGTTTTTTCCCGTTTTTTCCCGTGTTTTTTAACTCTTTCTATTAACTTCGATTCTCTTCTTGCTTGCTTGCTTGAGACAAAATTTCAGATCGATTTTTAACCCACTTCCCGATATCCAATCGATCTGAAATTTTGCACACGAGTTCATGCTGGCGTACATTTTAATCTTCTTCTTTAATCTCTTATACTATAAATTTTCGAAAATTTATTTTTCGAACAAGTGTTGTGTATTGTAGGGAGGAGGAGGAGGAGGAGGGAGGAGGTGGAGGGAGGAGGAGGAGGGAGGAGGGGGGGAGGAGGAGGTGAGGGAGGAGGAGGAGGAGTGAGGGAGGAGGATGAGGAGGAGGGAGGAGGAGTGAGTGAGGAGGAGGATGAGGAGGAGGAGGATACTATTGAACGTCTGCATAAAATGACAACGAATCCAGGGTCAATAAAATATTAAATGATTTTCCTTGTCAATTTAATTTAAGTTATTATCAATGTGATTTTGAAACAATGTGATTTTGTTTCAATTTACTGTTGCCAAGAAACTACCAAATATTGAAACAACAATAAAATTAACTGAGAACATGAGAAAAAGAAAGAGTTACATTAAAAACTTGTTTTTATGGGTTCATTTTTTACTTACTGAGCGGCACTATGGCATCACAGGGTATTAGCGATCTCCACACCCACCCAGTTGAACTTATTAGTTTAAACTAAAAGACTGCACTAATAAAATAAAAAATACGGAAAACAATTGAATTATACATGAATGACAATATTAAAAAAAACTTATCTGAACAAAACGTATAAAGAAAAAATGAAATAAATAAATAATAATAGTAAAAAAAAAAAAAACTAATAAGTTCAACTGGGTGGGTGTGGAGATCGCTAATACCATGTGATGCTATAGTGCCGCTCAATAAGAAAAAACACGGGAAAAAACGGGAAAAAAACCCCCGGGGGTGCACGGGGGTGCAGGGAAAAAACACGAAAGACAAATACAAACCTACTGCATGATAGTTGCTAAGCTATGCAGTTAGGGTTATCCTAGAGAAAGGTCGAATTGCCGTCGAAGTAATTACGATTCCGTAAAAGCTGAGCACGAGTAAAGCTGACTCTTCTCGTTCCGAAAAGTCAGCCATTATTGTTATGTAACAAGTGCCAATAAATAAATTCTTAGTTCTTCTTCATCTTCTTCTTACCTCAACCAGAAGGGTCATTAGCGGAATTTTCTTCTTGCTTTCGATGTTATATCGACGATTTCAGCTTCTTCATACTCAAGATTTCGTTTCAAGATTAATTTTACACGTTTTGAAGATTTGTGTTCTTCGCGACAGAATCTTTTTTGTATGATGTAGAGGTAAGTGGTCGTTGTTTCTTACTTCACGTTATATTTTGGAAATTGTCTACTGTGAGTTTTGCGTACCTAGTGATTCACGACAAGAGAGACGTTAACGTCTCTGTAAGAGTTCTCTTTCTATCGGGCTTACGAAAACGCGACGAGAAATCAATGCGAAAATATTAGCATTCATCATAACAGCTTGTTTTCGTGTTTACGATAAATACCAATACGAGAAATACAAAAACTTTCCATTATTATGAAACTAGAGTAATTGGACTGGAGTAGTCGTCCGATCTAGCTCAAATTTTAATAGTAGTTGGAAGATGACAATTTGATCATCTTATTTCAATTTCAACATGGTTGTATCATCGCTACTGCGCATGCGCCAATATTAAATCCTTTTAACAAGCTTATTTTCCACAGTTTTCATCCGATCTGGATGAAATTTTCAGGGAATGTGCGGTCTAGGGGGTGGACAGTCCCCTATCAGTTGCATTGTTGCCATATCAATACTCCACTCTGCGCATGCGCAAACCTAAATTCCATTATGCTCTATTTTTTCACGCCCTAGTCGTCCGATCTCGCTCAAATTTAGATGATAGTTGGGGGATGACAATTTGATCATCTTATATCAATTTCAACATGGTTGTATCATTAATAGCTACTGCGCATGCGCCTATGTGAAAAACTTGTAACGACCATAATTTCCACTGATTTCATCTGATTTCGACGTAATTGTCAGAGAATACGCGGGTTTGGTTGTAGATGGTCCCCTATCAGTTTCATTGTTGCCAAATCAATACTTCATTCTGTGCATGTTTTTGACTAGGCAAAAGCCTTTCTAAGCTTATACTTCTTTCTAATAATTTAATACATTCAAGATGGCAAATAGGAGTCCAAGAAATTATTTATCTGGGAGGGTATTCCTAGCTGTGGTATGGGAGCATAAATCCGAGTTTTCCCGTCTACCTTTATAACCTCGCAAAACCGACTGAAACCTTCCTCCCTCAACTCAACTATTAAAAGGGGAAAATTTCACCGCATTGATGGATATTTTCTCGGAAGGTTTCCGCTCTTATTTAAGTTTAGAAATCCTTTCGAACCCCTGAGCGGTTTTGTACTCCTAAATTAGAAACTTAACTGGGGGGCCGGACGAGAGAAAAACTAATTTTCTTCAGGAAGGTCCGCCCGAACTCGATTTAGAAGGCACCGGGCTTTGGGTGGACGTCTTTTCTAATTAAAAGTTGGCGATTTCCAAAGTCTTTCTCGTTTCTGACTTGCGGTTTGTATTTCGTTCAGGTAGTAAAGTGAAGGCCTTGCCCAGCTGTTATTTAAGCCGAAGTGGCAAACGAATAACTTGACTCAATATTAATGGGAAATTTTGGTCTGATTTCAAATAAACTCACGTTTCTTAAGCTGGACATAGCTAACTAGCTGGCAATAGGGTCATGCGAACATTGATCGCTGCACTAATCGAAAAACTCTACAACCATTTTTGGTGCCAGGACATCAATCTGGTTTACAGTGCCAGATTTAAGATGTTCTATAGGAGGATAGCGGAACATTCAGGTAGGCAGAAGTACTTGGGACTCATTCAAAATGTCTAGATTGAGAGGGTGTTGTGCCAGTTGCGTCTGCCTTCAAAGTTTTTCGTAACTGTTTATTATAGAGGTAGGTACTTCTCATAAGTTTAGAAGCGAGAGCTTATGCAATATATGCAATATGAAAGAAGCTGACACCCTCTGCCATTTTTGTCTACGTTGCCCGATCTTAAAACCGTACCGAAGGCAATTCATTGCGAAATACATCTGTGGGCTCCCAGTGGTTGAGGATGAGGATTGTCTGGCTAATTTGCTCGATTTTGGTGATGATAGGGAGAAAATGTTAAATTTATTTCATTTTGTTACTAGTGCACTAGCACTTCGATCAATTGCGCTCACCGAATAGGTGTCTGATATGTACAGCATTAGCATTGTACAGTGTACAACAGGATAGGCTTGTTGTGGATATTGTACGAGTACCACAGGTGTAGCGTGGATATTATGGATTCATAACGGATCATTATTATTTATATTAATTTCATATCGATGACCTCGTTTATTTTGCATGTACTTCATTAAGCTGTAATGCCCTGTTAACTAGATTAGGAAGAAGATATTTGACTTATTTCTTAGCTATTATATATTTTTCTAATGATAATGTGTAAGTGGACCTGAACTCTTTGTAATAATCATTGATTTAATACAATAAACAACTTACTACTACTACTACATTGATCGCTGCTGTGGTCCCAAGCGACAGCTGGGTTAAATATCGGGGTAACGTTGGGGTAACATTTGGGTAAGTGGGGCAACATAGCGGTAATCGGTGGCTGTACGATGCATTTATACATGATCCCTGGTTCAGGAAGGGCCAAAAACCCTGATTCCTCATAGGTCTACCGAAATCTATTAATCCAAGTAAGCATGAATGTAATTTTAATCCAGTTAGACGCTGGTCTTGCATTGCCAAGCTTTCAATAACATTGGGGTAACATTTGGGTAAGTGGGGTAACATAGGGGTAATCGGTCGCTGTACGATGCATTTATATATGATCCCTGGTTCAGGAAGGGCCAAAAACTCTGATTGCTCATAGGTCTACCGAAATCTATTAATCCAAGTAAGCATGAATGTCATTTTAATCCAGTTAGACGCTAGTCTTGCATTGCCAAGCTTTCAATAACATTGGGGTAACATTTGGGTAAGTGGGGTAACATAGGGGTAATCGGTCGCTGTACGATGTACAAATATGATTCCTAGTTCAGGTAGTGCCGAAAACCCTGATTCCTCATAGGTCTACCGAAATCTATTAATCCAAGTAAGCATGAATGTAATTTTAATCCAGTTAGACGCTGGTCTTGCATTGCCAAGCTTTCAATAACATTGGGGTAACGCTGGGGTAATATTTGGGTAAGTGGGGTATATGATTCCTAGTTCAGGTAGTGCCAAAATCTATGATTTCTCATAGGTCTTCCAAAATCCAGTAATCCAAGTAAGCATGAATGTCATTTTAATCCAGTTAGACGCTAGTCTTGCATTGCCAAGCTTTCAGTAATATTGGGGTAACGCCGAGGTAACATTTGGGTAATTGGGGTAATTGGTAGCAGTACGATGAACAAATATGATTCCTAGTTCAGGTAGTGCCGAAAACCCTGATTCCTCATAGATCTACCGAAATTAATCCAAGATCTATAAATCCAAATAAGCATGAATGTAATTTCAATCCAGTTACACGCTAAAAACGGAATAAAGAGTTACAATGTTAAATCGATTTCGACGGTTAGGCCATCATCAGTAACAAACAATAACTAATAATAATACTTGTTAACAAACAATAACTAGTTATTGTTTGTTACTCATGATGGCCTAACCGTCGAAATCGATTTAACAGTGTAACTCTTTATTTTTCGTGGAAATAGACAACGTTTTTCACTAACTTCCGTTTTTAAATGGGTTTCCACAACTTCGTCGCGAGTGATTTAGTTCGTATTAGTTAGACGCTGGTCTTGCATTGCCAAGCTTTCAATAACATTGGGGTAACATTTGGGTAAGTGGGGTAACATAGGGGTAATCGGTTGCTGTACAATGTATATATATGATTTCTAGTTCAGTTAGTGCCAAAATCTTTGATTTCTCATAGGTCTTCCAAAATCCAATAATCCAAGTAAGAATGAATGTAATTTTAATCCAGTTAGACGCTAGTCCCGCATTGCCAAGCTTTCAATAAGCCATTGCAACGAGACGCGCCGAGATATGTAACAAAGTACAATTTCGGTCCAAATTTGGCCCCTCCTGATCTCACCCAGTGAACTTTAACTTAATTTTCTTTCCATATCCTGAGAGGAGCATGTCCGCTGAGTCGGCTGATGACAAATATGTAATGGTATATCGATTCTATATAAGCTAAAATGAGGCGTAAAATTTCATGTTTTCGGGCTTTTTTCATTATTTTTCTAGCCTCCCCTAGTTTTTTTTGCCTACCGACTTCTACGAATTCTCCTCTGCCGATTTTGATGAAATTTGAAACGGTCGTGCTAAGCAACCAACTAATTTCATAACTTTTTCGATGTCTCATAAGACACAGCCAATTCAAAACACTCTGATATTGCACAACCCTGACTGTAGAACATATACCTAATGATTGCTCGAAATGTAGAATCATAAAGTTAAAAATGCAAGGTATTTAGGGGTGTATTTCGATGAAAATCTAAAGTGGGATTGGTAAATAAAAGAGATCAATAATAAATTAAGAAAATTAATTTATATTTTTGCTAAATTGAGAGCCTTTGTAGATACGAAAGGTCCGATGATGGTGTATAACGAGTTTGTTAGCTAGATATATTATTGTATTGTCTTCCAACTTGGAGTGGAGGGTATGCCTCCGTATATAAATCAGTAATTGGAACTCAAAAATCAATTATCCGCATCATAACTAATTCCAATTACCCGAAACATTCTCTGCCCTTATTCAGACGATTGAAGACTCTTCCTTTCCCAAAGTTGATGGAAATAGCTTGTTTAAAACAAATGATAATGAGGAATGCAATACATCCACCTGTCCATTCGCTGAATACAAGGTCAAAGAAAACCTTTATAGTCAATTTACCATCACATCGAACAACTCTTGTGCAGCTGCACTATAAATACAGGGCAATTAGTGTATTTAACCAGTTATAATTAGATAATAAAAAGAAACTTCCGCAAGGAAACACCAGGAATATATTTAAATGTTTAACAATTATCTATTTACATGAACTGTAAAATATGGATGCATTTTAGTTAGGAGGAAACAATATTTAAGTTTCATTGATTTGACGAGGAATGTTGTTATTCGCGCGAGATTCGGGGAGTAACCAGGGCCTCATTTCTCAAAACAAGCTATTGCAGCTGATGTGGGAAATTGAATTTTCTAGCATTATTTGAGTGTTTTATTTAGTATACCAAGTATTGTTTCATTTTATCACAATGACTGTAAATTTTCATTTTTTATCTTTGTAATTTGTTATGAAATAAATAAATTAATTAAAATTATAATTATCCAACAACTGGAGGCAACATTACAACCAGAATCACCGTTTTAGACCATTCTAAATAACTTTGGTTTCCTGTTTGCCTGCTTGTTTGAAAATTGTTGTAACAGGCTTAATTCCTACAGATTTCATCCGATTTTGATGAACTTTCCTGGGGATGTGAGGGTTAGGATTTGACCCACCTTACGGTTGCCTAAGTCGTCATCGTATACTCGATACCTGCCTAGATCTATCTACTTCTGTACGTCACAATCAGTGCAAAAGGTCGAATTACCCGTAGCGATATTAGCTCATTCAAGGCGCCCACCGGCTACAAAAAACCTAAATCTCATTCATTCGGCCGAAGTAGAACAATCGAGCGTGGAAACGTTTCGATTCATCGGGGCTTTTTCGAGGGGGTGACCCTGGCCTACAAAAATACTTTTTAATGTGATGCAACGATCTGATTCACTCGGGGTTGGCCGGAACGCATCGCTTAGTCTTCGAAATATTCACTTCTTTGTATTGGATTACGCGAGAGAAGTCCATCGTTGCTAACCCGCAAAATCCCTGAAATTTTCATAGTCTTGGTGTTTGGTCTGTGACAACCATTTTCAGTGTAGCGCATGCGCAAGAGTTATTTTTATTATATCTTATTTATATTTATTTTGGTTTAAGCCGCACCTCAACTAGAAGGGTTATTAGCGGTGTTGAACAAGGTGTCTAAAGGGACACTGGAAGTGACACGATTCTAAGGGGAGCCATGTTGCCATCCTTGACTAAAAAGGAGCGCCATCATGGATCTACTGGCATATCGGAGGGGTGGGAAAATGAGGGATGAAGTGATAACTAATGTTTAGCCCCTCAAGTGGATTAAAAAACCACCAAAAATAAAGTAATACAACTAAGACTAGATGTCAAAATAGGCTAATTACTATATACAATCAGCAAAGTGAAATAAAACTATGATGAGCAGAGCTGTGAGCAGTGAAACTGGCTGTTCGACACTGCTATTAATTGAGAATTGGGAATTATGGGATTTGCAGTGATTCACTAAGTACCTTCGAGGCCATTAGGGACTCATATTCTGATAGTCCCCTAATACATAGCCAACGAGTATCGCTCCACCAAGCCACAACATTGGGCTCAACCATAACTTTTATGTGGGTGCCGAGCCATGTGGGTATTCATGGCAATGAGTGTGGAGATGCACTTGCAAGGAGAGTCATTGGTGATAACTCCATTGATATGTTGCCTGTACACATAGAGGACCAAATCTCCTACATTCAACATAAAGCCGATACCATCTGGCACGAGCAATGGCAGGGTGAGGTGTCTGGACAAGGTGTCTGGAGCAATGACAGGACTGGTCTGCGTGGTGTCCTTCAGGGCTTGAGCCCGGTGGGCCCTCTCGTAACCATAATTCCAAGGAGGGATCGAATAGTGGTCACCGGGTTGCCACTGGCCATACCCGTCTTACTCACAGACACCTGCTTAGTGCAGAAGCTCGAGATGTTGCTTGTGGGAGGTGTGGGGGTGATCCGTTCATCCACCACTTCCTGGAGGACTGCCCACCCCTTGTGGACCTCCGAGACCAGCATCAGCTCCCTCAGTGGGTTGACGTATTATGCGAACCAGACAAGGTCCAATCCCTGTTGTTGTATCTGAGAGCATCTGAGCTCTACTACGAACTGTGATATCTGATCTGAGATATATTCATATAATCATAGTTTTATTTCACTTTTTGCTGATGTTATATTGTAGCTTGCATATAGTTATCAGCCTATTATACATCTAGTCTTAGTTGTATTATTTTATATTTCGGGTTTTTTTAATCCACTTGAGGGACTAAACAGTGGTTATCACTCCGATGTGCGAGTGGAGTTCATGATGGCGCTGCTTTTTGGTCCAGGATGGCCACATGGCTCCCCTTAGTGAGAATCGTGCCACTTCCAATGTCCCTTTGGACACCTTGATCAGTGCCGCTAATGACCCTTCTGGTTTAGGTGCTGATTAAACTCAAAAAACGGAAGAAAAAACCAGGTGTGCTAAAGACCACACGGGAGAAGTGTACATTTCTATGACGATTTGGACATTACTTTCCACTCTGTTTAGATGTTGGGAAAGTAAAAGTGGACAGGTGGACAGACTCCGCCCCTGGACCCTCGGCCTTGAGCCTTTGGCTAAAATGCTGAAACATGGAACATGCTTTCTTCCCGCTAATTCGTAAATGTAAATAAATTTAAAACTACGACATGTCGAAATTAGAACAGAGTACCTAAGTAGGTAATTTTCTGTTATGGTGCGCGTCAACAATTATTATAAGCAAGATTAACTTCTTAACCAAGTCACAACAAAACAAGCGGGATTGCTTACTATATCCATTTATGACAAAAAAAAAAAAGTTGAGTGTAAAAATTTGCAGCTTCTCATTACGTATGAAGAACTCCTTGTAAAATCTAGGGGTTTATACAATACAATTGAATTAAATTGAGAAGAAACGCTGGAATTTCACGATTCTAATTAATGTACAGGCGGACTTACGATTCCAATATAAATGGAAATTCGTTGGAAAGTTGGGTGCGAGTTGTCGGCAAGCCGGAGCCAGATGCTGTGAAGCTCGAAACCGCAAATTCGCTACAAACCCATTCATATTCAATCAGTAACCGAAACCGCCTATTGTTTCAATTTGCCCAAACCTTTTGTGTTAAGAATCAACGTCATGTCGAGGTTCCGTCAAAACGGCAAAGGAGTCCAAGAAATTATTTATTTGGGAGGGTTGCGGTAGGGGGCGTAAATCTCTGTTCTCCCGTCTACCTTCATAACCTCTCAAAACCGAAACCTTCCACCCACAACTTAACTATTAAACGTTCCTTCGTGGTTCTGCGGTGTTTGATTCACTTCAGCTTAAAACTTCATTGTTGAACTTACCAATTGATCTTGCTTACTTATGAAGCAGTTAAAGTGAATGAAGTATTTGTCATAATAAGCAAAACTCAGTGATGCATCTTTGTTTTGAATATTCATATCTGCATTTTCTAAATAATATTGTTCATAAGTTATTACTTGGTGCAATAAAAAATTTTTTGACATTTTCATGTCTTTGCCCTGGCACATTGCACAAAAAACTGTCACGTAACGTAACGTAAATATTTTGACGATTTCCGCTTACAACCGAGTCGTTGCTAGGGAAATGGTACTTCGTCGTTTTTCATCCCAAAAAATTCGTTGACCATTCGTTCGAAAGCTCTCGATTTATCCAACCATATTATGTTTACTACTGCGAAGTGCGTGGCCAACAAGCTGAGTTATGAGCAAGGTTATTTGAATAATTGTGTACAATCAGGTGATCATTCTCAATAATTGATATTGTGAACATGATTGCCACCGCTTGTTAATTTCTGATGATTTCATTGAGCTGGTGTTTCGATGATTTGATTCATAGCAGGTGATCCAAATATTGCGAGAACGGTTTGATTTGTGAAGCGGTGGTTAAATCATTTTAATAGGTAATTTCTATGCTTTACACTCTAGGAAGCTGTAATTTCTTATGTAGCCTCTTTAGGACATTGACTTGACGATGCACAGGGTCCGGATCAGATGAGTGGCTTTTGAAGCTAATTTCTATGTTTTACACTCTAGGAAGCTGTAATTTCGTATGTAGTCTCTTTAGCACATTTACGTGACGATGCCCAGGGTCCGGATCAGCTGAGTGGCTCTTAGAGCTTGCATACGAGTCTGCAGGGGGGTAGGTGATGTAGCCTAGCTCGAATTCAATGAAGTACCCACGGGTGTCGGAACAATGAGTCAACACGATCGCGAATTCAATTGAGTACCCACGGGTGGGCGGTTTCTCTTATGGCCCATTTAATTGATTTGTACGCCCCGCCGTGCGATGCACGGGTGAGATCTGCCTAGTAATAAATACAATAAGAAAACACACATGAAAATGTCCCAATGTGTTGCAGACTCGTATGCAAGCATTTCAAGCTGCTTTGTCTTTCTTATGATTTTCACGTACAACCAAGCCGTTGCTGGGGAAATAAAACTTCTTTAGTTTTTTCTTGGTCGATTACAAAGTTTTTTTTTTTTTTTTTTAAATAATAAACCAAAATGTAAGCATGAATGCACTGTATATACTTATTAGGAGAAGGCGATCCGTCTTTTGGCATGGCTTAAATTGGATGTTATCATGCATCGTACATTTAAACCAATTAATAGGTAGTTAACAATTTTTTTTCACTCAAAGTTTTTTTAAATGTAGTAGGTACTTAAAATCGTCTATCTGTAGCGGTCAATAAAATCGAATGAGAGGTCGTAAATCCATGAAATTTGACTTAGAATCCGAATCTGGAATAAAAAAGAGGGGTTGTCTTATTTGAAAAAAGTCCAGTCATGCAGCATGACCCCATGAGCGAATTTTTGAAGAAATCTTCGACATTTCAGTCGCTATTGATCGTGTAGAGAAATTTTACAACTAGCGAACGGCATTATTTTGATTTTGGACTGATTTTTCAACATTGGAATTTTTGAAAACTTGATACATATTCTTATAGGAAATTTTACGCTGATTCCGAATATACCACATATTAGTATGCTGAAAAAATTATTTCGCACAACAAATCGCAAAAAACAGGCTATTTTGAAATTTTTGACTACTTTTTTCCAAATTTCAACCCAAAGATGTAACTCGATCATGCTGGCCAACGAACTTGAACTTTCGTTTTGTGTCCTTAACATTTTAAAATTTGTTTGAAGTTTCTAGCACAATTCTACGGACAGTTATCGTCTGGAATAACACATACATATATACATACATATATACATACATACATATATACATACATACATACATACATAAAAAAATGCGTTAAACTTCAGAATATGATTCAGAATAGTCTGAAACGGATTTCTGCATAAATTTTTTTCAAAAATTCACATTCTACAAATTTTGTGGCGAGAGCAAAATTTTCTTCAAAAATTCGCTAAAAATGAAGTTGGTGTCAATTTCAGCTTAAAACTTCATTGTTGAACTTATCAATTGATCTTGCTTACTTATGAAGCAGTTAAAGTGAACGAAGTATTTGTCATAATAAGCAAAACTCAGTGATGTATCTTAGTTTTGAATATTTATAAGTATCTGTATTTCAAAATAATATTGTCAATAAGTTATTAATTGATGCAATAAGAAAATTAAAAAAAAAAAAATGTAGTACTTGGAACCGTCAATCCATGGCGGTCAATAAAATCGAGTGAGCGGTCGTAAATTCATCAAATTTGACTTAGAATCCGAATTTGCAATAAAAAAGAGAGGGTTCTTATTTGAAAAAATGACATTGGTGTCAATTGCGCGCAAGTGGTCGACGTGAAATTATTTTTCCTGAATTCCTGACAAAAATTATAAAGAATGGCATTGGGCCTATTTTTATATACAATTAAATAAGGAAATCTAGGAGGGTGGACCATAACTTCTGAAACACCCTGTATTTCTGATGCTAGGGTATGCAAATATATATATTTCCCATCTAAAAAATTTATGTATTATCCCATATTCTCACAGTCTCTGAGAAGATAAGAAATGAAAAGTTGAAAGATTTGATCAAACGCTGGTTTTATAGCGAGTATTTTAGCGGGAAATGCACCTTCAGAGGCCAACTTTTGTGCCAGTTACTTTACGCACATTCTTCTCATTATAACTTAATTCGATTATAATAACGCCTGCTGGGTATGTGAATGAATTTCACGATTTGTGATTCACGAACTATCATTTGACTAATTTACTAATAACTGAAGTTTGTTACCAAGTCTCAGTAGGTTGGTAAGGCCTTTGATTTTGGGGAAGATCTATGAGAACGTACCTGAAACAGTAAAAAAGATGGTGAACTTTCAGTAATTTGACAATGAACAAAGAACATTTAATAGAAATGGTGGGAGATGGGGGGAAAATATGATACATTTATAGGGTGAAGTGTCGTCTAGTTTTTAAAATAAATACCAATTTTACTAAGGGGATTAGTCACTTAGTCGCATTAAAACGCTTCTAGCGGAGGACCGGGGTCAAGTTTTGATGACATACGATAGCATTTCCAAGTCAAATGAAACCTTCACCAAATCGAATGAATCATTTTCCAAACAAAATGAAACCTCTTCCAAATCAAATGAAACCTATTACAAACCAGGAGCGTCTGGGCGCAGCGTAACTAGCCGAAAAGTTCGAGAGCTCCCGAACCCTTCCGAAGAATCCTCTTTGAACTAGACATAACTAGTGTAAGCTCGTCCACAACCAATCCTAGAGAGATTTTACACGGATCAGTTTTTAGTATAGATCAGTGGTCTGGATGCTCGCTATGCTCGCATCTCAAAAGTAAATAACAGCAAGTAGTCAATCCCCTGGTCAAAATTTGGATTAGTTGGACGTATAGATTAGTATCAGGGTGGCGGAACGATAACAGTGAAATACGACGCAAAAAGTTTTAATTGAGAATTGGGCTCGAACCCGTGACCTCTTATACAGTAAGCGGATACGCTAGCCATTCGGCTTCAGAGGACATTGAATGCTTCTATTCAATTACTGTACTTAATTGCTGAGTTAGAAATGAAATTGCTAGTTGCGCTGCGTCTGGACGCTCCTTTCCAAACCAAATTATTCATTTTCCAAACCAAAACAAATTATTTGCGGAAATCAGCCAAATAATGTGAATGAAACCTTTGTGAATCGCAGGTGTTTACAAACAAAAAGGTGACGAACTGGAAATTCTACCAATTTGTTTATTATTGGTTTATTATTTTGGAGTAGATCTCGACATCGAAAACATGTTATTTTAGCAATTTTGAACTGTAGAATGCGAAGTAGGTACAAAGGTACTCGCCATGCCGCGCCGCATGGAGATACAGGTGCGGCGAACAATAAGGGAGTCACTATATCCTTTTTTGTGGCTAACGGGTATTATTTTTCCTTCACTGAAAATAGTACCTATCCAATTCTGACAAGCAGTCCTTAAGTCAGCAGAAGAAGAGAAGAAGAGGAAATACCTTCCCGCATGCGAACAGCGCCATTGCACGTTCACTCCTCTAGTGTGCTCAGTTGACGGAGTGTTTGCACCACAAATGGACCGATTTGTAGATGTGCTGGCGGAAAAACTGTCTGAAAGATGGAAACGGCCCTATGGAGTTGTTAAGGGTTGGCTCCGGGCTCGTCTCGAATTTGCCATCCAGCGGGCATCATCAATGTGCCTAAGGGGGCGCGACGGAAGTGGAGAAACGTGGATGAGCTTGTCGGATTCTCCGAAGGTGCAGCATTGCCCATCGGGTTTACTTGGAGCGGTCATCAGTAATAAGGACACAGAACAAAGAAATCCGTCATCCATCTGCCCACTATGTGGACCAGGAAAATATCGGAGAACTTCATTTAACCGTAAATCATAAAAATAAATAAATTATTCGTATCCAATTCTGACTGAATTCCAAAGATGTTTTAATTGATTGATCCATACTCATAACTACTGATATATATATTTATTGCTTATTTCACAAAAATATACTATTTGGTTCGGAAAAGGATTCATTTTGTTTTGGAAAAGGATTCAACTGGTTCGAAAAAAGGATTCATTTGATATGGAAAAGGTATCTTTTGACTTGGAAATGGTATATATATGGTGTGCTATTATAGTACACCAATGATCTGCGTGGAAGGGCTATTTAATATAGAAATAATAAACCTTTGAACATTGAGGATCACATCTCCTGTATGCAACATAAACCCAATTCGATCTGGCATAAGCAATGGCAGGGTGAGGTCACTGGTCTGCGTGGTGTCCTTTAGGACTTGAGCCCGGTGGGCCTTTTCGTAACCCAACTTCCAAGGAGGGATCGAATAGTGGTCAACCGGGTTGCCACTGGCCATACCCGTCTTACTAACATACACCTACTTAGTGCAGAAGGTCGAGATGTTGTGTGTGGGAGGTGTGGGGGTGATCTGTCCATCCGCCACTTTCTGGAGGACTGCTCAGCCTTTATGGACCTCCGAGTCCAGTATCAGCCCCCTCAATGGGTTGACGTTTTATCCGGACCAGACAAGGTCCGATCCCTGTTGTTGTACCTGAGAGACGCTGAGCTCTACCACGAACTGTGATATCTGATCTGTGATAAATTTATACACATTTAGTCGTAGTTTTATTTCACTTTGCTGATTGCATATGGTAACATGTATATAGTTACTAGCCTATTTTAAATCTAGTCTTAGTTGTATTACTTCCTTTTTGTGGGTTTTTTTATCCACTTAGGGGGGCTAAACAGTGGTCATCACTGTACCCCTCATTTTTCCCCCTCCGGGTCGCCAGAGATGGCGCTCCTTTTTGGTAAAGGATGGCAACATGGCTCCCCTTAGAATTGTGCCACTTGCAGTGTCCCTTTTGACACCTTGTTCAATGCCGCTAATGACCCTTCTGGTTGAGGTGCGGCTTAAACCTTAACTAAAAAAATTAAAAAATAAAATAAACCTTTGCGTTAAATTTGCAGCGTTTTCAGGAACAAACGCGGAACCTGAACAGGATTGTCAAAACCGCCAATTTCGAAGTTGCGGTCGCTGCGTAGGCGGTGTGACTCGCAGCTGTTGCGTTTTCATCATAATAGTTGCCAACATCGAAACTGCAATTCGCTCCGTAAAGGTACAGTAGTTACCAGGTTACCGATCAACTACATAACCATAGCAACCATTCCTTCCGTATGTGACCCAATTTCTTCAGTTACGATCGGAATCTACCACCGAGTTTAATCTTCTTTCTCTCCGAGGTTACGTTAGACTCTTTAATCTGACATTCCAATATTCCGTTGGCCCTCGCGTGATGCGGTTAGCGAAATTTCCGCGCGGTTGTGTAAACGATTATATAGACGTGACAGCGTAAAGTGGTACCTATACTAGTCAAAAAGAAAATTGCTAATTCTCACAATATTAAGATTTTCATTAATTTCGCTCAGACCAAATTAATTCTCACAAAAATATTCCCGGTTCACAATTCAAAGACTAAATTGTTAACACACATACCGTAGTAATTACCGTGATCATTACGATTAGCGAATTACCCTGGATTTAAACAGTTTTTCGGGTATATGTCTAATTGTAGGGTTTTGTTGCTGACGCTAGAAAAGTGGCAGACAATAATGATATTAGTATCGACTAGATTGACGTCAGCGAAGTGGCAGATAAAGATATAAACTTCAACTAGATAAATCCGTACTTCCAGATGAATTGCTTGTTCTATCTCATGTTTAACTCCTCCTGTCTCATGTTAACTAACTCTTGATTTCACAGCTAATTGTAGGGTTTTGGTATTGACGTCAGCAAAGTGGCAGACAATAATGATATCAACTTCAACTAGATAAATTTTTACCTTCTAGATGAATGCTTGATTCTATCTAATAATTCATTATTCATTATTCTATCTAATAATTCTATCTAATAATTCATTTGCTCGGCACTTTTCCTCAGTCTTCGACCAGCCGGTCTCCTTCATCCCCGAGTACCGTTTACAAGATGTGGTTTCGCTGGGCTCTTTGTCGGTCTCCGAGAGGGATGTTCTACGAGAGCTTGAGGGGTTAGACACTGGAAAGGGTATGGGCCCAGACGGAGTACCTCCGGCGCTGCTCAAACTCTGCTCATCTTCTCTATCTTGTCCCCTCATGCATCTCTTCAATTTATCCCTTTCCAGTGGCGTTTTTCCCGATCAATGGAAGACCTCGTTCGTGACACCTATATTTAAAACTGGGGATAGGAGTTGCATCAAGCAGTACCGCCCGGTGTGTTCACTATCAACAACACCTAAAATCTTGGAGAAGTTGGTGGTTACCCAGCTCACCACTGAGTTCTCGTCATTCTTGGTGAATGAGCAGCACGGCTTTATTCGGAGGAAATCGACGGTCAGTAACTTACTGGAGTTTCAGGACTTCGTGATGACGGATTTTCAGCGGGGCCAATAAACTGATACCATCTCGACGGACTTCGCCAAGGCTTTCGATAAGCTCTCACATCGGCACCTATTGTGCCTCCCACAAGTATACTCTGGAAAGAGTTCAGCGGAGATTTCTCCGCTACGTAGCCTACAAGCTTGGTGTCCCGTCTCCTGAGATAGACTACGATTCTCTGCTAAGCAGATGCCGCCTTCAAACCTTGGAAAAGCGCCGACTATTATCAGATGTATCCTTCCTTCATAAGTTGCTCCATAACCAGATTTCTTCACCGGACCTGCTCTCCAAGTTGAACCTCAAAGTTCCTCAAGTCTCCACTCGCCTCTCTCACCCTTTTTTCGTCTCATTTTCCCCTTACAATTATCTTCAAAATCGTCCTTTGTACAGAATACCACGATCCGTTAATCACATTGTAAGCATTTTTCAAGACCTCGATATTTTCTCTAGTCCGTTTTATGAATTCAAAGCCTGTATTCTCTCACCCCTTATTTAGCTTCCCCCCAAATTTTGTGTTCGGTTTTTGCTTCCCTTTTCTAATTTACTTTCCTGTAAAAGTGACCTGCCAATTTACCTTCCTGCCAACTTAAGATGATATACTTTCTTTTTTTGTTCTCTTCTTATTTTGTATTAATGCTTCCGATTAAATACTTATTTACATTGTAATTGGGCTCGCCCGTTTGTAAAATAAATAAATAAATAAATAATTAACTTTTCTCCTTTCTCATGTTCACCTAACTCTTGATTTTATAGCTAGACGTGGGGTTTTGGTATTGACGTCAGGGAAGTGGCAGATAATAATGATATTGAAGAGGGTGTGGTCCAATTAGACGTTTAAGGGTTAACAGGAGGGTGCGGGGTGTCCGCCTTCATCAGCGTCCTTTTGTCGTTAAAACCTCGAAGTGACAAGGTCGGGCTTGGGAAGTTTTGGTTGGTAGAAGTGGGAGTGGGTGGTGGAGAGGGAAGAGCGACAAGTACGTGCAGGCTCAAGGACGTCCCGCTGACGAGGTTAGCGGCGAGGGGGTTAAAGTGAACTCGGTCGGCGGTGATTAACGTCAACCTCCGCGGACGGGATTTTCGTTCTCCCGCGACATCAAGATAAAGCCGATTAGGCCATTTTAGTGAATTAGGGGATTATTGACGAAATAAAATGATGGGCGAGCAAAATCGTGGCTTTCACAATAAGAAAACGTCTGTCAAGTTGGGTGGCAGTATAGCTTCCTTAAATATCAGAGAGTTTTTGGTGTCCACTAACGTACGCTTAACGTCACCCAAGAGTACGTGACCTTGAGGGGACGTTAGCAGCGTCGTACGTTAGAATGGCTCATTCAACGTCACCCGTTGGGGGACCTAAAAGCACACGACACCAGCCTAACCTTCCTGCAAATGTAACACTACTGGTCACCTCAAAATTACTCGAATACTGGTGAAGTAAATAATAACAGTTTTTCTTCAAATTCCCCATCAGTATCAACTAATTATGTTGATGTAGCCGGTAGGTTTTTTGAACACCCCTCAAACTTGGTTATTAGCGAATTTTTGAAGAAAATTAAGCTATGGCTCTCGCCTCAAATTTTGTAGAATGTGATTTTTTGAAAAAATTTTATGCGGAAATCCGTTTCAGGCTATTCTGAATCATATTCTGAAGTTTAACGCATTTTTTTATGTATGTATGTATATATGTATGTATGTATATATGTATGTGTCATTCCAGACGATAACTATCCGTAGAATTGTGCTAGAAACTTCAAACAAATTTTAAAATGTTAAGGACACAAAACGAAAGTTCAAGTTCGTTGGCCAGCATGATCGGATTACATCTTCGGGTTGAAATTTTCAAAAATGTAGTCAAAATTTTCAAAATAGCCTGTTTTTTGCGATTTCCTATAAGAATATGTATCAAGTTTTCAAAAATTTCAAAGTTGAAAAATCAGTAAAAAATCGAAATAATCGAAGATTTGTTCAAAAATTCGCTCATGGGGTCATGCTGCATGACAGGACTTTTTTTCGTTTCAAGACGCGTAGAAACCGAATTTGCCATTTGAAGTCGCTTTACAAGCCTTCAACTTGATCGAAAAAAATTCGTTCTTTGGCGCACAGGCTCTATTTCGTCGATTAGAACCTTGTTTTTATTATTATTTCACATATTTTAAATGAGAAACCTGAGTTTCAAGACACTACCTTCTTCTTCACTGTTCTTAGTTGGCCTGATCCTTCAGCTATTTTCTCGTGAACATTGCGTGCAGTGCTGCCCCCACTGATGATTATCTGGTAAAATCCTGGTTCATTGTCATAGAGATAAATACTTGTTCATACTTGTTGATAATTTACCCAACGGAAAACCCAAAAATATGAAGTTCGTAACGACTAATGACCTATAAGGGCAACTAAACCGCGGTGTTCCACACTTGAGGCTTACTATCTTTGCGTTAAATACATGCCCTGTTTACGAGATGAAACTAAAAATGTGAAATTAGCCCATACTTGTACTGAAACTAATATGGAATTCGAATTCAGGATTGAAAATCGGCGTTTCATATCGAAATGAAGAAGTTGATTAGTCAACCAGTAGAAAACAAGACAGCTATGGGGAAAATATCGCGTTGCCCAACCACCGTTAACGTGACTTCAAAATTAAGGCAACCGTCCTCCCTGTTCCGTTTGGGTTAGCATCTTCATTTGCTCCCTCAAGACTATGTTAACGGGTGACGTTAATTTGAAATCGCCAAAAACTCTCTATTGTAGCATGGATGTATAGAATTAGTTGAAGAACAAAGTACGAGTCGAAATAATTGACAAGTCGACGTTAGGTATATGAAATTAATAGAGTTCCTGGTTACTACGGTGTCTTAATACGGTGAACATGAATCTAGGGAGAACCAAAATTTTGCTAACAACGCTGGCTGTTACTACGGTGCAAACTCGGTGTTTCACGTGTCTTCACACCTCGTCTCTTATCAATTTTGTAACCTGAAGCTGATTCCGAGATTCCGACACCTTGAATTTCTCCGACTCTGTTTTCCTTCATCCAGATCTCACATTCCATAATTTATTATCATGTGGTTTATTGTTCTGTTTTCAATTTGTAGTGTTCTTTGCAAAGTGAACCTTTGTAATCGGATAAGACATTTTTTTTAACCTCCCTCCCAAAATTTTTTGGTTGCGTTTTAAGATAAATGGATTTCAAAAATCGAATCAGTCCGTTGTCCGTCCTTCCGCCGTTTTATTTGTGCAATGAAAATCAGCGTGAAGTATTAGACTTCGTAAGCTTATATATCACGCAAATTGATTGAGCAAAGACGAGCTCGACGTGTTCCAGGTTTACCTTGAAGACACATCAGTCCGACTTGTCTTGGCGATCGTTCGAGTAAGTTCTAGCTCAACTATGTTCGTAGTAATATTGGTGTATATAGATATAAAGGTCGGTATCAATATACAGATTATATGCATTTTGTGTAGAAACTCACTGAAATAATACATGTTCGTATCTTAAAAGTTTAATGTTTGTGTCATGAAAAAGGTAGATATGATTAGAATGAAATTATTTTATCCGTTTTTCGGTTCTTTATCCTCCGATTTGTTGACTAGTTGTTTTTTGGCACTCGATAAATGGACTGGTTCGAGTGAAAATAGGATGTATATAAATGAATTTAGTATATTTTAATATAGGTACCTAATTATATATTTAATTTATATTTTAAATAATATATTTAATATATTAATTCAGTATAAATTTTAATATGAAAAATATGAACTGACCACGCTTATCACTGAAACCTTCCTCGGGTTTATACATTTACGGGCTAAGTGTCGAAGACGTGGTAACGAGGACGTACTAACTCGATCTTGCGTTGCCAATCAAGCGGTCTCCTACTCACGTCGTCCACTTCTACTATTTCGTCAGCTGTCAGTTGTTACCAGATCAGCTGATCATGGCTCAGGGGCTCCGTGTAAACTAAAAACGTGGTAACCAGGAACTCTCTAATGTTTGTACATGCCCACGGATTACTGTAAATCCAATGGCAATGCAATTTATAGGTGAACGCCTAAGTGATAAACCGCACAATCCCTGAAAATGTCATGAAAATCGATCCTTATAGGAGTTTTTTCTGTGTCGATCAATTTTAGTTTAGCGAATGCGCTGTAGTTATTACTCCATCAAACGCAAGATATTTCATCGGGAGTATTCCTGAAACAAACACCCATCTACTCCCCGAGTTAGAACAAAATCGGACCAATCGATGATAAGAAATCGACGTTATAATAAATTAACGCTTGCGATGCGCAGACCACTATGTATATATATATATATATATATATATATATATATATATATATATATATATATATATATATATATATATATATATATATATATATATATATATATATATATATATATATATCTAGAAGCTATCCCGCACAATGCCTGAAAATGCCTTGAAAAACGTTCCATTGGTCTCGGAAGTTTGACTGTGTCAATCGATATTAGTTTCGCGCATGCTCAATGATTGTTACTCTACCGATCGTGATATAATTAAGTGGGCATTTCTCTAGAAAACATACTCAATCACCCACCAAATTTGAAGGAAATCGGACAAGAAGATGATGAGAAATCGACGTTATGAGAAATTCACGTTTGAGCATGCGCACATGGCTACTATTGATCCGACGGAATTGCAAATTATAGGGAAACTTCTAGGATCTATCCCGCGCGATCCTTGAAAGTTTCAGCGGAATCGGACTGAAACTTGGTATAATTTTGTGCGTGAAAATGATTTACCACAGACAAACAGACATCAGACAGACACGGAACCAAAATCGATCAGCAAGCTCTGAAACGCAAAAATCAAGTGGAAATTTTGATTTTGGACGACAAAAATTTGTTCGACATATCACGAACATAAAGCTTCCCAACCTTCGGTATTGAGGAAGCAAAAGTTCCAGTCATGCAACATGATCGTATGAGCAAATTTTCGAGAAAAAAAAATCGTATTATATTATAGGATCAAATAAATTGTTTTAGAATAAATTGCTCTGAAATTTGCTGCAATGTTGAAATTAGAGCATTCTGAGTGCAAAGAAAAAGTTAACTACTTAATGATTTTATGGGAGCAAAACTCGTTTAAAATAATATTCTGCAATTCAAAAAATGTTCGGGAATTTTAGGTCTTTTTGTAGGTTTTATTTTAGCTTTTTTAAGGGTTTTTTTCCAGTTCATTTTTTGAAATTCGACCAATATGGTGCTCAAAAAGTGTTGGCCAACGCGCTCATCCTTTCTTTTGTAAACCTTGATTTACTTGGCGTAAACATTTTTATCTCAATCCTAAAGAGTTTTATAGTCTGGAATGACACACACCCTCATACACATATTTTTTCATATACATATGAATAAGCGTTAAACTCTTGAATTCGTTTCAGAATGTCTCAAAACGGATTTCATTGAAGAAATTGTTCGAAAATTTTGATTTAAAATTTTTTGGAGACATTGCAATAGTTTAATTTTCTACGGAAATTCGCTGAAGCGCGCTAAAGGACGTCCCTCTGAACCTAGGTCATGTGGACACAAGGCTTTGTCTATAGGAAGACGGCTTATTGGAACTGATCCAGGGAGGTGTAGGACAACCCAAGCATGAGAAAATAATTATAACCGCACACGAATCCGTGTCTGACCATTCTAAGACTGAATTCGTGAAGAAAACCTTAGATGTAGAATCTGTGTGTGTAATTGCATTTGTGTGTGTGGTGTGTGTTTGTGTGTGTATGTGTGTGTGTTTGTGTGTGTATCATGTGTGTGTGTGCTTACGTGCGTGCGTGTGCGTGTGTGTGAGAGAGAGAGAAATTTTGTATGGCAAAGGCCCAGTGCCGCAATTCTCAACCAATTTTCCAGGCTCTTCCTTTGTTCGATCCCAAATTTAGTCTAGTTGTGCAGCAAACAACAGAAATTTTGTATTGAATCCTATATCTACATGTGTATATATCTACTATAATTCTATCTAGGATTCGTTTAAGAATGTGCCAAAACGGATTTCAATGAAGGATACTTTTTAAAATATTGATTTATTTATTTAATTGAATTGAATTTTCTTATACAAGTACACATATACAATAAAAGCTTTTATATGTAATTATTACACGCATAATATAAATTATAACATTTTAATGTATTGCTAGGTGCTAGGCAGAGGCCCGTAATTACCTGGAAAGTGTTGCTGTTTGCTTACACGATTTGCTAGTGTACGTGAGCACGAATTATATATATATATTTTTTTTCCGTGATTTATTTATTGCAACTGAAACATAGTACATTTCATCTAGCAATATTTCATTTCATGTTAAGCTCACTAAGGGGGGAGATTTACAGCAAAACCTGGCCCATACTTGTATCAAGTACAGTTAAAAAAAAACACTGGATTACACTTGCACTACTTGCACAGCACAATTAGGTCCAGAGGTTTATTTCTCTTGAGTCGCCGAAGTTCTCCTTCGTTGTTTAAAACGTTGAGCATCTCCAGGTTCTCGTGTTTGTGGAGGCGATGTTCGTGCTTCCTTGCATATTTGGCGATAATTTCGGTGACCGTTTCTACCCTCAAGTCTCGATGAATATCATCATTCCGCATGAACCAGGGGGCCTGAACTATACTTCTCAGTATTATATTTTGTCGGGTTTGGATTGTTTTGATATTTGATTTTTTCGCACAACCCCAAAGCTGAATCCCATAGGTCCAGATAGGGCGCAGTATCTGTTTATATATGAGTAATTTATTGTGTAGTGAGAGATGGGAGTTCCTTCCCATCAACCAGTACATCTTTCTGAACTTGATTTTTAGTTCCTGATTCTTTTTTTCAATGTGATATTTCCAGTTAAGTTTGGAGTCAAGGTGCATCCCTAAGTATTTTACAGTGTCAGAGTATGGAATTTTATTGGAATTGATCTCAACTTCTGGGGCTATGATTTTTCTATTAGTAAAGTTGATATGCACTGACTTTGATTCATTTAGTTTCATTCTCCACATCGCACGAATGAGTGAGCACGAATTATATAAAATAACTATTATCTTCTATATTAATTCAGTAAGTTTTTATTAGTAGTACGTAATTTATAAGTCATTTTCCAAGTTTTTAATATCATTTGTAAATCATCGGCATATAAATAAATTGTTCATCTCTACACATTGTTAGCTCTATTTATACATATATGCTGTAAATCACCGACTCACACTCAATCCGCCCCGTCTCAAACAGACAATCACGAATCAATTTTTTGAAAACATTCCTCGAATATAATTGTGGTGACTTCAAATGTTGATTTATTTATCGATAAAGTATGTACAACATATACATAGGACTTCTTGTACACAGAGACGTTGATGGCCTAGGATTAACTATATTTCCCTCCAATCTGAATCTTGCTCCATATTAATGCTCATTTCCTTGGTTCATATTAAAATGTTTTTTGTATAGTTTCTTAGTGTGGCCCCGCATTTAGGGCGATCTCCTAAAATATTGTTGTTCCCATAACGGAGTCGGTACGCAGCTCCCAGGAACGTGGTGGTTTGAAAATCCAATAAAAGGAGAAAGCCGGATATTTTTCCTGTTATTTTTAGTCTTCTCGTCACGTCGTTCGCTCTGGAAATTAGACACCGCCGTCATCCCTGTTGTGATTTCAGCGAAGCGACCGTGGGGATTCGCTCCCTTAACGAAATAAATGTTGTCCAAAAGAAGATGAAATTCAATTTTCATACCACGTCTTCTCACACAGATAGATACATAGATATATGAGATATTTATTTGTAGCAACCTTACAGTCATTACAAGTGGTTGACATGGTTTACGTGCAAATAGATAGAAACATGAGTGACAGAGAAAAAACAAAACAGAAAGAAAACCAAAAGTCCAGTCATGCAGCATGACCCAAATGAGCGAATTTTTGAAGAAATCTTCGACATTTCAGTTGCTATTGATCGTGTAGAGAAATTTTAGTTAATGATTTTGATGAGAATCGAAGGACGGAATATTTCATAGAGTAAACTCATCAGTTGTGATAACTTTTTTAGCAAGCACCTACTACCTACGTTTTAAACAGCATGGTTCTAGGATTGGTTATACAGGGATACTTCCATAAGAGTAGTTCAATCTGAATTTGGACAATGTTTCATGCAAATATTACCGATTTTTACAATTAGTGAACAGCATTATTCCGATTTTTGACTGATTTTTCAACTTTAAAATTTTTGAAAACTTGATACATATTCTTATAGGAAATTTTACGCTGATTCCGAATATACCGCATGTTAGTATGCTGAAAAAATTATTTCGCACAACAAATCGCAAAAAACAGGTTATTTTGAAATTTTTGACTACATTTTGGAAAATTTCAACCCGAAGATGTAATCCGATCATGCTGGCCAACGAACTTGAACTTTCGTTTTGTGTCCTTAACATTTTAAAATTTGTTTTAAGTTTCTAGCACAATTCTACGGACAGTTATCGTCTGGAATGACACATACATACATACATAAAAAAATGCGTTAAACTTCAGAATAGCCTAAAACGGCTTAAAAATTTTTCAAAAATTCACATTCTACAAATTTTGAGGCGAGAGCAATAGCTTACTTTTCTTCAAAAATTAGCTAAAAACAATACAGAAAGAAAACCAAAAGGAGACAAATAATCTCAGGACTCACTTTTGCGTCTTCAAAGCTTTCAACGAACTTTTTTCCACTAAAACGTCTCGCTTCAAATGTTCCTCAATGTGTGCTCCAAAAAGCATCTCATGGGTTGTTCTATTCAGCAATCTCGTATGGAAACAGGAAGAATAGTTAGAATATAATAATCATCTACTCACTGTTTATTTATCGTTAATTCTACGAGTACTTGAACCCCAAAGAATGAGTACGCCATCCCGAAGAAGATATACCGGGTGTTCCGACTTAAGTTCATCAAACTCTGAATTTTTATTACTTTTTTTATTTTATTTTTTTACGCTGTTTTCAAGTAATTTTAGTTTTAAGATGTTTTGTACCTTATGACATTTAAACGGTCGTAACTTCCCTTATAGTCACTTTAGTCTCGATGATAGAATTTTGCCGATTTTATTAAAAATAAATACTTTTCCATTTCTTTTCTTTTAAATTTTCATCTCCCCTAGCGAGATTGGAAACTTTTTCCCTATATACTCTTCTTCCTACGGAACCTTATCCCATATGGTTCAACGAGATCTCCTCCATATCTGTTACTAGCCGCCTCGCTCTTGATAATGGATTTTTCTTTTGATAAATTTTGTTCACTCATTGGAATAGATAGTGCTCGGTTGATCATACTATGGAAAGCTACAGAGCCATGGAGGCTATGGAGGCCATGGAGGCTATGGATGGGTGCTTGCAGACTAAAGGGTGATTTGAAGTACTATGGATAGTTATATCGCTCTATGTATATTTTCTATAAATTGAAAAGATCCATTCCTTTCACTTGGCCAATGGGATTCAATCTCCTTTCACCTGTGACTATAAAAGCTGTGTCCTTTCTAATATCTCTTCAGTTATTGTCTGTTACTGATTATGGCCTAACCGTCGAAATCGATTTAACATTGTAACTCTTTATTTTTCGAGGAAATAGACTTTTTTAGCGAATTTTTGAAGAAAATTAAGCTATTGCTCTCGCCTCAAAATTTGTAGAATGTGAATTTTTGAAAAATTTTTAAGCCGTTTTAGGCTATTCTGAAGTTTAACGCATTTTTTTATGTATGTATGTATGTGTCATTCCAGACGATAACTGTCCGTAGAATTGTGCTAGAAACTTAAAACAAATTTTAAAATGTTAAGGACACAAAACGAAAGTTCAAGTTCGTTGGCCAGCATGATCGGATTACATCTTCGGGTTGAAATTTTCCAAAATGTAGTCAAAAATTTCAAAATAACCTGTTTTTTGCGATTTGTTGTGCGAAATAATTTTTTCAGCATACTAACATGCGGTATATTCGGAATCAGCGAAAAAGTTCCTATGAGAATATGTATCAAGTTTTAAAAAATTTTAAAGTTGAAAAATCAGTCAAAAATTGAAATAATGCCGTTCGCTAGTTGTAAAAATCGGTATATTTGCATGAAACATTGTCCAAATTCAGATTGACTCTTATGGAAGTATCCCTGTATAACCAATCCTGTTTAACAAACCATGCAGTGTAAAACGTAGGTAGGAGGTGCTTGTTAAAAAAAAAAAAAAAAAGTTATCGTTTAATAATTTGATTTCATGTTTGTCTATCGAAATCATAAACTAAAATTTCGCTACACGATCAACAGCGACTGAAATGTCGAAGATTTCTTCAAAAATTCGCTCATGGGGTTGTAATAACATAATAAGCTTATCTAACATATGTTCATATCTATCACGTGTTCATATCTATCATATGTTATCTAATCTATCACATTTCTCTATAAATACATCCATTCTCGTTACGCATCTTGTCGTGATTATTCACTAGACCTCAGTTACTTATTTCTGTACCAATGAACTATACGTATTAACATTACAGGGGTTAAACTGGGTTGCCACAACTTCGTCGCGATTGATTTAGTTCGAATCAACACTGGGGTATATCTCTTACTAACTCCTCCTCCACAACCCATTACATGCAGAAATTTTTTGTGTAACCGAGTTAGGAGTAGAAGAATAACTATAATCTCACGTTATTTCCGAGCGCGCAAGAGTAAGCCTCAAATTTATTAGCAACCGAAGTTCACATGGGGTTATATTTCATTTTGAAGGAGCGTTGAAGTGATAAAACACGCGCTCCCGGAGGCACGAGGTGAACACAACCGACTCAAAGGTGGCTCGCGGGGAATGGAAGGTTAAGGGAAGACGAGAAGGGCAGCGAGTAATTACTTTTGTTGAAAGGGAATCCCTTAGCTGTAGGGCCTTGGGATCCGTACCTAGAGGGAACTTGATAAAAACTGGAAAACAATAAGGGGGAAAACCTCCCACGCGATGTTCCATTTTCCCTCTGGTGAGTAGAAAAACTGCGTCGGAGATGAACGTAGGCGGGGGAACCGATATGATACTTTATTTGAGTTTTCAAGTCTTCTGTACTTACTTTAACAGCCTACAATATACCTATAATGTCTGACAATCATGACATCACTACCTATATGAAAATATAATAGTTATATACACGGGTGTTCCAGAATTAATGAGACAAACTTCAGGGATCGATTTCAGAGCTCGTTTCTGATCGAAAGGTCCTCCTAAAGATTTTGTTTAAGCAATTAGTTTTCGAGTAATTCAATTTTTTAAATTTTTTTCGTGTTTTCGATCTCAAGTCACTAAAACAGCAATAACTGCAATAATTAATACAGTAAGTTTGAATTTGAAGATGCCGTTGAAAGAGCGTTACATTTTCTTTCTATCTAACGCCAATTTGGTGAAAAAACTACCAGAACATGAAATTTCCACGAGAATGAAATATTCAAATTTTTTAAACCGGCTGCGAGTGTACCATTTCTGTACTGTTTTTCGTGTGCCTCAACTGTAAAAAATGGCCCAAAGTCTCAGCTTTCTAGTGGTGTAATCAGTTTTTATCTTACTTTACTAATTAGAGGATAAAATTATGTTTGTATGTTGAAAAACGTGGTTACTTCTAAGAAATCTAGGGTTTTCGTGAAAAATTACCCTCTGAAAAAATCCGAGTTTTCACCCGGTTTCTACGTATTTTTTCACGCTGAATCGAGTGGTAACACTTACAGATCTCCCCAGATCCGTTGTAACAGAGTGTTACACTTCAACTCATTTATTACACTTCAACACTTTAACCCTATTAAAATTTATGACCGAGACGCATTTTTATGGGTTGTATTCGTGTAATCGCCGACTCGCGTAATCGCTGTCATTTCGTATGTACGTAGCCTCTTTAGGAAATTTACTTGAAGATGCCCAGGCTCCGGATCAGATGAGTGGCTCTTCAAGCTAATTTCTATACTTTACACTCTAGGAAGCTGTAATTTCGTATGTAGCCTCTTTAGGACATTAACTTGGCGATACCCAGGGTCAGGATCAGCTGAGTGGCTCTTAGAGGTTGCATACGAGTTTGCAACACTTACGAGTCTGCAACTAAAGACATAAAATGTCCCAATGATTATCCCACAGATATCCCTGATGATTATCGAACAGATAAGCGTATCGTATGATTGTCGAATACAATTTATTGAAACTTTACCCTACTGATACCAGTGGAAAACCGTAAAGTCATCAGTTTTGGAGCGAAGATACTTTGTGCACACTGATCCACTCCTAACACCTTCGATTCCGACACAGCGAAATTCCGACATGTTTTCTCTTTATTTTCACGTCCAACCAATGCGTTGCTAGGGAAGTGTAACTCCCTTAGTCTTTTTTTTTTTTTTTTTTTTTTTTTAACTGATAATAGATTTTATTTGAATTATGTTGACTATTGTGTTACGTTCGAATCATGTTTTGACAAATGCATGATTTGATCGATTGATTGATCAGTTATTTTAGTAAATCTTTGAAAGAGATTCGGTTATTGCAATGGCGCTAAGAATGTCAAAAATGCAGTTATTAGGTGAGTATCCATTTTGTATGGTACATTTTTCCGCACGATTTTTTGCAGTGACTAATAATCTTTCGAGTTTATTGTTCATGAATGTTTTCTACGTATCTAATATCCTGTGATGAAATATACCATTTCTGAAAATTTCACATTCATTCATCATTTCACATGATTTTCACATAATTTTTATTGTTAACTACCCTCACGATTTTTTTATTTTTATTTTTATTTTTTTATTTTTTTAACTAGTGGGATGCTGTACTTCACTTATTTACTGTTGAATAGATTTTATTTGAATTATGTTGAAAATTTGTCTTATGTTGACAATTGTCTTACGTTCGAATCATGTTTTGACAAATGCATGATTTGATCGATCCATTGATCAGTTATTTTAAAAACTCTTCGAAAGAAATTCGTCTGTTGCAATGGCTAAAAATGTCAAAAAATGCATTTATTAGTTGAGTATCCATTGTGTATGGTACATTTTTCCGCACAGTTTTTTGCAGTTACTAATTACCTTTCGAGTTTATTGTTCATGAATTTTTATACGTACCTAATTTCCTGTGATAAAATATACCATTTCTGAAAATTTCACATGATTTTCACCTCTTTTTCGTAATATTTCCAGTAAGTACCTACATATATTTGGATAATCATGTACTATCTTTTGTTCTACCAGGGTGTTGGGTGAGTAAAGAGAGCCCAAGTCACGCTCGAGGCCGGAAATCCCAATATTGAGAGCTTCTCGAGATTTTGGAGGGGGGAGGGGAGGGGGAAATGATTGAGATATGGATTTTTCCTCGAGATACCCCCACCATACCTTCCCCTCCATACCTTCCCCGCCATACCTTCCCGTCCGCCACCTATCAGCAAAAGGCCCCCTCGATACCCCGAACTTGTGGGTGGAGGTTTACCTCGTTAACTTTCCACTGAGGAGGCGGCTCGAGAGCTACGATGGGAATGCACAATGGGTTCCTTGAAGGGTCCCGTTAGTGGGATTGGGGTCCTGAAATAGTAACCGCACGCCAATCACTAGGGCCAACCCCTTGTCTAGCACCTACCTACTGTTAAAATCATCTGCAAAGGAAGAATCCATAGGGTAGACGTATCGAATAATATCAGTCGCTCTGTAAAACTGATATCAGTAAAATACCAATCATATAATGAATTGCATTCTGAAAAACCGTCAATGACGAAACATAGACCATAATAACGTATTGAGCATGATTTTACTTGATATGAACCCTCCATTATAACCTAACATGACCTAACATTAACCTCACGCCAATCATTACGGCTTTTCCGACTAACACCTTGTCTAGCACCTACCTACTGTTAAAATCATCTGCAAAGGAAGAATCTATAGGGGAGACGTATCGACTAATATCAGTCGCTCTGTAAAACTGATATCAGTGAAAGACCAATCATATAATTGCATTGTGAAAAACTTTCAATGAGGAAACATAGACCATAATAACGTATTGATTATAATTTTACTTGATATGAACCCTCCATTATAACCTAAGATGACCTAACAGTAACAGCACGCCAATCAGTAGGGCTTTTCCGGCAAGCCTTTTCCGGCGGGCTTTTAGCAACTACCTACTGTTAAAATCATCTGCAAAGGAAGAATCTATAGGGGAGACGTATCGACTAATATCAGTCGCTCTGTAAAACTGATATCAGTGAAAGACCAATCATATAATTGCATTGTGAAAAACTTTCAATGAGGAAACATAGACCATAATAACGTATTGATTATAATTTTACTTGATATGAACCCTCCATTATAACCTAAGATGACCTAACAGTAACAGCACGCCAATCACTATGGCATTTTCGGCTAACTCCTTGTCTAGCAACTACCTACTGTTTAAACCATCTGCAAGGAAGAATCTATAGGGGAGACGTAGGTATCTACTAATACCAGTCGGTCTGTAGAACTGATATTATTGAAAGACCAATAATATAATTGCATTGTGAAAAAGTTTCTATGACGAAACATAGACCATAATAACGTATTGATTATAATTTTACTTGATATAAACCCTCCATTATAACCTAAGATGACCTAACAGTAACCTCACGCCAAACACTGGCATTTTCGGCTAACCCCCTGTCTAGCAACTACCTACTATTAAAATCATCTGCAAAGGAAGAATCTATAGGGGAGACGTATCGACTGATATCAGTCAGACTAATTAATACCAGTCGCTCTGTAAAACTGATATCAGTTAAATACCAATCATATATTTGCATTGTGAAAAACCTTCAATGACGAAACATAGACCATAATAACGTATTGAGCATAATTTTACTTGATATGAACCCTCCATTATAACCTAACATGACTTACAGTAACCGCACGCCAATACTAGGGCTTTTCCGGCTAACCCGGCTACCTACTGTTAAAATCATCTGCAAAGGAAGAATCTACAGGAGAGACGTATCGACTAATATCCGTCAGACTAATACCCGTCGGTCAGTAATTCTGATATCACTGAAAGACCAATCATTCGATTGCATTGGGAAAAACCTTCAATGACGAAACATGGACTATAATTACGTATTGAGCATGATTTTGCTTGATATGAACCCTCCATTATAACCTAACAGTGACCGCACGCCAAACGCTATGGCTTTTCCGGCATACACATTGTCTAGCACCTACCAACAATTAAAATCATCTACAAAGGAAGAATCTATAGGGGAGACGCATCGACTAATATCAGTCAGACTAATACCAGTCGGTCTGTGATTCTGATATCTGTGAACGACCAATCATATAATTGCATTGTGAAAAACCTTCAATGACGAAACATAGACCATAATAACGCATTGAGCATAACTTTACTTCATATGAACCCTCCATTATAACCTAACATGACTTACAGTAACCGGACGCTATTCACTAGTGCTTTTCCGGCCAACCCCTTGTCTAGCACCTACCAAATATTAAAAAAAGTCCAGTCATGCAGCATGACCCCATGAGCGAATTTTTGAAGAAATCTTCGACAATTCAGTCGCTATTTACAACTAGCGAACGGCATTATTTTGACTGATTTTTCAACTTAGAAATTTTTGAAAACTTGATACATATTCTTATAGGAAATTTTGCTGATTCCGAATATACCACATGTTAGTATACTGAAAAAATTATTTCGCACAACAAATCGCAAAAAACAGGCTATTTTGAAATTGTTGACAACATTTTTGAAAATTTCAACCCGAAGATGTAATCCGATCATGCTGGCCAACGAACTTGAACTTTCGTTTTGTGTCCTTAACATTTTAAAATTTGTTTGAAGTTTCTAGCTCAATTCTACGGACAGTTATCGTCTGGAATGACACATACATACATACATACATACATATATACATCCATACATAAAAAAATGCGTTAAACTTCAGAATATGATTCAGAATAGCCTGAAACGGATTTCTGCATAAAATGTTTTCAAAAATTCACATTCTACAAATTTTGAGGCGAGGGCAATAGCTTAATTTTCTTCAAAAATTCGCTAAAACCATCTGCAAAGAAAGAATCTATAGGGGAGACGTATCGACTAATATCAGTCGCTCTGTAAACTGATATCAGTAAGAGGCCAATCATATAATTGCATTGTGAAAAAGCTTCAATGAAGAAACATAGACCATAATGACGTATTGAGCATAATTTTACTTGATATGAACCCTCCATGATAACCTATCATGACTTACAGTAACCTCACGCCAATCACTAGGGCTTTTCCGGCTAACCACTTGTCTAGCAACTACCTACTATTAAAATCATCTGCAAAGGAAGAATCTATAGGGGAGACGTATCGAATAATATCAGTCGCTCTGTAAAACTGATATCAGTAAAATACCAATCATATAATAAATTGCATTGTGAAAAACCGTCAATGACGAAACATAGACCATAATAACGTATTGAGCATAATTTTACTTGATATGAACCCTCCATTATAACCTAACATGACTTACAGTAACCGCACGCCAATCACTAGGGCTTTTCCGGCTAACCACTTGTCTAGCACCTACCAACTATTAAAAACCATCTGCAAAGGAAGAATCTATAGGGGAGACGTATCGACTAATATCAGTGAGACTAATACCAGTCAGTATGTAATTCTGATCTCAGTGAAAGACCAGTCATATAATTGCATTGTGAAAAACCTTCAATGACGAAACAAAGACCATAATAACGTATTGAGCATGATTTTACTTGATATGAACCCTCCATTATGACATAAGATGACCTAACAGTAACCGCACTCCAATCAGTTGGGCTTTTACGGCAAGCCTTTTCCGGCGGGCTTAAAATCATCTGCAAAGGAAGAATCTATAGGGGAGACGTATCGAATAATATCAGTCACTCTGTAAAACTGATATCAGTAAAATACCAATCATATAATAAATTGCATTGTGAAAAGCCGTCAATGACATAACATAGACCATAATAACGTATTGAGCATGATTTTTACTTCATATGAACCCTCCATTATAACCTAACAGTAACCGCACGCCAAAACACTATGGCATTTTCGGCTAGCACCTACCTACAGTTAAAATCATCTGCAAAGGAAGAATATAGAGGGGAGACGCATCGACTAATATCAGTCAGACTAATACCAGTCGGTCTGTGATTCTGATATCTGTGAACGACCAATCATATAATTGCATTGTGAAAAACCTTCAATGACGAAACATAGACCATAATAACGTATTGAGCATGATTTTACTTGATATCATCCCTCCATGATAACCCAACATGACTTACAGTAACCGCACGCCAATACTAGGGCTTTTCCGGCTAACCCGGCTACCTACTGTTAAAATCATCTGCAAAGGAAGTATCTGTAAGGGAGACGTATCGACTGATATCAGTCAGACTAATACCAGTCGTTCAGTAAAACTGATATCAGTAAAAGGTCAATCATAATTGCGTCGAATGATATCGGTCAAACTGATACCAGCTGGAGGGTAGTCCAGAAATGACAATTTCCATATGAATTTCATCGCAATCGTTTGACTAATTAGTAGCTGATGCAGTTTAAGAAAAATTAGACTCGAAATGCATAGCAAGACAAGAGAAAAACGCTGCAAATTATTTCACAAAGGTTTATTATTTTTTCAATTGAGTATGATCGTAGTTTTAGTTGGCTTGCGTACGTCATAAGGCCCGTCCAGACTCCTCGGCGTGTCCCATTTCGAGTTGCCACAACCTATACTTCTATATTTATATACGCATGTTTATATTTCTCGGTTTGAGCTCCTATCTATTCAAATAGTTATTGCCTTAATAATATCATTATCTAACCACGTACGAAAAGTCGAGAGGATATGTTATTAAATATGCGTAGGAAAAGCATTGGTATTAACACACAAATATGACCTAGAAAAAAACATATATTCATGCCTCGAAGGAACGCCGTACCCACCACAAGGTGCCGCGGCGCCTCCTCTCACTCCACCCCCCGCTCACCCCCCCTCACCACCCACCGTGACCCCCTGCCAAGCGTGCCAGGCGTGCGTGCGTGCGTAAGTCTAACAAAGCCTTGAAATGGACACTTTTTCGCCCGTTTTTGGCCCATAGCATCTATGCGAGTTAAGCGATCGGGATGGTTAAACGTTAGGACCAACTAGACCCCAAATGGAGTCTATGTGCGAAAGGACGGGTTTTTTAAGTCAATTCTTAGGCCTTTTATGGCCCGGACGGCGGACGGCGAACGGCGGACGGCGGACGGACATTTCAAATTTGGATTCTACGCACCTTGAAACGTAAAGTGACAAAGTTTGAGGGGGGGTTATAAAAATTTTTTGTTATACGATCACATAGGCTTATTATTGGAAATAATAAACCAAAAGGAATAATTCTTTATTATTCCCACATCACCAACACTCAACCTTAAGACCACCAATGCTTGAGGAACCTCCAAACTGGTACCTACGTATACAATTTTTTACAAATGTTTTTTACACCCAGCTTTTAGAAACCTACAAAAAATTATTATGATTGTTTACGCTGTTATTGTAAAATGAGGTTCTTGCACTCGTTGTGGGCGTTCTAAAAGCGCCTGGTTCCACAATCCGTTCTTTTGTAGCTGCACGATGTATAGAGGGACAATGGGGCTCCTAGAAAGCGGATAACTCCTTTCAAGAATTCGTTTTTCCTTCTGTAACTCGTGTTTGCTTACTCTACCGACCGCCTTGAATTTTTTTCACGGAGGGATGTGTATTGACCAAGCGAGCAACTTCAACAGCTGTCCGTTCTCAACTACCACACAAAATGAGTACATAACACACACGTTCGTCCCCCTTGCGCACGCGAATTTCGTAGACCTACTCAACCACCGCCATTTCCATTTGGTATAGTCGACTGGTTTATAAGGTTGTAAACACCTACACACGAAAAATGTTGAAATCCAGAAATCAATTGAGTTTGTTTTACAACGGATCTTTATGGTGAAATTACGGATCTTTAGGGAATATTACTTTAAAAAAAAGAACAAGTACGAAAGAAATGCGTGATAAATCGAGAGCTTTCCAACGAGTGGAGAACGATTTTTTTCCGAAAGAAGTTTAATTTTCCCAGCAACGGCTTGGTTGTACATGAAAATCAAAAGAAAATCTAATTCAAAATTAGTACAAAGAAACATAGAAAAAGATTACTTATAATGAAGTAGCGTCTATTAGACATACGATTAGCCATTATCAGACTGTATGCCCTCTAGTAAACTCTTCTCAGTCTGAGGAACTTAAATGCTTGCATACGAGTCTGCAACGAATTGGGGACATTTTCATGTGTGTTTTCTTATTGTATTTATTACTAGGCAGATCTCACTCGTGCATTGCACGGCGGGGCGTACAGATCAATTAAATGGGCCATAAGAGAAACCGCCCAGCCGTGGTACTTAATTGAACTCAATGAAATCAGAAATTTACAAGCGGTTGCAATCATGTTCACAATATCAATTATTATTGAGAATGATCACCTGTGTGTACACAATTATTCATGTAACCATGCTCATAACTCAGTTTGTTGGACACGCACTTCGCAGTAGTTAACATAATATTGTTGGATAAATCGAGAGCTTTCGAACGAATGGTCAACGAATTTTGTGGGATGAAAAACGACGAAGTACCATTTCCCTAGCAACCATTCGGTTGTAAGCGGAAATCATCAGAAATCAAATTTTCTTGTAGTCCAGGAAATAAAGACATTGAGGTAGAAAAAAATAGAACCCAAACCAAAATTGGTACAGTCGTAGGTGGAGGTCCCCTGACTGACATACTAAAAGTCCTGGTGGGTGGGGGTGCCGCTCGAGGGGGGGGGGGGTCATTAAAGGTCCCATTTTGGGGTTTTTCGCGAATATCTCGGAAACGGTGCATTTTTCGATGAACCATGTCCTATAGTAAATGAAAGCTGATAAAATTCTCTACAACTTTGATTATATACGTTTTATCGAAATTCCGAACCGTTACGGAGATATATGCATCCGAAAATGGACGAATTTTGAAAATTAGGTTTTTAGCTCACGTTTTTCGGATAACTTTGTTGATTTGCGTCCAAACCGTTTATCTGAGAAAAAAGTCCTCTTAGAGAAAGTTGTAGAGCATCAAATTTCCTTGAAGAATATGTGGCTGAATGCCAATTTATCATTCACCAATCAAAAGTTACGCCAGTTTCAAAATTTTGCCCATTTTTGTCATTTTTACCCAAATGTTGTCAGGCCACTTTTCTGTGTCCTCCAGCTTGAATCGTCCTTCTTTCTGTCATCTGTCATCATACGTACGTCCACACGACCCCAGAATTACATACCACCACATGGGGGGGGGGGGGGGGATGAGACGACGATGTAAAAAAGCGATGCGTGTAATTAATTATGAAGTAATTAAATAATACATGATTACATGATTAGATTATACATGATTAGAACATGTCGTATTCTTCGTCACTCTCCTCGTCGGGCAGTTCCGTGGGGGCGGCGTTTGAACATGTTCCGTGACGCCCGATGCAGGCGACGGAGCAGGCAATGCCTGTTTATTGAAGTTTAAGTTGGCCACTACATCAACTTGTGTTATGTTGTTAGGTTCCACATGTTCATATGTTCAATATTGAATAAAGTTCATTCTGTATGTGTTCAAGAAAATGTAAAAAGTGTATTCTTCAAGAAAAAAAAATATATTAAGTACTAAAACACAGATCAACTGTAACACTAGGTACATTTACAAAATTCCACTGTTAGCACTTCATCTGCTTCAACTGGTTATGGGCCCAGCACTAATTTGTAGACAATCAACATGTCTCATGGGGATCCAGGAGCAGGTGGTTCTCCACCTGTGGCATCTACGAGAGTTGCAGTTGCAGGACTGGGAGCAATGCCGAACATTAAAAAATTGGTTGGTTCAGAAAATTATTCCAACTGGAAGTTCGGAATGGAAATGTTTCTGATCGCCGAGGATCTGAGGGCAGTTGTTGCAGGGACAGAGGTTGATCCAAGAAAGGATGCCAAAGCTCGATCAAAAATTTGTTTAATGGTCGATGAGTCTCTGTATCCTATGGTTCGTAGTCAAAAGTCGGCAAAAGATGTCTGGGCTAAGCTTGAGTCAAATTATGAAAGTAAAGGATTATGCAGACGTTTGAGTTTGCTGAAACAACTGTTTTCACTCGAGTTGACACAGTTTTCAACTGCTGAAGAATACCTTAATCGAATCCTTAGCATATCTCAGCAATTAGAGTCAATCAATGCAGGGCTTGAAGACGAGTTCATCGGTGTTGTCATGCTGAAGGGGTTGGGTGAAAGCTACCAGCCCATGATAATGGCTCTGGAGAGCTCAGGGGCAAAAATCACAAGTGATTCAGTACGTACCCTATTGAGTCAACAAGCCAAGCCCAATAATGAAAATGATAAAGCTCTAACATTGAAGAAAGAGTCAAAGAAAAAGCATTTTATTCCCAAGTGTTTTGCTTGTGACAAGAAAGGACATTTCGCTTCACAATGTAAAGCCAAGAAGAAAAATGCAAGTGAGCAAGGAACTGGCTATAGGGAGACTGGATAACGATGAGTGGATCATCGATTCAGGAGCTACTTCACATTTTACCATGAGAGACGATTGGCTTAAGAATAGACGACCAACAGAAAGGGAAATAAGGGTAGCAAATAACGAAAAAATTCTAGCAAAAAGCTGTGGGACAGTTAGTTTAGAGTTACCCGGTACTGTAGAGAAAACTGATATCCATGATGTGATGTTCAGTCCAAATCTCAACACAAACCTACTATCAGTCGGGAAAATAGTCAAAAAAGGCTATAAGGTAGTATTTTCAAGAGATGGCTGTAGGATAATGGATTCCCAGACTAGGGTCAAAGGAAAAGTTTTCATACAGGGCATATATGATTCGGGAGTGTTTAAAATTGTTCCGAAGAACCGTGAACAAGTTAATGCAATCACCTGTGATAATTCACAAATGCTTTGGCACAAGAGGTTGGGGCATTTAAACGTGAGATCCATGAACCTTTTGAGGAAAAATATGGCTCGTGGAGTGAAATTTGCCTCAGCTGGATTTCAACCCTGCGAAGCGTGCAAGGGAAAATGACAAGACAAAGTTTCCCCACAAGCAAATCAAAATCCAAAAATATTTTGGAATTGATTCATTCGGACGTTTGTGGACCAATGCCAGTGGAAAGTTGGGGAGGAAAGAGGTATGCCCTAACATTCACTGATGATTTTTCTAGGAAAACTTTTGTGTACATGATTAAAAACAAGAGCGAGGTAAAGAATGTGTTTCAAGAGTTCAAACAACCAGTGGAAAATCAAACAAACAAGAAGATAAAAGTTCTAAGGACCGACAATGGCTCTGAGTACGTCAACGTTGCATTGACAGACTTTCTAAAGCAACATGGAATAAGGCATCAAACAACAGTACCTTATACTCCAGAACAGCTAGGAGTCGCAGAGAGAGTTAATACAACTCTAGTAGAGAAGGCTAGGTGCATGCTGCAAGAAGAAGGGCTCAGTGAAAGATACTGGGCAGAAGCATTAAGCACTGCAAACTATTTAAAGAATAGGTCTCCAACATCTGCACTGAAGAAAAAAACTCCTGAAGAAGTCTGGACAGGAAGAAAAGTTGCGTTATTTCATCTTCGTGTGTTTGGCTGCCGAGCTTGGGAGTTTGTTGATCGTCCAAGCAACGGGCAGGTTGTCAAGAACCGTTGGGTATTTAGGAAGACAGTTGGAGTGGATGATAAAATTTCGAAATTTGAATCAAGACCTGTTGCTAAAGATTTTACGCAACAATACGGTGTAGTCAATGAATCATTCTCAAGACCTATGTTGAAGTTCGAGAAGTTTCGGAGCCTGCAGACATGTTGAGTGTGGTGCCCACTTAAGGGGGAGTATTGAAGTTTAAGTTGGCCACTACATCAACTTGTGTTATGTTGTTAGGTTCCACATGTTCATATGTTCAATATTGAATAAAGTTCATTCTGTGTGTGTTCAAGAAAATGTAAAAAGTGTATTCTTCAAAAAAAAATATATATAATATTAAGTACTAAAACACAGATCAACTGTAACACTAGGTACATTTACAAAATTCCACTGTTAGCACTTCATCTGCTTCAACTCCCCCTCCGTTCCCTCGGCCATCCGGTCTTTCCTGAGCTCACCACCCAACAAATTTGAATGCAAAAGACCACTTCGTACGATCATTGGTAAGGGGTGAAAGAAGTTGAACTCGTGCTTACCATGGAATAACACTTTTTTACATCGTCGTCTCACCCCCCCTCCCCCATGTGGTGGTGTGTAATTCTGGGGTCGTGTGGGCGTATGTATGACCACAGATGACAGAAAGAAGGACGATTAAAGCTGGAGGACACAGAAAAGTGGCCTGACAACATTTGAGTAAAAATGACAAAAATGGGCAAAATTTTGAAACTGGCGTAACTTTTGATTGGTGAATGATAAATTGGCATTTAGCCACATATTCTTCAGGGAAATTTGATGCTCTACAACTTTCTCTAAGAGGACTTTTTTCTCAAATAAACGGTTTGGACGCAAATCAACAAAGTTATCCGAAAAACGTGAGCTAAAAACCTAATTTTCAAAATTCGTCCATTTTCGGATGCATATATCTCCGTAACGGTTCGGAATTTCGATAAAACGTATATGATAAAAGTTGTAGAGAATTTTATCAGCTTTCATTTACTATGGGACATGGTTCATCGAAAAATGCACCGTTTCCGAGATATTCGCGAAAAACCACAAAATGGGACCTTTAATGACCCCCCCCCCCCTCGAGCGGCACCCCCACCCCCCAGGACTTTTAGTATGTCAATCAGGGGACCTCCACCTACGTCTGTACCAATTTTGGTTTGGGTTCTATTTTTTTCTACCTCAGGGCCCTTTTTTGTCTTCATTGCCTGGACTATTGACGTTTGTTTAGTTTATGTGCCATAGCAAAGACATAAAATGTCAAAATCTCAACCACTACACAACAAGGTAGTGAAGTAAGGTTGTTAGTTCATGTACCCAAGCATCAAAATAAGAAAACAGTTTATTGTTCTCTACGCAACACAGTGAGTCTATTTTATTTATTGGTATCGCGTGAACAAGTTTTCGTGACGATTTTTCAGTTTATGTGCCAAAGCAAAGACATGAAAATATCAAAAATTTCGTGACACATCCGCGTAACGTTTTTTGTTAGGTTACTCTAATTTTACAAGGGCCATCTAATATGGATATAAATAAACCTTTGTGTAATAATTTTCTCGTGATTGTTGACCCGGTATTGTATGTATTGGGAAGATCGAGTCCTCTTTCGTGAAAAAACCGCACACTAATAAACGTCTAATTGATGGGTTTTTCACTTATCAAAATCCCGTCGGCGATTGAGTCAAATAAAAGGGGGGACTAACCCTAACCCCGGGGAAGGGCGGATTTCAATTCGGATGCGTTTGATTGAAAAGGGGATCGTCGGAACCGCTTCAACGCCCATCACTTGTTAAAGTCCCGCCTGATAACTCATACAGTCTTTTTCATCACACACACGAGATTGATTGTAACTCACCCTGTATGTAAGGGTTTTAACGTAGAATTTTACGGAGACGTATTTGCCAGCAAACGTATTTGCCCAAACCTCACCTTTCCAACGGCATAATCAATTTTTATTTTACTTTGCCAATGGATAAAAGTATGTTTGTATGTCGGAAAACATGTTTATTAGCGAATTTTCTTAGAAAATAAAGCTATTGCAATGGCTCCAAAAATTTGTTATGCTTAAAATAAAAATTATACAAAAATTTTCTTCATCGAAAGGTTTTTAACGTGGAATTTTACGGAGACATTCTGCCGAAAATGATTGCCAATGGATAAAAGTATTGTTAACATTTTTTTTAGCGAATTTTCTTAGAAAATGAAGCTATTGCAATGGCTCCAAAAATTTTAAAATAAAAATTTTATTTTCTTCATCGAAATCTGTTTTGAGGCATTCTGAAATGATTCCTATTTTATATATATATATATATATATATATATATATATATATATATATATATATATATATATGTATATATATATATATATATATATATGTATGTGTCATTCCAGACGATAACTCTCGATAGAATTGAGATAAAAACTTCGTTCATTCGCCAAAAAATCAAGCATTTCAAAAGAAAGGATGAGTTCGTTGGACAACAATTTTTGAGCACATTAAATTGGTCACATTTCGAAAAATTTACCCAAAAAATCACTAAAAATGGCTGAAAACGGCCAAAAATCGTTAAATTTCTATGTTTTTGCAGCATTTTAGTCAAAACTAAATCTTCAATGATTAACTAGGACATTAAAAGTTTTTTCTCAAAATTATGATGAAAAACGTACTTAAATGTCATTAAAATTTGCTAAAATATCTATAAAAACTGCAAAAAAATTTAAAAATCAAAAATCCCTTTTGAATCAGTAGAACTTTATTTAGAATAAGTTTTTTGCATAAAATTGGTTTTTAACCATTTCTGTCAACTAAAAATGCTCCAATTTCAATGCAATTTAACATACTATAGTACGATAGATAGTTTATGAAAATTCGCTCATACGATCATGCTGCATGACTGGAACTTTTTTCTCTTTGAAATCGAGGGTTTTCGTGAAAAATGACCGCTCTAAAAAACGTTTGGGGCCGGTTTTAGCGACTTTTTGAAGAAAATTAAGCTATTACTCCGCCTCAAAGTTTGTAGAATGTGAATTTTTTAAACATTTTATGCAGAAATCCGTTTCAGGCTATTCTGAATCATATTCTGAAGTTTAACGCATTTTTTTATGTATGTATGTATGTATGTATGTATACATGTATGTATGTATGTGTCATTCCAGACGATAACTGTCCGTAGAATTGTGCTAGAAACTTCAAACAAATTTTAAAATGTTAAGGACACAAAACGAAAGTTCAAGTTCGTTGGCCAGCATGATCGGATTACATCTTCGAGTTGAAATATTCAAAAATGTAGTCAAAAATTTCAAAATAGCCTGTTTTTTGTTTGCGATTTGTTGTGCGAAATAATTTTTTCAGCATACTAACATGCGGTATATTCGGAATCAGCGTAAAATTTTCTATAAGAATATGTATCAAGTTTTCAAAAATTTCAAAGTTGAAAAATCAGTCAAAAATCGAAATAATGCCGTTCGCTAGTTGTAAAAATCGGTAATATTTGCATGAAACATTGTCCAAATTCAGATTGAACTGCTCTTATGGAAGTATCCCTGTATAACCAATCCTAGAACCATGCTGTTTAAAACGTAGGTAGTAGGTGCTTAAAAAAAAAATAAAAAAAGTAATCACAACTGATGAGTTTACTCTGTGAAATATTCCGTCCTCCGATTCTCTCGGTCGTTCTCTTTAATGTTTTGCGCTCAACTGTTTTAGGACTTGATGTAGCTTTGATGTTATGATAGGATACTGTTAAGATTTCAACTGCCTTCAATACTGACCACATTGGATATCGAAATCTATGAATATTTACCTACATTTGTCTTTAAATCTACAAGATTAGTTTAATAATAATAAAGTATGAGTACCTCCTAATTATTTTTAATAATTTGATTCCACGTTTGTCTATCAAAATCATAAACTAAAATTTCTCTACACGATCAATTGCGACTGAAATGTCGAAGATTTCTTCGAAAATTCGCTCATGGGGTCATGCTGCATGACTGGACTTTCTACGTATTTTTTCAAGCTGAATCGAACGACAAAACTTGCAGATCTCCCCAACTCCCTTATAATAGCGTTTCACGCTTAAACTCACGAATTTTTTTCTTTGGTTTTTCTATACGAAGTTTTTACTATTTCAAAAACCAAAATCGAGATACCAGCGTAGGTTTTTGTTATGCAAAAAATCTGAAAAAATTCAGGGGTCATTTTTTTGACATTTTAAACCAAATTTCGGGTGGAGGTCATCAAAATTCCACCTTTCTCAAAACACCGGGCACACTAATGTACTTCACTAAGTGTACGTTTATAATTGTATTTATTACCTTCGAAGTTACAGCCAATAAGTCTTCCGGGGACTTAGGGGCTTAGTAAAGTCTCTTTCTCTTTATTCCTAATCCCCGAAGGGGAAAACGGAAGAAATGAAAAAGGAAAAAAAAAAAAAAAAATATAGAAAAAAAGGAGAGAGAAAGAAAGTTGGATTCGGAATTGATTCCGGCTTTCCGCCGAGGCGCATCCATCATGAGAGCTGACGTTTCTCCTGGAACCGCCGTGATGAGGAGGAGGGCGGACTAACTCCGCTGACGGCGGACTAACTCGGCTGAAGGGGGGCGGACTAACTCCGGCTGAAAAGGCGGCGGACCGCGAGCGTTAAAATGATTACCGCGACTCCGCAACCCTCGGCAATCGCCTTGAAAGGTTTGCGAAGTTGGGATGGTGGTAGGAGGGGGGCGAAGGGAGGAGGAGGTCCTACGACAGGAAGGAACACGCGTCATCCACAGGGTTGCCAACAGTACGGTAATTACCGTAAACATACAGTAATTTTGTTGCATTTACGGTGTACGGTAGCAATCTAATTACCGTACGCGAATATATGGTAAAATGGAAAGTCCAGTCATGCAGCATGACCCCATGAGCGAATTTTTGAATAAATCTTCGACATTTCAGTCGCTATTGATCGTGTAGAGAAATTATAGTTTATGATTTTGATAGACAAACATGGAATCAAATTATTAAAAATAATTAGGAGGTACTCATACTTTATTATTATTAAACTAATCTTGTAGATTTAAAGACAAATGTAGGTAAATATTCATAGATTTCGATGTCCAATGTGGTCAGTATTGAAGGCAGTTGAAATCTTAACACTATACTATCATAACATCATCAAATCTTGACATAAAATAAAATAACATACCGACGTCATATGAAAGAAACGTATTTCCACAGCCAATCGATGATGAGGATTTATATTACGAGAGATATAAAGTCAGTTGCATTCGAATCTAGTATATCCCACAGCAAGAAATTGACAGACGAACTGTAGTCTCTGTTTCGAACAAATATTACCGATTTTTACAACTAGCGAACGGCATTATTTCGATTTTTGACTGATTTTTCAACTTTGAAATTTTTGAAAACTTGATACATATTCTTATAGGAAATTTTACGCTGATTCCGAATATACCACATGTTAGTATGCTGAAAAAATTATTTCGCACAACAAATCGCAAAAAACAGGCTATTTTGAAATTTTTGACTACATTTTTGAAAATTTCAACCCGAAGATGTAATCCGATCATGCTGGCCAACGAACTTGAACTTTCGTTTTGTGTCCTTAACATTTTAAAATTTGTTTGAAGTTTCTAGCACAATTCTACGGACAGTTATCGTCTGGAATGACACATACATACATACATACATATATACATATATACATACATACATAAAAAAATGCGTTAAACTTCAGAATATGATTCAGAATAGCCTGAAACGGATTTCTGCATAAAATTTTTTCAAAAATTCACATTCTACAAATTTTGAGGCGAGAGCAATAGCTTAATTTTCTTCAAAAATTCGCTAAAAGTTTTGGGATTTCTTGTCCCCATTGTGTTTTTGCTTCCTCGGTATGTCAGGATGACCCTCCTAAATTTTTAGCAAAATATATTCATCCTAACCACTTTACCTGGGCCGATTTTTATCAGTTATCGACCGCTGTCGTAAACCAACCTCTAAATTGGTGCCGAGGTGATGATTTGAAGGACGGATTTCAATTTTTGTGGGTCAATTTATGGGTTTTTGCATGCGCTGAACACGATGAACTTATTTATTTTACGATCCGTCCACTAGTTATCCGGTAAACTGGCAGAGGGCACTGCTTGAAGATAAGTAAAAATCGAAAATTTCACCGAAAATGCTGTCGCCTGGTTAAGAATTGTACTAGAAACATGCTATTATGGTCGGATAATATGCTTTGGCATGTTCTGAACATGATCCCGTTTTTTACTATACTTTTCCGCCGATGATGGCTTCGTTTATCGTCCATAAACCTCAAATTAAGTGTAGTGTAATTGACAAATTCACCCTAATTTTACCGGAAATTATGTCGCGTTGATAATTTAAGGTCCCAAAATACCTTACGCCGATAAAATTGGGTATTTTCCAGGATACTCGGTACAAAGCCGTTGGTAATTTGGCATGGGCTTGAACGGGCATTGTACTTATTCTCCAAATATAGCTGCAAAATGGAGAAAATATCTAAAATTTTCCTATTTTCTGTAAAATTTCTTAGTTTCCATCGGTTATCCGGGGTCAAATTCGTAGTTCTGAATTGTCTGAACTGTGATTGGAGGATTGCCAGCCTGACTATCAAGCCTTATTGATATCTGTACAACACCACAGGAAAAATTTCCTAAAACTTGCCGTAAACGGGATATAGTTGAAACTTTGAAGACTGTATGAAATATTTTTTTTATGTTTCAATATTTTATCGAGGCTAATCATTATTTTTTTATTATTATTTATTTTTTTTTTTTCATTTTTTTTTTTTTTTTTTTTTTTTGTGTACCATTTGTCTGTCCAATAGAAGCAGCTGAAGATGATGATATTCCTTTTCTCTCTTCTTGATTTACAATAGGATTTGTTGGATTGAATGACGAGACCTCACAGGCCCTTAGCTGATCGATATGCCGTTTGATATTATCCCATCCTCGTCGCCAACTGTTGTATCTTCGAATACACTGTTATTAAAATCATTCAGTGGAAAAGTATAAACGTGAACGCTATACTGCCGTACTAAGCACAGATACCGTAACCAATATTTTTTTCGAAATTCACTTTTTGACTTCACATTCATAATTGGGGCCATCCTCAGTGTATTATAATAGTCAAAACTGAATAAATATGGTTCATTCATTAAAATATCAACGTTTTTAATTCACGCTTTGACCGTATCTACCCATTTGGCTTGAAAAAAACTAAGCTAATTCATTGTATCTGACTATTACTAAGTCGTTATACCGTATCTAAAACTGGTTACCATCATTTAGCTTAGTAAGCTTTCTTCGTCACACCGTAAAGTCACACTTTTTGAGTTATGTGCCATAGTAAAGACATAAAATGTCAAAAATGGAAGAGTTAAGTTTCTCAGAAGAAACTTAAGACGTCGTTAGGCAGAGTATTATTTAAAAATATTTTGGCTGTTCAAGCACTTCGAGGAAACTTCTTTTTGAACTGCAAAACTAAATTTAATGAAGAGTGGAAGACACTGCACTTTCTCCTTGTAAAACACATGAAATCTCTTCCAGACCCAGTGAGTTCAGCTAGCCCAGAGGGATGACACAAGATAAAAAAGATTCACTCATCAGCTTGATCTCCAGCAAATCATCTGGCATTCCTCCGTCAAGATTAGCATTTTGGGAGTCTTTGCCTACAACAGATGCGGAGGAGGGAAATGCAGATATTTCTGAGAGCGAAAGTTTGATGACTAAATGAAGAGAGAATAATATACCATTTGTAGAATAAATTGTAGAAGAATCAATATTATATTTTATACAGGTACCATAGATAAACATTTTTACCTCCAATAAAAAACTTCATAGTACCTACTTGACGTTGTTTGGTATTGTGTCATTACGAATATTAGACCTAGATTAGACCTATTTATTATTAGACCTATTTTATTGATGAATATGATTTTATTGAATTTAGGATGTTTAGGTGTTCGAAACAATGCTAACTTACCCTCATAATGTTTATGGTATCCAGTTAGATACTGTATTATCGCTTAGGAAAATGTAGATACGAATTCTAAGCTTAGTAAATCTAACAAGAATAAAGGGGTAACCAAATCGTATCTGCTGCCTTGCTATGAAATTATTATTTATTATGTATTTGAACCTCATGAACAGGTTGGGGAGTATATAAATTAGTTGAAACGATCATTGGGGTGGAAATATTTCGGTTAGGCTGAGTGGAGCAGCGTCTTGAACTTGGGCATGTTGATATCTCCGTTAGTACTACAATACAGATACGGTAACTGTGCTTAAGACGGCAGTATATTATTTATCGAATTCAATAATAAATTGAACACAGTGTTGCCAGGTTCCGGAGGGAGCCCAGGGGACCTTTAGAGGGGAAAAAGGGGGACTTTCTCAATGGTGAACAAAAAGGTGAACTTTCTGGGGTCCTTTTCACTGCTAGAAACACTGTTTAACTTTATATGTATTATATATATATATATATATATATATATATATATATATATATATATATATTCCATACAGTGGTAGATTCTCAACATACATATACGCACTCAGTTCATAATTGAATCATTTATTTCAGAAACCACCTATGTGCGCTTTTTTCATCTTTTGGAAAACTAAAAAAGACTGTTTTGCAGCTTAAGCTTAAGTATATGTGGTAGGGGCTTATAGTATCCTTCAAATATTTTTTTTACCAAATCAAGAACATGCTATTGGAATTATCTATTTTGTTAATTTTTTTTTTTTTTTTTTTTCTTCAAGTTTTTGAGTTATACATTTTTGAAAATTTTGCACTTAGGTGGTTTCTGCAATACATGAATAAATCCAAAGTGATTTTTTAAAAATTATTATTGAAATTAAGTCAAACGATTAATTTTTATCTGTTTTGGTATCAAAAGTAAGTAAGAGACACACTTGAGTATAAACAAGAGTGGTTTTTACTAGGCATTAAACGGAAAATACTTGTTCAAGTAGACTACACGCTTCAGTGCGCTACAGCGACGGCGTTTGGGTTTTTTTCTGAAATAAATGGATTCTTTTCAAGGCTGTCAAATAGCATTGGTGATATGGAACATAGGTTATTTAGGCTCTAAAGGATGTATTCACCTCTGAAAAGAACAGTACCACCAAAACAACATTTTTTTAATTTTTGTCGCTTAGGTGGTTTCTGAAATAAACGATTCAATCATTTTCGTGTCATAAGGATTTGACAAAATTATCAGATCAGAAGACAGTTATATCTTGATAACTAATAATGGGGAACTGTTGTTGTTGTTGGTGACCGGAAACTATACTGAGTTACTAGAAATGGTTGGTGACACTAATCTAGCAAATTTTACTTCATGCTTTCATTTTTCGGGGTAAAGGGGGGACCATTCAGTAAAAAGGGGGAAATATTGAGGTACCCCGGAGGCCTTCAGGGATCGGGGTGACGGCAGACTGAAAAGGGGAAAATTTCCCCTTTTGGGGTACCATTGGCAACACTGGCTTGAACATTACAAAATCATGAATCATATCAATAATTATCAGCAAACATGTGTTTCATTCATGGGGTTGGGTGATACTGGTAATAGAGTTACTACAGATCCCCTTTGATTTTGTCAATTATGAATACGATTAAGCCCAACTATGTGTGAGAGGGTGTCGAGGAGTTTAGCGGACTTAGTTTGATAACCGAAGGCTGCAGAACAGGCAGGAACAGGAAATTGGGTGTAATGGAAGGACGAGGGGGGGAGGGGGGGGGTGCAGCGAGATGGCAGAAGTCAATCAAACAGCGAAACTACAACCCCCAAACAGACATGCGGACACGTGCGGACGGATTTGTGTACGTAAGTGAGAGGCGGGAAGGTACAGGATGGGGCGGGGGGGGGGGGGGGGGGGGGGGGGGGGGGGTAGCTAACAGGGGCAGAACCAATTTGGAGCGAGACGGGGCGAGAGCTTGATTGGAGCATTCTCGCCTTGTCGTGCGGATTAAATCGTCTGACCTGCGGACGGACGGGCGGGAGGGATCAAAGGGGATCCGATCATACGCGGCTCCCGCCCCCGAGTTTAATGAAGCTTTTCAACTGCAGCTCTGAGGAGAAAACACCAGTTTTCGACGCGATTTCAGCAATTGAATTAATAATGAAATTTTTGGAGAATTTTCACCACAAGAATTCGTATTCTAGGATTCTGATCATTTAAAATGCAGGTAAGCACATAATATAAAGAATATTAGACTTACAACTTGTGTACAAGGTGTCTCCAATTCCAACTCTACACAAAGACTAGCTTGGTCATTCCTCAACCTCAAGTTCTTAATATCTATATATTATCTATATATATATAAATCGATTGCTGTTCGTTAGTCTCGCCAAACTTGAGAACGGCTGGACTGATTTGGCTTAATTTGGTCTTGAATTATTTGTGGAAGTCCAGAGAAGGTTTAACAGGTTCAAAATTTCAAATCTGTCCCATAGGGGCTGTTTTAGGGGAGGAGAGGGAATGGGGTATCTTTATCATCACTGAACAAACTGGGTATTTGATTGTCGAATACAATTGGCTTTATTCAAATTTTTGAAATCTGACCCAGTGGGGAGGGAGGATGTTAAATCGTTTTGAACGTCACTGAAACAGCTGGGGATCTGAGTGGCGAATCTATGAATTACTTTAACTTGGGTCACATGCTATTTAATAATGTTAAAGTCAACCTTTGCAACGCACGGGTGAACCAGCAATTATACAAATATATTCATATTTATACAGGGTGATTCCCTCGCAGATGCAAAAAAAAAAAAAAAAAAAAAAAAAAAAATGGGTAAAACTACATCAAAAATGGAGTAAAATGTCGCCAACTGCATATTTTTATCTCAATCCGTTATCGAGATAAAAACTTTTCAGGAAAACCGTGTTTTTTTCCTTTTAAACTCGAAGTTCTCCACTTTACTTCATTCAATTTTAACTTTTTTTCACATTTTTAAAATGAACATTAAATTTACTATAAGAATAGTGTACTTGGGTTCTTAAAAAGTATCATCCAAAGGCCCTCACATCAGCTCAAACATTGACGATTTTGAAAAAAGAATATTTCTGAAAATCTTTAAAACTTTACTACTCTTTCAAAACGAATCCTGGAAACTGGCAAATCTCATGAAAACTGCCTCGTCTAATACTCTTTCCAACGGTATAATCAAGTTTACTTTTATTTTGTTATTTAGTGGAGAAAATTATGTTATAATGTTAAAAAAGTGGGTTTTTCAATGAAATTGTTGGTTTTCTCGAAAGATGACCCTCCATGAAACTACGAGTATGGGGTCGGTTTCTATGTATTTTTTCACGCTGTATCGAATGGTAACATTAGTAGATCCTCGTACTCAGTTATAACCGAGTTTTACACTTAAAATCGCAAATGTTTAGTTTGTTTGTTACGATTAAATGTATGTGTGTTATGGGGTAAAACTAGTTAATTAAAGTGTAAAACTCGATTATAACGTAGTTGAGAGATCTGCAAGAGTTTCCATTCGATTCAGCGAGAAAAAATACATAGAAACCGACCCCATACTCGTAGGTTCAAGGAGGGTCATCTTTCGAGAAAACCAACAATTTCATTGAAAACCTCACATTTTTTAACATTAAAACATCATTTTCTCCACTAAATAACAAAATAAAAGTAAACTTGATTATACCGTTGGAAAGAGTATTAGACGAAGCAGTTTTCATGAGATTTGCCAGATTCCAGGATTCGTTTTGGAAGAGTAGTAAAGTTTTAAAGATTTTCAGAAATATTCTTTTTTCAAAATCGTCAATGTTTGAGCTGATGTGAGGGCCTTTGGATGGTACTTTTTAAGAACCCAAGTACACTATTCTTATAGTAAATTTAATGCTGATTCCGAAAATGTGGTCAAAAGTTAAAATTAAATGAGGCAAAGTGGAGAAATTTGAGTTTAAATGGAAAAAACACGGTTTTCCTGAAAAAACCTTTAAAAAATCATATCTCGAGAACGGATTGAGATAAAAATATGCAGTTGGCGGCATTTTACTCCATTTTTGATGTAGTTTCACCCAAAACTTTTTTTGCATCTGCGAGGGAATCACCCTGTATAAAGAAATCTGAAAATGAAGGACCATTGTAATCGTGTTTTACACCCTCTGAAACGTAAAAAAAATGCAACCCCGTCCCCAAGTGCCGACGGCTTTAATACCCCCTCTTCTACGAAAAGTTGGGTTAAAAGAAAATTTGTTCTGGCAAACAGTGATTATTTTAGAGTAATTACATTGAAGTGATGACGAAAATGACTGCGCGTCCCAATATGAAATATTCTTAAACTACATTTATAATAGGAATATTGAACTTTACTTTCCCTTATTCGTCGCCCTATTTGGAACCAAGTCTGGAAATCGGACCAGACGGTTTTCTTGAAGGGTTCAATCAAATGCCCAACCTGGCTCTTAGAAGAATCCACGCCTGACTCCGTTAATTAGAGGCAGAACAGTAACGAACCCAAGGGTTCGTTAGGGAAGTTTTTAGACGATATATATATATATATATATATATATATATATATATATATATATATATATATATACCCTCCCCCTCATATATACACCTCACCTTCTAACAGACACTACACTATTCCAAGGCAATTACGGCTATTAATCCCTCAGGTTGCTTTTTTTTCTTTTATGCTCTTAATTGGTAGAATTTGGTTTTTCCAACGGACGTTAAAGTGGGTGGAAAATTTGGAAAAAAAGCAGATTTGAAAGTTTTTTTTAGGGCGATGAAATCTTTTGAGTCAAGTCCGGAAAGGAGCGTCTGAATTTTATAATCAAGGAAAGCAAACTTTTTGAATGTGGATTGATTCATTTCCTATTTAGGTTTTTATTTTCAACTAGCGTGGGTTTGTGTATATGTGTGTCTGTGTATATGACAGAAATGTCATATACATATATCTCAAAAAAATGTCAGCAGTTGATTCATTGGCATTCAGGGCTTTAAAAATTTGTGATGAAGAACACCTTGAGGAAGCGATAAACAAAATTCGATCGGACTGACAAATAATTTCCCAGAATATTTCATCAACCAAAGAATCCAACAAATGATGGCAAAATTACAAACAGAAGAGGGAGGCGTTGGGGAAACAGGAAGCGCACGCTTAATCTTAACTTTTATGAGAAAAACAACTACAAGGTTAAGCACTTATTTTTGGACACGAACAAAATGTAAATTCGGGTATTTTCCAGGAACAAAAATTGGTGGGCTCGTTTGTAATCAAAAACAAAAACAATCAAAATCGCCACCGGGGATATACAAAATTACATGCGAATGTTTAAAAGAATATGTAGGAGAATCCGGGAGACCGTATAAAGATTTCAGAAGGAGCTCAAATACGGAAGTAGCTGACCACAAGAAGCAGTTTCCAATCCATAATATCTCTCCAGAATCTGCAACTTTAGTGGAAGTGGAGCCACGCTATTACCAGCAGACGGTTAAAGATTGACTCCATATTCAAATGATTGACTCGGACAAAAAACTTAACAGAAGAAACGAAAAAATTTTGAACCCAATTACCAACACGTTTTTGATAGCTCCAAGATAACTCCAACATACATGAAAATTATCACCAAGCTAGCACACAACACTTTAAAAACCAATTTCCATTTTAAATTTATACCATTATCTCCTTTTGAAGGAAATTAACAGTTTCTGAAAGCTTGAGAATTAAAAGCGCTAACCATCATTCGTTGAACCCTTAAAAAATAATCCTTGATGACGAAAATAACCTGCGGCAAGCGATTTCCGAGCTAAAAGGAGTGGCGACCAAGAACATCAAGGTCATGGCCGCGACCGTATTACGGTGCAGGGTGTGTGTGGTGTGGGAAAAGTGCCATGGAGTAGGTGATCTCGGAGGGAGTGCTCCGTGGTATCGCCACCCGCGCCTTGAAGCGTTCTTACCTGAACTGGTGGTAATTTTATAGGGGCACCTCCTTTCATCCCATTCTTCCTCCTTATCCTTTTGCAACTTCCCTCATCCCCAGAGCCTGCGTCAGCTAAACCTGGGTGTCCTCCCCACTTCTTTTATTTATTTATTTTCACAGGTCAATGGTGTGTGTGCGTGTGTGTGTGTGTGAGGTAGAGAGAGAGAGAGAGAGAGAGAGAGAGAGAGAGAGAGAGAGAGAGAGAGAGAGAGAGAGAGAGAGAGAGAGAGACAGTTTTGAAATTGACTCATTGTCGTTGTCAACCAGTTCCAGACTCCACTGCCATCTGCAAATGTTGCTATCGTGTTATGATCAACTCCTGGCTAGTCTGTACAGTGGTGTACAGAAAGTATAGGAGTACTTATGTTCACATAATATGCGATGACCGTTGAAATCCCCCATTTTCCTGTGAGCCTCCCGCTGAAATAATCCTAATCCTCGACGTCAAACTTCAAAACGAACGTCGAGCGAAATAAAACGGGCTCCCTGGACCCCAAACCCATGTGGATTATATTACAAACTTTTGATGTAGTTGATGGTCAGGATGGTAAAATCATATTCCACTTAGTTGCTCTCATTCTATCCAAAATCCATCGTTTTGATGTCCAACGACTGATTTTAGAGATGGATTTATCAACCTTTGAAATCGGGTCATTGATGCTGTCACCCACTTCCAGACTGCAGTGACATCTGCAAATGTTGCTGTCGTGTTATGAGCAACTCCCGGCTAGTCATTGTACAGTGGTGTACAGAAGGTATAGGAGTACTTACGTTCATATAATATGCGATGATTCTGTTGAAATTCCCATTGTCCTGTGAGCCTCCCCTTGAAATAATCCTAATCCCCGACGACAAACTTCAAAATTAACGACGTCAGCGTCGACCGAAATAAATCGGGCGGCTGGACCGCAATCACGTGTGGATTATCAGTAGGGACGCATCTAGTTGATCTCCTGTTGGTTATATTGTCTTGCCCTCATTTAATAGGATCCTTCATTTCGTTGTCCAAAGACTGATTTTAGTGTAGGATTCATTAAATTTTGAAATTGATTCATTGTTGCTGTCTCCTACTTACAGACTGCAATGTCACCTGCAAATGCTACTGTCGTGTTATGGTACACTCCTGGCAAGTCAGTGCGGTCAGTGGTGTACAGGCGATATATTTAGTACTTAACGTTCATATAATATGAAAGATTCCGTTGAAATCCTCATTTTCCTGTGAGCCTCCTGTTGAAATAATCCTAATCCCCGACGTCAAACTTCAAAATTGACGGCGTCAGCGTCTACCGAAATAAAACGGACACCTGGAACCCAATCACGTGTAGATTACATTATGATGCAGAGATGTAGTTGATCGTTAGGTTGGTAAAATCATATTCCGCTTAGTTATCCTCATTTGCATTGCTTTGCTGCCCTAAAATCCACCATTTTGATGCCCAAAGACTGATTTTAGAGATGGATTTATCAAGTTTTGGAATTGAATCATTGTTGCAGTCACCTACTTACAGACTGCAATGCCTTCTGCAAATGTTGCTGTCGCGTTATTATCAACTCCTGGCTAGTCATTGTACAGTGGTGTACAGAAGGTATAGGAGTACTTACGTTCACATAATATGGATGACCGTTGAAATCCCCCATTTTCCTGTGAGCCTCCCGCTGAAATAATCCTAATCCCCGACGTCAAACTTCAAAACGAACGTCGAGCGAAATAAAACGGGCTCCCTGGACCCCGATCACGTGGGGATTACATTATAAAGCGTCACGCCCGACGGGGCAAAGAATTGAGAGAGTGAGAGAGGGAGAGAGAGAGAGAGAGAGAGAGAGAGAGAGAGAGAGAGAGAGAGAGAGAGAGGGGGGGGGGGGGCTTTAGTGTACTGTCTGCCTCTTCTAATTGGTTTACCAACTGCCCCCCCCCCCCCACAAGCCCAACTTAATGCCCGGGAAACTTCAAACAAGCGGATTCAAATCGAAATGACCAAGGACTGAATTGACGGATCTGTCGTGGAATCGACAGCGTCAAATTCATTCGGACAAATTCTCGCTGGCTCGGAGAGTTCATATATATATATAGCATTTCCGAATTGAGTTAAACCTTTTCCATTCAGATTTAGTCCTTTTCCATTTAGGTTTAAACCTTTTCCACTTAGGTTTAGACCTTTTCCGTTTGGATTTGGACCTTTTCCATTTGGATTTAAACCTTTTTCATTTAGATTTAAACCTTTTCCATTCTGATTTAAACTCCATCAAAAGGTCAGTAGTTAACCCCATCATAGTAAGAAAGTACTTACCTAATCAAATTTCATTAGGTTAGAAGTAAAAAGAGTTCCAGTCATGCAGCATGATCGTATGAGGAGAATTTTCTTGAATTATCTATCGTAGTATTGTAATACCTATGTTAAATTGTATTGGAATTTGAGCAATTTCTGTGTAAATAAATTGTTAAAACCAATTTTAAGTTTAAAAAAACTCGTGCTCTATACAATTTGGCAATTCTAAAAATATTTAGGTTTTTGGCAGTTTTTATAGATTTTTCAGCAAATATTGATGAAATTTAAGTACCTACGTTGTTCAGGATAATTTTTTGCGAAATTTTCTTAATGTCCTAGTAAATTGTCGATAATGTTGTTTTGACTTAAATTCTGCTAAAAATTATACATTTAACAATTTTTAGCCGTTTTAATGATTTTTTTAGTAAATTTTTTTGGAATTCGACCAATTTAAGGCGCTCAAAAATTGTTGGCAAAGAACTCATTATTATATAGATTACATTTCTGTGCATAAAAAAACACACATGCATGATTTCATTTTCAAATTGTGGCACAATAATTTCTTGATTTTAAATCTTAATGGAAAAGGTTTAAATCCAAATGGAAAAGGTCTAAATCCAAATGGAAAAGGTTTAAATCTTAATGGAAAAGGTTTAAATCTAAATGGAAAAGGTCTAAACCGAAATGGAAAAGGTTTAAACCTAAATGGAAAAGGACTAAACCTAAATGGAAAAAGTTTAACTCAATTCGGAAATGCTATATATGTAGGCAGTCTAAAATTTAATGGACCGTCCATTTATTTATTTTCAATTTGCAGGTATCAAAGAACTTTAAATTGCAACTCCTTTTATTGCTTCCTCACTACCGAAGGTGGGGAAGCTTACGTGACGTTCTCGAACAATCAAGTCAAGTCCCGAGACTCATTAGTTGGGATGGCTCTCTAGTTCGAATACCCACTGCGTGGCATTCCCATCGCTCCAGTTGCCATGAGATTTTACACAGATCAGTTTTTTGCTTAGATTAGTGGTCTGGGTGCTCGCTACGCTCGCATCTCAAAAATACATAACATCAAGTAGTCAATCCCTTAGTAAAAATTTAGAGTTGGTCAGGGTCTAGAGTCTCGTGACTCAACATAATTGTTCGCGAACGTCTCGTGGGAAGCTTTGTGTTCGTGATTGAAATCGAAAAAACTTTGTCCTCCAAAATCATAATTTCCCCTTGCTTTTTGCGTTTCAGAGCTTGTTGTTCAATTTTGATTCCGTTTCTGTCTGTCTGTCCGAAGTGTAAATCCTTGACACGTCCAAAACAATACCAAGTTTCGGTCCGATTCTGATGTCATTTTTAGACATTATGCGGGTAAGCTCCTAGACGGTACCCTATAATTTTCAACGCCGTCAAATCAACGAATAGCCTATGCGGAGGCGTAAACGTGAATTTCTCATAACATCGATTTCCCATCATCGTTTGGGCCGATTTCGTTCAAACTCGTTAGGTGATTTGGTATATCTATACTATTAACAAGAATGAAAATCCGTTTGTCTGTCTGTCTGTCGTGTCTATGCACGGCCAAACGGCTGAGTGGGCCGGATCTACGAGTGGGGGGATCTTCTTGGGATTTTCCGATAGGGTGTATAAGCGAATTTAAAATTTTCTAATCCCACCCGAACCATGGGCCGTAGGGCGGGAGGGTGGTCGAAGTAATAATTAATGTGCGCTTTTTGGACTTCCCCGCTTCCCCTACCCCTCTAAACGGCCGTCGACAATTCCGGAAAAATACGGGTTTCGTAGGTTTTCCTACGAGGAAGACGACGGCGCGATCGGATCGCGAAAAAAGTATCGAGAAATGCGTAAAAAAAATGCGAGAGTACGGACCCGTTTTCTCGAAAAGTCCGCCGAAAAACTTGGTTTTTTCCGATTAAAATATACCCCATAAAGGTACGTTTTTCGGAACGGTTTTCGCGGGCGAAATACAGCTTTGGGTCCGCCGAATCTGAATCCGAAATCGGATATCGAAAAAAGTGACGAGAACTCGGTCAAATTGCGAGTGGAAGCGAGGCGAATCGTTAAAATTACATTTTTAATCGACCCCGCCGCCCATTTCACAACGGAAGGGACTCGACTTCTACGCAATACCTTGCGAGCAGGCCAACGCACGCGCGCGTATAAGGATGGAACTTTCCCTTTCGAGCACCATTTCAACAGAATAAATAGGTACGGGTTTGTCCTACACATATACAGCAATGCCTTGCGAGCGAAGCGAGCAACATCCCCAAATAAACTTTTTTGTGGTTCCACGTAGTTTTATAAGATTTAATTTGTTTGTAAGAATTTCCAACAGAAAAAAACGTCTGCCAAGTTGGGTGGGCAGTATAACTTCCTCAAGCGAGCGAAGCGAGCAGCATACCCTACAGAAGTTAAACCTACCCTTAGAGATCTACCGTTTGCGAGCGAAGCGAGCAACATCCCCTACATGCCATACTTTGCGAGCGAAGCGAGCAACATTTTCTACATGCCAGACTTTGCGAGCGAAGCGAGCAACATTCCCTACATGCCAGACTTTGCGAGCGAAGCGAGCAATATTCCCTACATGCCACACTTTGCGAGCGAAGCGAGCAACTTAATGGGGGGTCCGGGGGGCTTGCCCCCCGGCTGGACGTGGAGGCGAGCGTAGCGAGCCGGAGCGGCTAGTGTTCTATAAAAATGCTCTATAAATTATATCGCACGTAATAGAGCGATAACCATTGCGCATGCGCGAAAATATCGAATGACACAGACACAACTCCGAGTCTAATGAGACGATTAAGATGAAATTTTCAGGGATTGTGTAGTATAGCTTTGAGACGGTCCCCTATAACGTTTATCCCCCTCACACTAAGTAGTCTGTGCGCATGCGCAAACGTTAATTTATTATAAGGTCGATTTCTTATCATCTATTGGTCCGATTTCGTTCACACTCCGAAGGTAAAATTCCAGGAAAATTTCCTATGAATTATATCAAGATCGGAGGAGTAATGACTATAGCGCATGCGCAAAACTAAATTTGATTGATACAGGCAAAACTCTGAGATTAATGGACCGATTTTCATGAAAATTTCAAGGATTGTGCGGTTTAGCTCTAGACGATCCCCTATAAATTCGCTGTTGGATTAATAGTACTCTGTGCGCAAACAGCTTTTTTTAACATGGAATCATGTTTTAGCGATGGATCCCCCGCCGAAAAGTGAGACTATAAAGTGAGATGAAAGTAGCGCCAATAATTGTGATGATTTCCGCTTACAACCGAGTCGTTGCTAGGGATATGATACTTCCTCGTATTTCATCCCACAAAATTCGTTGACCATTCGTTCGAAAGCTCTCGATTTATCCAACCATACTATATTAACTACTGCGAAGTGCGTGGCCAACAAGCTGAGTTATGAGCATGGTTACATGAATAACTGTTTACACACAGGTGATCATTCTCAATTATTGATATTGTGAACATGATTGCAACCGCTTGTTAATTTCTGATGATTTCATTGAGCTGGTGTTTCGATTATGTGATTCATAGCAGGTGATCCGAATATTGCGTGAACGGTTTGATTTGTGAAGCGGTGGTTAAATCATTTTAATAGGTAATTTCTATACTTTACACTATAGGAAGCTGTAATTTCGTATGTAGCCTCTTTAGCCTCTTTCTATAATAAAGTGAATGTTTACTCGCTAGTTTCTATTAGGAGATCATCATCTCACAAGAGCTCAATCGTCGTGATCATTTCTATAATAAAGTGAGAGCGAGGAGCTAAAACATGATTCCATGTTTTTTACATTTTAGCAGTCAGGCTCAAAGAAATAACATCCGGGGGGGTCCAGGGGGGCGAAGCCCCCCTGGCGGGGTCAAGGGGCGCAGCCCCTTGCGAGGCCCGAAGTTTTTTTAAATTTATTATTGTAGATTTGAAATCAATACAAAATTTCAAGGAAAAATGCTCCATCAGTTGAATTTTAGATTGGGTGGACCAAGTTGGGTGGGCAGTACTGCTTCCTCACATATCGTAATATGGACGTATAGAATTAGTTGAAGAACTAAGTACTGGTCAAAATGATTTATAAGTCGATGTTATAAGAAATTAATGTTTGAGCATGCGCATAGACTACTATTATTCCAACAGCGAATTTATACGGGATCATCTAAGAGCTAAACCGCACAATCCTTGAAATTTTCATAAAAATCGGTCCATTATCTCGGAGTTTTGCCTATGTCGATCAAATTTAGTTTTGGACATTTGCGACAGTTATTACTCCACCAATCGCGATTTAATTCATAGGGAATTTCACTGGAACATATACCCATCTACTCCCTCAGTTTGAACGAAATCGGACCAATATATGATGAGAACTCGACGTCACAATAAATTATCGTTTGCGCATGCGCACAGACTACTATTCAAGTATAAGGGATGTAAGTTATAAGCAATGTAAGTTATAGGGGACCGTCTAGAAGCTATCCCGCACAATCCCTAGAATTTTCATCAAAATCGTTCCATTAGACTAGTTTTGCCTGTGTCAATCGATATTAGTTTCCTGCATGTGCAAAGGTTATCTATCACTCTACTAATTGCAATATAATTTATAGGGCATTTTTCCAGAACATGAATATACCCAATTACCTACCGAATTTGAACAAAATCGGAACAACAGATGATAAGATATCGACGTTATGAGAAATACATGTTTGCGCATGCGCAAAGGCTACTATGAATTCGACGGCATTGAAAATTATCAATTTTGCCTATGTCGATCAAATTTAGTTTTGCGTCTGCGTCATTTAAATCGGTCTCGCTCCCTTACAGGGGAAGTAAGGAGTTAAAGGATTTTTCCTTCACTTTCCACACCCCTGTAGGGAATAAATCCGCAGAGTTCGCCATCATTTCTTAGAACGGAAAGAGTATGTAACTACATTTTTTGAGGAGAATTCTGTTGAAGCATTGGATTCTGAGACAACATGATGTGAAAGGTAAACGTACCCAGCAGCAGTCGAAAGGAAATTCCATCGTAATGAAATAAACCGGAGGGCGGAAACCGCTTATGAGAAGAACCCGAGCGTACGGGAGTCCGCAGAAGACTAAACGAACCGCAAAATTACCAACGACAAACAGACAGACAGGAGTGGAAGCCAGTGAAAGTCAACATTTGCGTGTAGATGATGGAAGCAATCATTTCTCTTTTTTCTTTTCATCATCCGAGAAGAATTGGAAAATGCTGCACATTTAATATAAGTATATGACATAATTCAGAAAATAGAAAGCCATCGGCGCACTTTTGATACCATTGCGGTGTCATAATCAAAACGTTGACGTCCACATGCATCTTTGAGGAGGCCAAACTCCCTAAAGAGGCCAAACTACCCAATGCTTCTGTAATGCTACCACGAGTTTCTGACAGTCGGTTTTAATAACTATGTACTGTTTATTTTGTCAACGTAAATTCATTTTTACTATGAAGTTTTGGAAAATGAACATTTTTTTTTCCTTCTTCTTACCACATCACCTAAACTGTGTTAGATTACAGCTAGTTTCAGACGCATACTAAGGAGTAGCAGCACAGTTAATCCAGCGACCCTATGGATGTACCTTCAGAAACGATTTTCCGAAGGGGGGCCTTCGCACTTTCAGTGTTCTTTCCCCATTAAAAAAGGGAAGTATTGTAGAATCTCTTCTGCTCTCTGTTTCACACAATCCCCGCCAAGAGCATATATGTGTGTGAGCGAATTGCTATATACTTTCTTCTAATCAGGAATGTGAGATTTCCCCCCAAAAGTGCATTATTTCATTACGATTTCATCATTACCAAGTGTCACTAATATACATTTGATACCTAAACTATGTAAGAATACAAATATTTTCAGATTCTTGGCGAGAAGTAGCAACACAGTTAACAAAAAGTGAGCCCTATGGATGTACCTTCAGAATTGCATTTCTGATGAAGGGCTTTGGCACTGTCAAAAACGTCAGCATATTCCCCATTTAAAAAAGGGAAATCCTGCAGTAAATCCTCTGCTCGCTGTTTCACACAACCATCGCCAGGGGTAGGTATATGTGTGTGTGAGCATTGTAATAGCTGCTTTGTTCTAATGAGGAATGTGAGATTTTTCACCCTAAAGTGCATTATTTAATGAAGGAATTGGGGTTTCCATCTGAAGAGTACTGGGTAAGAACGGGCTAACTCGATTTTTTGGTCAAAAGTGAGTTGAGAATCGTATCTTGTATTGAGAATCGAATTATGTATTGGGCGAAGCCGAACACGGTGATGTGGTCAAAACAGGGAATAAACGAGTCCAAATACTTCAAAACAGCGGGTGAGTATTTGGTATACAGCGAAAGAACGGGCTTATGGGAACAGTCCAGGGAATGAACGGGCTAACGTAGAGCTGCCACTTCCCCCATCCTTGCTATTTCATTATCCAGCCCTTGAATGACAGCAGGTTAGCTGTATTTCACATTTCACATTCTTCCACTTTTCCAATCTGTTGCTGTCCCTATTCAATATTCATCGTTTGGTCCTGTGTTATATATTATTTTTTTGGCCTGTTCAAAATAAGTATATTGATCGGGCGGTTTTTCTTGACACGAAGTATATTCCTAAAGCTCCAATGAAGACAAGGCGGCTGAGAGAAGTTAAATTTCATGTTGATTACCATTGGCTAGTTTACTATCGTTAGAGCTATAATAAAGGGAAATATTGTAGAATCTCTTCTGCTCTCTGTTTCACACAATCCCCGCCAGGAGCATATGTGTGTGTGAGCGAATTGCTATCTACTTTGTTCTAATCAGAAATGTAAGATTTTCCCCCAAAAGTACATTATTTCATTACGTTTTCATCATTACCAAGTGTCATTAATATACATTTGATACCTAAACTGTGTAAGAATACAAATATTTTCAGATTCATGGTGAGAAGTAGCAACACAGTTAACGAAAAGCGAGCCCTATGGATGTACCTTCAAAAATGCATTTCTGATGAGGGGCTTTGGCACTGTCAAAAACGTAGGCGTTTTCCCCATTAAAAAGAGAAATCCTGCAGTATCTCATCTGCTCTCTGTTTCATACGACCCCCGCCAGGGTTATATGTGTATGAGTGTATTAATATATGTTTTGCTCTAATCATGAATGTGAGTTTCCCCCAAAACTGCATCATTTCATGAAGAAATTCGGGTTTCCATCATTACCAAGCCTCAACCACCACATCACCAAAACTGTGATAGAATTCAGATAGTTTCAAATACAGGTTGTGGAGTTGTTGCACAATTAATCCACTGCGACCAATATAGATGTTCCTTCAGAAATGCATTTCTGATGAGGGAGTATGGCAACGTCAGAAAACATCAGCGTTTCCCCCATTAAAAAGGGAAATCCTGTATTATCTCATCTGCTTTCTACTTCTCACAACCCCCACCAGGGGTATATGTGTATGAGGGTATTAATATGTGTTTTTTTCTAATCATGAATGTCAGTTTCCCCTTAAACTGCATTTCATGAAGAAATTCGGGTTTCCATCTTTACGTAGCCTCAACCACCACATCATTTAAACTGTGATAGAATTCAGGTAGTTTCCGATACATGTTGTGGAGTTGTGGCACAATTAATCCACAGCAACCCCTATGGATGTACCTTCAGAAATGGATTTCTGATGAAAGGCTTTGGCACAATAAATAACGTCAGCATTACCCCATTAAAAAAGGTAAATCCTGCAGTAACTCATCTGCTCTCTGTTTCACACAACCCCTCCCTTCCAGGTGCTTATGTTTGTGAACGTATATAAAAATGTAATTGGGTTTGCCCGTATTAAATAAATAAATAAATAAATAACGTAATTCTATGTGTTTCTTTCTAATGAGGAATGTGAGATTTTTCTCCAAAAGTGTATTATTGTATGAGAGTATTAATATATGTTTTGCTCTAATCATGAATGTGAGTTTCCCCCAAAACTGCATCATTTCATGAAGAAATTCGGGTTTCGATCTTTACCAGGCCTCAACCACCACATCACTCAAACTGAGATAGAATTCAGATAGTTTCAGATACATGTTGTGGCACAATTAATCCACAGCGACCCCTATAGATGTACCTTCAGAAATGCATTTCTGAGGAGGGGCTTTGGCAACGTCAGAAACGTCGGCATTTCCCCCAATCAAAAATAAGGTAATCCTGCAGTAACTCATCTGTTCTCTGTTTCACACAACCCCTTCCAGGGGCATATGTGTGTGAGCGTTGTGATATCTGTTTCGTTCTAATCAGGAATGTGAGATTTTCCCCCAAAAGTGTATTATTTCATTACATTTTCATCATCACCAAGGGTCACTTTTACAATACTAAAACTGTGTTAGAATTCTGATAGTTTCAGACATATGGTGAGGAGTAGTAGCACAGTTAATCCACAGAGACCCTTTGTATGTACCTTCAGAAATGGATTTCCGAAGAGTCTCTTTGGCAACTTCAGGGACGTCGGAATTTTCCCTATTAAAAACAGGGTAATCCTGCAGTATCTCATCCGTTCTCTGTTTCATACAACCCCTTCCAGGGGCATATGTGTGTGAGCGTTGTGATATCTGTTTCGTTCTAATCAGGAATGTGAGATTTTCCCCCTAAAAGTGCACTATTTCATTACGTTTTCATCATTACCAAGCGTCACTTCTACATTACCAAAACTGTGTTGGAATTCTTATAGTTTCAGACACATGGTGAGGAGTAGCAGCGACCCTTATGGATGTACTTCCAGAAATGGATTTCCGATGAGGGGCTTTGGAGACCTCAGAAAACGTCGTCGTTTTCCCCATTAAAAAGGGAAACCCTGCAGTAACTCATCCGCGGGTCACCCTCTGAAAGGCGCAGGAAACTGCCGCTAACGACAGGAATATCCCCGATATTACGAAGAGAGAGATGGTGCGAGGAAGAAGGAACAGAGAGGGAGAGAGAGAGGTAGAGAGAGCCCTGGACATGAAATATTCATACGCATACATCACAGAGCCCCTTTACCTCCGCTGCTTGTTGTCAGATGTCCCCCCAGGGCACATGTGCGCCGTAATGTGAAAACAACTCGATTTGCTTCAGTCAAGCAAAGGGCGACCTTGAAGATATTTACGGGCTACCAAGACAATTATTAACTGAGTCACCTCAATAAACTGTAAACAGTATAATTCCAAGTATACGAATAGTTTCGCCAAACAAATAAATAAGAAAAACTAGGCGCTTTGGGAACAGTGGAATTCTTTCAGCGAACCCTCGAAAATGAAGCTAATGAAGATTGCTAAAATAACAATTTTCATAAATTTTCTCCATGAAAATCCTTTGTAAGGCTTTCTGAAACGATTCCCATACAGGGTGTGCCGCATAAGGTGGTCAGTACTTCATTTCTGACCGAAAGTTCCTCGCAGAGATTTTTTTTACGCTTAATTCAAAACAATGTAATAAAACTATAACACAATATTTCACGAAAATTGGCTCACACGCTCATGCTTCATTACTGGAACTTTTCTAAATATCCCAGTTCTTTCTAAAACCCACTGAATTTCGGCTGGTGACTTACTTATGTGAATTCAAAACCCACTGTCAAAGTACAATTAATCACTTGCAGCATCCAAACCGTACCTGAAACAATAAATTATGAGAATTAGTACGTAGAATCATGCAATATGATAATCATATTTAGACATAACGGGCCTCTAATGGACACCCGTGAAATGCATTGCATGAGTGGAATAAGCCCACAAAAAGAGAGAATAATATAAAACTAAAAATGAGAGTAAGTAATTTGGCTGCCATTCATCGGTATCATCCCAAGGAATCGAATGAATATAACCAGATTGCAGAAATAAATAAATAAATACATAAATAAATAAATATAACCTTTCCGTGGGATACCCTATATATATATATATATATATATATATATATATATATATATATATATATATATATATATATATTATATATATATATATATATATATATATATATATATATATATATATATATATATGTGTGTGTGTGTGTGTGTCATTCCAGACGATAACTCTCCTTAGGATTGAGATAAAAATTCCGTTCTCGTGCCAAAAAATCAAGCTTTCCAAAAGAAGGAAAGAAGGAGGGAAAGGATGAGTTTCTTGGCCACCACACACACACACACACACACACACACACACACACACACACACACACACACACAC
>CM061050.1:48525544-48680544 GCA_030762985.1 Adelphocoris suturalis | reverse complement strand
CTCCAAAACAGCGCAATTTTTTCCAATAAACTATCCCGGTTAAAATTATGGTAATCCTGGGACGACCAGATGCGACTCTCATCATGTTTGGAGAACAAAGCGCACATTTGGGAGGCCCAGTTGTACTGAGGGTCAGGCTGGGAATCATGTAGAGCAAGGAGGCGGTTAAAGCAGAGCTTAGGGAGCCTAGAATCTTCCATAGTTCTAAGTTTCAGCCACCAGTTTAGGGCCAATTTTACAATTGTAACTGCCAAATGTGGGATTGCTAATTCGATGCGAATGAAATAGTCCGGAGTATTATTTGGAAGGAACAGAATAGTTTTGTAGGCTCTAAGTTGAATTTTTTCAAGAACATCGCAAAGCGAAACACCCCATGATTCTACGGCGTATAGGGAGGATGATAGAACCAAAGAACTCACCACAATTTTCCACGATGAAAATGGGCCCCCACGGACTTTATAAAGCATAGGCAGCAGAGCCCGGGCCGCCGTCTCTCCCCTCCCAACGCAATCTTTAGAGCATGTTGAACAAATAGACCGCTACATGACTGCTACATTAAATAACATCAAAATGAATCTTGTTATCTCATTTGGGAATAGTCTTTTTAATAAACAGGAACTTTACTCTTCTTGAGTGTGTTAGTCGGTAGAGCTGACTTAGATCAGATTAAACAGGTAAGAGGCAAGACGTCAGGATTTGCTTGAGGCCAGGATGGTCGTCAGGATGATCTGAACATGGTGGAGCATTCTCAGGGTTTGATGGAGAAACAGCAGGGTTTCAGTTGAAACACTGAATGATACAGAGCTAAGCCAATACACTCTAGTGGATGTTTGATGAAGGTTGATCAGGTGGTTCAGAGTTGTGAGACACCTTACCTACCAAATACAGGTCGGATTTCTGGCGTGGGAATGAGTGTTGAAAGGACGCCAGTACACTCTAATGGATGTTTAATGACAGTAGATCAGCTGTTACAGGGTGTTGATCAACATTGAATGAAACGCAGTGTTGATGAACCCGTTCTAGCATGCCGCGTGCCGCGTCAAGTATCTGTCAGAATCCAATTTGACACAATAGTGGCGCGTTCCTGTTTTTTGTGACGCAACTCCAAATGCAAAGTGAACCCGTATGTCCTATTTGTTGATGTGGAGATAAACTTGTGCTCTCTCCCCACTGTTAATGACCTTACTGATTTGACAACAGCGTTTCCCTGTAGTGGACCTGTAACGGAACGCAATTGGTGGAATTTTCTGTGCTATAGTTCCAGGGTCATTTGCTAGAGCTTTGAGTCGCTACTTCATGGTTTGAACAGCACATTCGGCCAATCCAATAGTGGTAGGATGACCTGGGGGAATTAGTTTATCCCCTCCTCGTTGCCCTGTACTGGCTCTGTAACGGAACATAATTTGTGGAATTTTCTGTGCTATGGTTCCAGGGTCATTTGCTAGAGCTTTGAGTCGCTACTTCATGGTTTGAACAGTACGTTCAGCCAATCCAATAGCGGTAGGATGATCTGAGGAATTAGTTTATCCCCTCCTCGTTACACTGTAGTGGCTTTGTAACGGAACACAATTTGTGGAATTTCTGTGGTATGGTTCCAGGGTCATTTGCTAGAGCTTTGAGTCGTTACTTCAGGTTTGAACAGTACGTTCAGCCAATCCAATAGTGGTAGAGGATGACCTGGAAAAATTAGTTTATCCCCTCCTCGTTGCCCTGTAGTGGCTCCCTGTAGTGGCTTTGTAACGGAACACAATTTGTGGAATTTTCTATGCTATGGTTCCAGGGTCATTTGCTAGTGCTTCGAGTCGCTACTTCAGGGTTTGAACAGTACGTTCGGCCAATTGAATGTGATAGGATGACCTGGGGCAATTAGTTCATCCCCTCGTCGTTGCCATCCTGTTATGATGTGGATGTAAAAATGATAAAGTTAACTAGCACGCTGGATGAAAGGATCTTTCCTTGAATAGAAAATTAACCAAGTATTATAACAGAGAAGGGAGACAGGGAAACATGGGTAGCCGGATGACATCTCATTGTATCGAGTTGCATCGAATGGAATGGAAAAGGCCGTAAATGGTTCCAATTGAAGGTGTGGGTTACAACAGTCTCCCCCACTTTAATTGAGACTGGTCAAATTTTGAAATTGACTACTACATTAAATCACAACATACTGAATTTTTATATCTCATTTGGGAACATAGTCTTGTAAATAAACAGGAGCTCTTCTTGTGCGTGTTGAATGGTGGAATTGACTTTGATCAGGTAAGTGACAATACGTCAGGATTCATCTTCAGTAACAAACATTGAAATTGAAAATTTTCTTAATTGAAATCCGTTTTGAGGCATTGTGAAATGAAAAAGTGCCAACTTCAGGACATTTCAGAATGTCTCAAAACGGATTTCTAAGTATCGGAAATTTTTCAAAATGTTTAATTTGCAATTGCTGAGGCCTTCGCAATTGTTTCGCTAAAACAGGCATGAAACCAAACTAACTTGTTCAGCAAGCTCTGAAAAGCAAAAAGCAATCGGAAATCGCTTCTCCACCTTTGGTTGGAAGGAAGCAAATATCTTTCTCGGGTTAAATAAGAGACCGACTAGTTACAGAACCGCCTTGCGCCTTTTTCACGTTAGTATGTGGCATTCGAGTCGGTTGACGCGACCTTTGCTGAGAACGTGGGAAGTGAAAGTTCCAAGAGGTTGAACTGTTGGCGCCCTCGTCGAGATTTGAGCAACTCTTTATCCAGCGGTTGTAACGGTAGAGTCGTAGAAACCTCGGTTGAAATTTTCACGGGAGCTAATATTTGACAACTAAGAAAAAGAAATTTAGTTCTAAGCACTAAATCTTGACAGAACATGGAACATGTTCCTTGGGAGAACAGGAGAGAATTTAGGTCACTCAGCTGATTAGGAAAGAGCCCATCATTTCAATCGATCTTAATGTCCCAGGGTCCCGATTATTGATTTTAAACTTCCAAGTTAATTTCCAGTCAAATAGTGATTGCAATCATGTTCACAAAATTAACTGAGAAGGATCACCTGTATGTAAACAATTAGACTACCACGCTCATACCTCAAGTTGTTGGCCACGGAGAGTTGTAAACAAATCCTTTAACTTTAAACAAATCCCTGGGCCGCATCCCGACTAATTCCAACAAAACAACGGTTTACTTATAGAAATGTTGAAAATAACTGTGGAGAGAAGCCACTACAATGAGTTCTTGTTAACAGTCGACTGTTGTCAAGAGGATGAAAATGTTTCCTATGGAGTGGAGTAAATGATGCTATTGCTTTACGTTAAGAATATTGTAACCGGCTTATTAAAATTGTTTATAGTCCAATCAACTTAGTTTAGGAATGTAGCCAGGTACGTAGGAGGGGGAAATTGGTAGCTTGAGATATGAACATTTATCACATAAATCAAGCGCTATCCAACGAGTGGCGAACGATTTCTGTGCGATGAAAACTGCGGAAGTTCCATTCCCCTAGCAACGGCTGGGTTGTGCGTGAAAAACACTGAAATTGTGACACAAATTTTGCGTCAGAGAAATTTTTGGTTGACCCCCCACAGCAAAGACATATCCATGTCAAAACTCTTCTACACCGACGTTTCGCTATATTTGTACAGCATCTTCAAGGCTTAGTAGTGGAGCACGAAACATTTTTAGGTCCTCATAGCACGTTATACAGTTCTTGCTGGACACATTGTACTTGCACACTATTTTTATACATCTAACTGGAGACTGTTTATCTTAATAATCGAAACTTGATAATTATTATGAAAATTATTGAAGAGGATACATATTGCATAGAAAAAGCTTTTTTTCTGCAAAAATCTTTTTTGACATGGATATGTCTTGGCTCTAGGGGGTCAACCAAAAATTTCCGTCACGCAAAATTGATCTCACAATTTCAGTGTTTTTCACGTACAACCCAGCCTTTGCTAGGGGAATGGAACTTCCGTAGTTTTCATCGCACAGAAATCGTTCGCCACTCGTTGGAAAGCGCTTGAATTATGTGATAAATATTCACCTCTCAAGCTACCAATTTCCCCCTCCTTACGTACCAGGCTACATTCCTAAACTAAGTTGATTGGCCTATAAATAATGATTTTAATAATCCGGTTACAATATTCTTAACGTAAAGCAACAGCATCATTTACTCCACTCCATAGGAAACATTTAGTATGCTTTTTGTGCCTCCAAGAATGATAAAATAAATTCTTTGTCCTACATTTCGTCGCCTACAGTCCAAAGTTAAAGGATTTGTTTACAACTCTCGAGGACGACCGTTATGAAATCCCCAATCGAAGACATATCCATGTAACATGGTATCTGCTTGTAAAGTAGATAGTGAAATTCGTTTTTTCCATGCAATATGTGCATTAGTCATCAACACGAACGAGTACGGCACTCGCTGTAGGTTATGTGGTACTGTGATAGCGCCCAAATCTTAACTTCCGCTCAAGACAAGGAGCCCTCAATACATGATATGCATGGTTCACCCAGTGATCGATACTGACCTTGAATCGAAGTTGGGCAAATTATAACTACAATTACTAATGCAGTCACTAGCAGGTTCAGGTAACTGTATCCGCTCGCAATTACAGTAAACAGGCCCTTGAAATGCTTTTTTGTGTCGGATACTTTTACGGATACTGTAACTGTATCCGATATCCGCGGATACTGGGACTTACCGACTTGCCGAGTAACTGCGGATACAGACACAGTTACTCGTATCTGTGACCGTAACTTTATCAACTTACTTTTTCAGATACAATCACAAAGTGCCAGTCATGCAGCATGATAGTATGAGCGAATTCAAATAAACTATCTGTCGTATTATAATATGTTACATTGTATTGAAATTGAACAATTTCAGTAGAAAGAAATTGTAACAAACCAATATTATGGCAAAAAAAAAAAAAACTCACACTAAATAAAATTTCGTGGGTTCAAAAGAGATTCTGGATTTTTAGCAGTTTTTATAGATTTTTTAGCAAATATTAATAAAATTTAAGTACGTTTTTCAGCATGGTTTTGAGTGAAAATTGTTTGTCCTAGTTAAACGTTGACAATTTAGTTTTGACTAAACATCTGCTAAAATATAAATTCAACGATTTTTGGCCACATTTAGCAATTTTTAGTGATTTTTTTTTAGTACATTTTCGAAATTTGACCAATTTAATGTGCTCAATCACTTTTGGCCAATGAACTCATCCTTTCGTTTGGAATGCTTGATTTTTTGGCTCAAAGAGGGTATTTTTATCTCAATCCTAAGGATAGTTATCGTCTAATATGACATTATACATATATTTATTCATTTATTTATACGTATGAAAAAGCGCTAACTTCAGGAATCGTTTCAGAATGCCTCAAAACGGATTTCAATGAAGAAATTTTTCAAACATTTTGATTTTAAAATTTTCTGAGCCATTGCAATAGCTTCATTATCTACCAAAATCCGCTAAAATCGTCCTATTTTGACTGCAATTCAATGAAATGTGAAATATTGATAAATGTATGTTTCTCCTTTTTGGCGCTGAATATCGGGATCCGATCAATTATTTTGGCCAAGAGCCACCGGTTTTGATTCATTAATCGTGAGGAATCGGGAATTTTACTGGGAATAATAATCACATTTTAATCGCAGACAAATCGAATCCGAAGGGAAAGGAGGAATTAAAAGACTTGACTTGGAACGAGATCATCCTTCTTCGCTATTGGAATGCAAAAGGAGGCCAAGGGAAAGAAAAGGGGCCAATCAATTCAGACTCGATCAAGTTAGCGGGGGAAACAAACAAGGATGACGGATTTCCTCTGGTTAATGAGAAAGGGCGAAGGGAATGTCGGGGGTGTGAGGGAAAGAGGAGGATTTTAGAACATGGAGGAGACGGAAAGCAAAAGAAAACTTAATGCCAACACTGCATATACTGGGAGCGACAACTTGGCCACCATCAGTAACAAACAATTACTGAATACACATTAGAAAGGGCACGAGCTTCTATAGTGAAGGGAGATTGAATCCCATTGGTCGAGAGAATGGAAAGGGTCGGGAGGTATAACCAATTAAGTGCAAACGAAATTGATGGGATTATAGCTAATCAGATGAAATGAAAGGAGGGGAAGTAGTACTCAATTAGGTTTTAACAGTGTGAAGGGATAATTCCAAGCTTTATAGAAATTAATTTATCAGTGGTGAAATATATTGAGAGATATATCCTCATTCAAACATTTACCAGCTCAGTCACTATTGATAATTTCTAATTTTTCAAGTACATTCAACATTCCTCCATTTAGACAAAAATAAAGAAATTCTACAAAATATATACCTGTCAAATCAAATTCGTAACTATGATTGGGTTCCTTAAGATGTTTCGCAAATTAATGTAAATTTACCCTTATTTGCCCTGAAATCTTCCTGATGCTGAGCTAAAAATTCCATTCTCGAACCGAAAGATCAACCTTTCCAAACGAAAACAAAAGGCAACAACAAGGCGATTGTTTGGTGCCGAAAGGGTTTGTCAAAAAATGGAACCTATTTTCCAGCACCAAAACCAAAACGTGGTTTATTAAATTAATCGTAAAGTAGGTTGACAAATAACTGAATTAATTGTAGCAAAATAACCAACCAGTAAGGAGCTCCTTCTAAACAAAGGTGTAGTTATTATCTAAACAAGATAATGATTGTCCACAATCTGTGGTGAATGAGAGTTCATGAAATGATGAACGGATGAGAAGAAGATAAAGTCCAAAGAAGACTCCACTTGAAGATGTAAGGTAGTACCCAAGCAGGCTAGTTCCAATGTAGAACAGAATTTAGGTAGGTAAAAAACCACTCACCAAATTCATGGATATAATAAATTAGGTAGGCAGATCTACTCCCTAGTATTCTCCTGGAGGAATCTTTCGATAAGGGATGATCAATCCAATATGAGGTTGCACTAGTGGCCTATTTATAACACTGGTTGGAAACAGCAAATGGAGAGGAGATTCAGACACCTTGGGAGGTCAACTTGTTTGTTTGGCAAGAATTTTTTGAGCACATTAAATTAGTCAAATTTCAAAAACTGTACTGAAAACTCGGCCTTCGGTCCTCGCAAGGGGCTCCGCCCCTTGACCCTGCCAGGGGTCTTCGCCCCCGGACCCCCCCGATCACTTCCCGCCTTCGGCTAAAATGCTAAAACATGGAACATGCTTACTTCCCGCTAATTCGTAAATGTAAATAAATTTAAAATTACGACATAAATGCTTTACTAATCGAAATTAGAACAGAGTACCTAGGTTGGTAATTTTCTGTTATGGTGCGGGTCTACAATTACTATAACCAAGATTGACTTCTCAACCAAGTGACAACAAAACAAGCGGCATTGTTTACTATATCCATTTATAACATAAATAAATATAAAACTACGACATGAATAGAAGAACAAGTACGAAAGAAATGCGTGATAAATTGAGAGCTTTCCAACGAGTGGAGAACGGTTTTTGTCTTGTGAAAACTTAAGAAGTTTCATTTCCCCAGAAACGGCTTGGTGTACGTGAAAATTTTTCATAATTTAATAATGATTTAACAGGACGTTTCCATTTTTGTTTTCGTCACTTAACGAGCCTCACGTCACGGTGGGGTTTCCTATTGATTTTCACGTACAACCAATGCGTTACTAGGGAAGTGTAACTCCCTTAGTTTTCATTGCAGGAAAATCGTTAGCTACTTTTTGGAATGCTCTCATTTTATCACAGCATCTCATAATCCCTAAGCCTCTGCAGTGTCAGTGAAAGCTGATTTATTACGCTCAGTTATAAAATAATATTGCTAAGTGACGATAATGAACTAATAATGTGTAAAATTAATCATTATTACATGATCTGACTGTAGAGCCGTAGGTCTACTGTCCGTTTTACCGAATTTTTGAAGAAAATTAAGCTATTGCTCTCGCCTCAAAATTTGTAGAATGTGAATTTTTGAAAAAATTTTATGCAGAAATCCGTTTCAGGCTATTCTGAATCATATTCTGAAGTTTAACGCATTTTTTTATGTTTGTATGTATGTATGTATCATTCCAGACGATAACTGTCCGTAGAATTGTGCTAGAAACTTCAAACAAATTTTAAAATGTTAAGGACACAAAACGAAAGTTCAAGTTCGTTGGCCAGCATGATCGGATTACATCTTCGGGTTGAAATTTTCCAAAATGTAGTCAACAATTTCAAAATAGCATGTTTTTTGCGATTTGTTGTGCGAAATAATTTTTTTGGCATACTAACATGTGGTATATTCGGAATCAGCGTAAAACTTCCTATAAGAATATGTATCAAGTTTTCAAAAATTTCAAAGTTGAAAAATCAGTCAAAAATCTAAATAATCATCATAAACATGTTTACCTACATTTGTCTCTAAATCTACAAGATTAGTTTAATAATAGTAAAGTATGAGTACCTCCTAATTATTTTAATTAATTTGATTCCCTGTTTGTCTATCAAAATCATAACCTAAAATTTCTCTACATGATCAATAGCGACTGAAATGTCAAAGATTTCTTCAAAAATTCGCTGCATGACTGGACTTTTTTTTCCGTGACACTTCCGCCAAACGTTTTCGGGCAGTTAGCTCAAGGCTAAAGCATGTTCCATGCTGAAATAATAACAGTCATGCAGCATGATCGTATGAGCGAATTTTCGTAAATCATCGTATTATATAATATTAGATTTTTTTGAAATTTGAGCTTTTTGAGTGCAAGTAAATTGTTAACTATTGATTGTATTGCAAAAAACGTATTCTAAACAATAATCTCCAGTTCAAATAGAGGTTTTAAATGTTTAGCTTTTTTGCAGTTTTCATCGATTTTTTAGCAAATTTTAATGAATTTTAAATACATTTTACAGCATAATTTTTTACATAAATTTTTGAATGTTCTCTTTCATAGTTAGTAACTTTATTTAAGCAATAGTCTACCAGCAAATATGAATTAAACGATTTTTAGCCGTTTTTAGCTGTTTTTAGTGATTTTTTTAGAACATTTTTTGAAAAATTGACCAATTTAATGTGCTCAAAAACTGTTGTCCAACGAACTCATCCTTTCTTTTGAAATGCTTGATTATTTGGCGAAAGAACGAAGTTTTTATCTCAATTCTATCGAGAGTTATCGTCTGGAATGACACATACATATATATATATATATACATATAAAAAAGCGTTAAAATCCAGGAATAATTTCAGAATGCCTCAAAACAGATTTCGATGAAGAAAATTTTTGAAAATATTCATTTTCAAATTCTTGGAGCCATTGCAATAGCTTTATTTTCTAAAAAAATTCGCTATAAAATGGTTTAAAACCGATAAAAATCTTAGAATTTATTACTTAAAGCAGAATTTTCTTATAAAGGTATATAACAACAACAACGTATGTAAGGTAATGTAATAATTTGATGCGTTCCTACAGTAAAGTGTGTCGAGAACCCAAAGCTACCACTAACAAGGCCAGAGCTTCCAATTTCTCCCGACTCTGAACTCGAAATCTGAAGTCCCTAATCTTCCTTCAGGTTCCTCTCGTGCTGGCAATCTTGGAAAGTGGGATATAACCGGGGGAGAAGGTTCCAGGGATTTATCATGATTGCTGAAGAGGCTTAACGTCGCTTTGCAACAGTTGGGAACGTTCGTTAATTAGCTCTCCAAAGTGAACGAAAAAAAGATCGATAAACTCCCCGAGTCCCGGATTTACTTCCTGATGGCGGAGCGAAAAATTGAGGTCGAAATAAATCTAATCGAGAGGTTAATAAAATTAAACAAAATTAATCGATCGTAAAATTGATATTGATAAAGGTGATTCTACCGTGGACTGTGTCCAGTGTGTGCAACGTGTCCTAGCCTGTGCAATACCTACTACGTAAAGACAGCTAAGCAATGAAGACCTAATCATTTTCCTGCTCCACTACTAAGGTACTTCATTACTCATTAGTTTGTAAGCCTATTACAACAATTTTATCATCCACATTGTAAAAAGTTCCAGTCATGCAGCATGATCGTATGAGCGAATTTTCATAAACTATCTATCGTACTATAGTATGTTAACTAACATACTAAATTGGAGCAATTTTAGTTGACAGAAATGGTTAAAAAACCAATTTTGTGGCAAAAAACTTATTCTAAATAAAATTCCACTGATTCAAATTTTTTTGCAGTTTTTATAGATATTTTAGCAAATTTTAATGACATTTAAGTACGTTTTTCATCATGATTTTGAGCAAAAATTTTTAATGCCCTAGTTAATCGTTTACAATTTAGTTTTGACTAAAATTCTGCAAAAAATAGAAATTTAACGATTTTTGGCCGTTTTTAGCCATTTTTAGTGATTTTTTGGGTACATTTTTCGAAATTTGACCAATTTAATGTGCTCAAAAATTGTTGTCCAACGAACTCATCCTTTCTTTTGAGATGCTTGATTTTTTGGCGAAAGAACGAAGTTTTTATCTCAATTCTATCGAGAGTTATCGTCTGGAATGACATATAAAAAAGCATTGGAACATATGTTAGAAGTTTCAAATTTCTCAAATTTCATGATGGAAGGGGGTTATGGTAGCGATAAACCGAGAGATTTTATTCCAGGTATGCAACCTTCTAAGTTACAAATTTACTGTCGGTGGAAAGGTATTAGAGCGGGAGGGGAGAGGGTAGCTTCTGCAGTAAGCAGGTGTCTGTGAGTAAGACGTGTATGGCCAGTGGCGACCTGGTCGATTTTTTTCCCTTTTGATATTTATTCAATCATCGATTTGGTCCAGTTTTGGAACATACGTTAAAAGTTTCAAATTTCATGATGGAAGGGGGTTATAGTGGGGTAATAGCGATAAACCGAGAGTCTTTATTCCAGATATGCAACCTTCTATGTTTCAAATTTACTGTCAGTGGAAAGGTAGGCATTATAGAGGGAGGGGAGTGAGTATAATTCCAATAAATTATTATATTTTTGTTTTTGTTTCTCTGGTTTCACTTCTCACCAAAATTATATACAATCCATTCATAGAGACGTCCTTGTAATACTTGCATTCCGTAACAATATTTTTGTTTTAATACACGTATCTTGACACTGAAATTCTTCTTTGTTTTACATTCTAGTCCATTTTTAAAGGTTAAATTTTGAAAATTATAAGCCAATAAAAAGTAAAAACGCTGCAAATTATTACACAAAGGTTTATTATTTATGTATTAGACAGCCCTTCTACGTAGATCTCTGGTCCATAATTATTAAACGCCGCTTATTGTATATTTAGTATCGGAACTCGGAGCTTCGGACCTCACAAATGTGCGCAATCCATTACAGAAGCGGAATCTCACAATTTTACGCTTTTTAATATAGTTGATAAACAAAACAATTTATTACCAAGTCATCTTTCCAACACATAAAAGTGTTACCTATACTGTATATTGATATCGTTTAATTGGTCAAATTTCAAAAAATGTGCTGACAAAATCACTGAAAATGGCTAAGAACTGTTAACTTGATATTTTTTAGCATAAGATTGGTCAAATAAAGTTTATCAACTATGAAATAGAACATTCAAACTCCATTTACGTACGAAATTATGCTTGAACTTCATTAAATTTTGTTTTAAAAAATCTATAAAATTGCAAAAAATAGCCTAACATCAAAAAACTCTTTTTGAATAGAAGAGTATCATTTAGAATACTTTTTTTCCATAAAATTAATAGCTAACTTTTTTTTTTTTTTTTTCACTCATAAATCTCCAATTTCTATACAACTTGAAATATACACACAAAAAAGACACTTTTTCACCTATTTTTGGTTTATAGCACCCATGTGAGTGGAGCGATCGAGCTGGCGAGATGTTAGGGCCAACTAGACCCCAAGTGGAGTCTATGTGCGAAAGAACAGATTTTTTAAGTCAATTCCAAGGCCTTTTATGGCCCGGACGGCGGACGGACATTTCAAATTTGGATTTTACGCACCTTGAAACGTAAATTGACAAAGTTTGAGGGAAGGTTATAAAAATTTTTTGCTACACGATCACATAGGCTTATTATTGGAAATATAATAAAACCAAGTGATAAAAATAATAATAAAATTGGTTGAGGTAGATAAGTAGGTATGCTCAGTTTGTTGTTGAATATTTCAACAATCATGAAAAAACTACAAATTGCTGTCCTTATGTTCAAAATTCTCAAATTCAAGAGACCACTATATCTGTTTGAATTGTTTACCTTCATGTCCGAAGTGCACTCTAGAGATACTAGAAATAGAGCAAAACTTATGCAAATACCTACACATCGAACAGCCATCTTCAATCGGTCTTTCATTGTTCAAGGCACCAAAATCTATAATGAAATGATGGAAATATTTGATATAAATAAAAAAACAGAAACTTTCAGAAATGAAGTGAAACACGAACACAAAGCTTCCCTACCTTCGGTAGTGAGCAAGCAAACGATAATCATCAGTAACGCTTGCATACTAGTCTGCAACACATTGGGACATTTCATGTCTTTAGTTGCAGACTCGTCTATTAAAATGATTACCTATTAAATGATTTAACCACCTCTTCACAAATCAAACCGTTCTCGCAATATTCGGATCACCTGCTATGAATCAAATCATCGAAACACCAGCTCAATGAAATCATCAGAAATTAACAAGCGGTTGAATCATGTTCACAATATCAATTATTGAGAATGATCACCTGTGTGTAAACAATTATTCATATATAACCATGCTCATAACTCAGCTTGTTGGCCACGCACTTCGCAGTAGTTAACATAATATGGTTGGATAAATCGAGAGCTTTCGAACGAATGGTCAACGAATTTTGTGGGATGAAAAACGACGAAGTACCATTTCCCTAGCAACGACTCGGTTGTAAGCGGAAATCATCAGAAAATCATTGAGCATATTTCGTTACGTAACGTAACGTGACATAACGAAAATTTGGTTGTGTGCCATAGCAAAGACATGAAATGTCAAAAAATAAACCAAAAGTGGACCAGTCAGAGAGTGATAAACGTATCAAGGTTTGAATGCTTATCGATCTACGCATCACACTATCGAATTTTATGGACCATTAAGTACTTTTGAAATTAACGTTCATCGAAAAAATGAAAGATGTTTAGTTTATACGACAGAAATTATTTATTCACTTAATGATTGTTTGAATATTGCTACGGCTCCGATTGACTCTATTCGGCTGGTTCTTGTTGAATTCAACAGTAAGATGGATATGCGGTTGTTGGCTACGAGTTGATGGAATCCTGAATTTACTACCCACCCGTAATGCCTTTATTTTTCACTCTTTCCTTCAGGAACGACTTCAACCCAGGGCGATAACGCATGAAGAGAAATGAGCCCACCACTCTACTTGTGCAGTGAAAAATCCAGTTGGTTTGATCAATGGATTTGAAAAATCCATTTGGTTCCATAGACTTATTCTTGGTTTTCTAGAGCAACGAATAGTCCATGAGCAGAGGTCAAAAATAGGTTTTTTAGACACTTCTAGACACTTTGGAAAATAGATATTCCCCATTTCTGTAACAGGAAAAAGTTCCCCAACTTTCAGGTTTTCAACGGTAAGTAAAGTTAATTTTACTTTTTTTTTAGCCAATTAGAGTGGGCCAACTGTCGTTTTAGCGAATTCTTGTAGAAAAATTAAGCTAAATCAGTGGGTTCGGAAATTTTAAAAACAAAATTGTTGAAAAAATTCTACATTGAAATCCGTTTTGAGATATTCTGAAACGAATCCTATACTTTAACACTTTTCCATTGTGTGTGTGTGTGTGTGTGTGTGTGTGTGTGTGTGTTTGTGTGTGTGTCATTCCAGACGATAACTCTCCGTAGGGTTGAGATAAAAATTCCGTTCTTGCGCCAAAAAATCAAGCTTTTCAAATGAAAGGATGTTTTCATTGGCCAACACTTTTTGAGCACATTAAGTGGATCAAATTTCAAATAATGGTCTAAAAAAATTCATTTAAGATTTTCTGTAGACGCTTCTCTACGCGTTGACGGGGAAAAATGAAAAGCAATAACTCTCCAGTAATGACGGTAACATATTCAAGTTTATTAGTAACTTTACTTACACCCACTTTATGTGTTCAATTTATTGTTTAATAAGGCTCGATGATGAAACTTTCGCCTCAACACAATCATACAATCATCAACCCATTGTATTGGAGGTGAAACTCCGTGAAAGTATCTGAAGGGGGAACCGTATCGGACCCACATCTCCCCGGGTGGAGCCCCGTTGGCGTCTGCCAATAGACGTTAACGTGTATCGTAGGAAGGTTTCCTTTGAGGTTTTCCGGCGTGGGTTTTCTAAACCACACAAAAGAAACGCTACGTCTCATCCGTTCATGTCTTATCCGTGTCAATCAGGTTTTCCTCTTCTGTTTGATTTGAAAGACGCGTTTTCTCTCTTTTTCGGAAACATAAATGGAAGTTGAAGGTATTCAGGTTCGGCAGTTGTAGTGAATCAGGCGTCAGATCAAATAGGTAGTACACAAGTCTGTCCTTCATGATTTCCGGTTTCCAGATCGTTCTTATATCGATTAAACTGCCCAACAAAAAACGTCTGCCAAGTTGGGTGGGCAGTATACCTTCCTCACACATTATACAACATCGACGTATACAGTAAGGCGCCCGCTATTTTAATACAGGTGGAATTTTGATGAACTCCACTCGAATTTTGGTTTAAAATGTCAAAAAAATTACCCCTGATTTTTTTCAGATTTTTTGCTTTTTTTCCCCCCTAGATTATAACGCCTTGCCTCAACATAGGAATGCGTTATTGTCAAAGTATCAAAATTGTGTTTCAAAAAAAGCAGAATCGGGCTGCAATATTGTCATCCTTCTGATTCCGGTAAACTGGGAGCTATGCGGTAAGAGACTATTGGAACAACGTAGAGGGGAGAGTAACTAAAATCTTTTCAACGAATTGACTAATATGAATTGCCGGTCTAGCACAAAGGTTTTTTTAAAAAATGAAAAAGGAGCTATTGTGCACACTTTGCCCGTTGATGTATGTATTTCCTCTTAAAATTTTTAAATTCCACTTCCCGACGTCGATTTTGATGAAACTTGGATGTATTTTGTAACATGGCGAGGATAAAGATTGTATCAGGGGCCGCTGACGCATGCGAGGTCATTGATGAGCTGAGTGACCTCCAAAGCCATTTCGTCTCCTATTTGACCTAGGAAGCTGAAATTTGAGAGGGGGGCTCAAGGGAGAATGCTGAAGACGACTGAGAGGTCATTGATAAACTAAGTGAGCTCCAAAGTCATTTTGTCTCCAATTCAACTCAAGAAGCGTCTATTTCACGCGGATCTCCCTACAAGAAAATGAGCAATCATGTGATTCACTTCGTGAGTACTGATTTACTTGTTTTTAATTGTCCAATAACAACATGCTGCACTTACGTTCTACATGTTGTGTTACACAATAAAACGACACTGCCGAAATAAAAATACTATTATTATAAAAATAAAAGAAGATCTCTTCAACTAAGGTAAACTCAAATTAGGAAACATCAAATCAAATAATGTTTTCCTGGAATATCATTTAAAATGTCATTTAATTTGGAATACCATTTAATCCTCGTACACTGTCTGATAATATCTTGTTGACGGACATTACGGGGTGATAACTCCATCGTTTCTCGGGCAAATCACCGTGACCAGTTAGTTGTTCGGACTCGTAACCAAGGATTGAAATTACCTCCCGAACGGATCTCCGAGCTATCGGTCTTCCGCGGTTTTACGTCACGCAGCGACTGGCGAAAACCTTCGAACCGAGTCAGCTGAGATCTCCGTCACGCTGAGCCTCTGAAAAGAGAGACGAGCATCCATTGGAACTAACCGAGTTATGTCCGAGTTCTCGCCGAGGTTTCAGGGCGGACTCCCAAACGCACGGCCGGACGTTAGCTAATAACGGAATAACCGGCGGGGGTGTTGATTTACGGCTTGTGGTCCCCCAGATGCAAGTTCGGTCGAGAGGGTTTTGGGGGAAATGAAGCTCGGAAAGCTCAGTGATTATGTGAGGGTCCGTTCCCTGATTCATGTTATTACTGCCCTGTACAGAGACACAGGAATCATGTAGATTTAGGATAGCCATACATTCACGATTTCTGTAACGAAAAATTGAATTACTAAACCAATATACCATAGAACGAAGCATTGAACTAGGTGACAACTCGTAAATCGACAATTTACAGTTGACAAATAAATTAAGTTGCTAAACTAATATACCATAGATTGAAGCATTCAACTAGGGGTATTGACATCTACCCATCTCTTATATTTATCATTGCTGAAGCCATTCTGGTTGGTGGAATCCCATACAATCCATCACATGATATATGAAGCCACAACATGTAGGCAATCTGTCATAAATTAGTTATAAGGCGTAATTGGACAACGGATGAGAGACAGAAAGGGAAAACACGAAACAGTTTCAGCTATTTCAGCAAAACTTCAATTTCTCCAAAGAACAATTAAGTTGCAGGACAAAATTAATATATCTTTGAACGAAACACGTAACTCATAAATGGCAGGATGTAAGTATTGAAGGCATGGGTTCAACCGTCTCCAATAATTCTCTCTGCTGACGTTCTTGGCTTGGTGGAATCCCTTGGAATGTATCACATGATGACGTAAGATGAATAAGGCCACATCATGTGATCAATTAGCAGGACAAGATTTGGAATTGAAACCAGTAGGAGAGACAGAAACTGTGTACGAAATAGACAACAGTACTAGTTATGCAAAATAGAATTGCTGGACTGAATTCTACTTAGCATGAAGGCTTACACGATAGCTGAGAGGTTCGTCACGCTGAGCCTCTGAGAAGGCTCCTATCAAATTTCAATATCTTAAGGTGAAGCAGTTGGACAGACATTCACACAAACGTCCATTCCTATATTCCGTAAAGACGAGTTTGCAGTTTAAATCCTGACTCATCGATTAGGGGAGTTTGGGAGCAAGTTTTCCAGCCGTTCACGTAACTAGTTGTAGGGAAAAGTAGAAATGGGGGTGAAAAACCGTTTCCTCCAAGTGTTTTGTAAACAGCGAGAGACGACGGAGCTGCGCCGAACGATAGAGTCCATCTGATCCATTGAACAGGTTCGCTTCGATACTTTCCCCCGATACAAGCAAGACCGATTTTGTATCATGACCACATAAACGAGTTTTCCTGATTTTACGCATAACTATAATCGTATTGGTTAGGGCCCGTTTATCAATTACAGGGATAACATCCAGGCAAACTTCAGGTAGATACCTTGAGTTTACCTAAACCTATCGAACAAATTTAATAGGGAGTTTGTCAATCAATTTTGTCACCGCAGGTAGCCTACAGGTAGCTAACTGCTCAGATAACCTCGTATGTGGGAACCAGGGGTACCACAACAACAACAACAATGATTTCCCCACAAAACAGCCTTAACAATGGTATTTTTCATTCTTCTTCGTATGTCCATGGGCAAAACGTAGATACTTTAACACAACAACAACTGCTCTTTCGGTTTTTCCGGTTTTTTCTTTTCTGGTTATACGGAGAACGAAGTGAGTGAGTTGGTCGTTGGTATGAGTAATTATAGAAATGCACCAGTAAAATATAAAAGCAAATATGCACAAGTGCTCTACGGGATTCGCCTGCGTACGGAAGTTGTAGATCATAGAAGTCCCCTAGAACTATAGATTATCTTCCAACCTACGGGAGTTTTACGAAAATTTGGAAATTGAGCTAATCTTTTCTGTTCAGTTTCTAGGCTAGCATACAGACTGAAAAGAATTTATGACCGAGGAACGACCTAAAAACGAAATACTTCTTGCTGATTTTCATTGCACAAATGAAACGGCGGAAGGACGGACGACGGACTGATTCGATTTTTGAAATCTATGTATCTTAAAACACAATCATTAAATTTTATGAGGGAGGTTAAAAACAGTTTCTTGGACGATTACAAAGGTTCACTTTGCAAAGATCACTACGAATTGAAAACAGAACAATAAACCACACGGTGGTAGATGATGGAATGTGAGATCAGGATGAAGGAAAACAGAGTCAGAGAAATACAAGATGTCGGATGTCGGAATCTCGGAATCAGCGTCAGGTTACAAAATTTGATAAGAGATGACATGTGAAGACGCGTTTCAAACGCCGAGTTTGCACCTTAGTAACAGCCAGCGTGTTAGCGAAATTTTGGTTCTCCCTAGATTCACGTTCACCGTATTAAAACACAGTGGTAACCAGGAACTCTCTAATATCACAATCTCAACGCGCCTTCCGAAACGTTGCACGCCCACATTATTTCCTCCCCTTCCTTCCCTGCATCCTTTAATAACTCAACTCCTCACTGTCTGCCATTCTCTCGCTAAACGCAATAAAGCTGAAAAAAAAAAAACCGCTTTTTTGAGACGGACCGGAAAATACGAGACGAGCTCAGATGCGAGAAATTTGATCACCCCCGGAGGCAGATAATATATAGCTGGTGGTGACAGGGTGGCGAGATGTATTTCACTTTTTCTCATATGTATTTGACAAGCGTGCTTTTCGAAACAACTTCTTTTTTTCGGGTGATGTGTTGAACTCTTGCGGAAAGCTTCAGAATATGTCATTCCTTGTCTCTTCCCGTTTTGGGCGTTGCAATTTCTCTCCGCGGAGAGGCGAATGATAATCAAAAAATGGGTTCCGTTGGAAAGAGAGTAGAGTTACGGCTAGACGGATGCCGTCTGGGCACAACAAAACGTCCGTCTCGCAAGATGGTAATTTGACAGGAGGTGAGCTGCAGCAGGGATATGAGTTTTCAGATATGAAAGTACAATTCGCTGACGTACAATATTTGCTAAGATACGTCTGTGAGCGGTGGCAGGGATCCCATATGAGATTCACCAATGGTTCTACAGGAAACTCGTTGTCTGTACTCTTTGGAAACGTACATACTCCAGACTCTATGTAACTGCAGCAATATATGATGCTTTGGAGGACTACAGGTATTATAGTTACCAGGTTGGGAGTCAGCGTATGCTTACTATTTGGCTGACCAATTCTCCAAATCTACTGGCAATGCGTCAGTCAGGCAAGGCGGTCAGCGTATGTTGACAAGTTGCCTGACATTTTTCACCAGATATTCATCGATAGACCCAATCTCTTTTCGTAAGTTATACGTACTCCCTGCAACTTAAATACTCCAAACTCTAAGTAACTGCATTATTTCTTGAAGTCTAACTCTCAGCCCGCCTTTGTTCAAACTCGCAATTCTCATTTGCCTCTTCGGATCCCACTTTCGTTAATAAAAAAGAAGGTACTTAAGGGGGGAAATTTGAAAAAAAAAATCAATGAAATACTCAAGTGTACGATTGTGTTACTCATAGGACTATCTTCAGAGCAACTGAATTTGGCCATGAGACCTAAAACGTATCCACCGCATTATTGAATAATAGGGAATGGTTATTTTTTATTTTCTCGTTAGAAAGATCTGAGCGAGAGATTTCAAAAAAGGTGCTATACGATGGGTATCTGAACGGTAAAACGGCAGTTGAAATGTACTTGCACGGTTACGTCACGGTCCCCGCCCATCAAGGGGGGGGGGGGGGGGGGGCTCACCTCTATTGCACTTTCACGTCACGCGTGATGTACCAGTGTTTGACACCTAGATAGAAATTTTGTCTCTGACAAGCAACTAAGTTATGTTTTTTCGTTTGTTCAAACTTGAATCTTACATCTATTGCTGCATCAGGATATCTTCAAACTGCTCGGTATTGAAAAAACGCTGCAAATTATTACATAATGGTTTATTATTTCTGAATCAGATAGCCAGCTATAGTAACCAGCATGCTCTGGAGCTTTCGCCAGTCTCTTTTCTAGTATCCACCTCTGTTCTTCCTCTCACTCCACCCCCCACTTACCCCCCTCACCACCCACCGTAACCCCCTGCCAAGCATCCCAGGCGTGAGCGTGTGCGTAAGTCTAACACTCTAATCTCGAAAAAGACACTTTTTCGCCCGTTTTTGGCCCATAGCATCTATGCGATCGGGATGGTTAAATGTTAGGACCAACTAGACCCCAAATGGAGTCTATGTGCGAAAGAACGGGTTTTTTAAGACAATTCTTAGGCCTTTTATGGCCCGGACGGCGGACGGCGAACGGTGGACGGACATTTCAAATTTGGATTCTACGTACCTTGAAACGTAAAGTGACAAAGTTTGAGGGGGGGTTATAACAATTTTTTGCTACACGATCACATAGGCTTATTATTGGAAATAATAAACCAAAATCACTAATTCAAGTCAGAAAACATCATAAATTCTTTTTAAATCTATTTTTTGACCCAGTAATTTGACAGCCAAATTTTTGGTTGCACCTGTGATTGACACCCCATGATTGACACAGCAGTTCTTCTGCAATAAATTATTCCGTGTATCAACAAAACATTTTTTTCAACAAATTATTAATAAATTGAGCATTTGAACTTAGTTTTATTAATACAAATCTAAAATTAAAATGAGTATTCATAAAGCCAAAGTTGAAAATATCACAAAATAGGTAGGTACAAGGTTTTCTCAATACCATAATATAAGTACAGTACGTTTCTGATGGTAAACTAGCTGCTTCTCATTTGCTATGTATTTAAATAAATATAAAAAATCAAGAACGAATGCAAGAATGAATAGAGATCCATATTGACAGCACTGTCAATCACTAGGGGACTAGTATCAGTTAGGGGACTAGTAATTTACATTTGCATTTTCACGTGTTATCTTTGTTTATTTCCAAAAAATGATAACATAAATGCAATGTATACAAAAGATTGATTGAGAAAAACTATGGGAATAATCGAATTTGAGATTGTGGAGGGCATGGTAAGCAAAATAGAATACTTACTCCCTTAGCAAAATCACAAGAAACAGCCTTATGACCTGAAAATTGGTACTTGGGGTTTTACAAGTACACAGAATACAGAAGTGTGGAATGCTGACGGATGAAAGTTCCCGATAGAGAAAATGTGAAAGTTTGATGCAAAGAATATTCGACTGCCACACTCGAAAGGTTCAATTTGTGCAGGAAATTGAATAATCTCCACTCTTATGCACAAAAAATTATGAACAAGATCGGTTATTTGAATAATAAAAGTGAAACGTCTGTGAAATAACCCATTAAAAAGATTTCATTCAATTAAGTTAGTAAGTAACCTGAAGTTGAATATTTACAAAACCTCTAGAGTTTAATTTGGTGAAGAAAGGTCGAACGAAATCGTCCTGAAAAAGATACTTTAGGTGGGGAACCCTCTGCTATAGTTAAGTAGGCACTCAACCTACATCTTGAACTATTGAAGGGACGTTGAAGAAAGCTGAGAGGAGTGAAAGCTTCCATTCAATTATGAAGAATCAGCAACAAAACAAGGACTCCTTTTCGCCAATTCATTACGAAAACTCCTAGGTACATTAAGAATGAAAAGTTCCAGTCATGCAGCATAATTGTAAGAGCGAATTTTCATAAATATCTTGTTGTATAAAGTTGAATTATTTATTTATTTTTTATTTTATTTTATTTTTATTTTTATTTATTCAATTTTTTTTTTTTTTTTTTAGTGCTAGGAAATTGTTAACTATTAATTTTATAGCAAAAAACATGTTCTGGAAAGTGTTGGATTATTAGATTTTTTTCGCAGTTTCATCGATTTTATAAGCAAATTTCAATGAAGTTTAAGTGCATGTTCTGCACAATTGTTTTTTTTTTTTTTTTTTTTTTTTTATTTATTTATTTATTTTTTTTTAATGTTTAAGCCACATCTTAACCAGAAGTGTCATTAGCGGCATTGAACAAGATGTCTAAAGGGACACTGGAAGTGGCACGATTCTAAGGGGAGCCATGTTGCCATCCTTGACTAAAAAGGAGCGCCATCATGGACTCCACTGGCAACTCGGAGGGGGAAAAAATGAAGGGTACAGTGATGACCACTGTTTAGCCCCCAAAGTGGATTAAAAATACCCCAATAATAAGAAATACTACTAAGACTAGATGTAAAATAGGCTAATAACAATATACATGCTACTATATACAATCAGCTACGTGAAACAAAACTACGACTAGACTGTGCATAATTGTTGTACATTGTTGTATACGCTATATAGTTGTTATACTGTTGTTGTGCTATATTGTTGTATACTGCAAAATTGTTGTATACTCTGCACAATTGTTGTACATACATTTGTCAATGTTCTATTTAATAGTTAATAAACTTTAGTTTTGAGCAATATGTTTTAAGTGATTTTTTTTTTTTTTTTTTGTTGTACATTTTTTGAAATTTGACCAATTTTATGCGCTCAAAAAGTGCTGGCCAACGAAATCATCTTTCCATTTGGAAAGCTTGATTTTTTGGTGCGATAATGGAATTTTTATCCCTATAAAAGGAGAGTTATCGTCTGGAATGATATATATATATATATATATATATATATATATATATATATATATATATATATAGGCACCTGAATGTTCTTATGGCATCCGACCTTTGTAGCATCGACGGGCTACATCTGGTGAATGTACATCGTATATTCATCTGCTATATACAGTAGCGTATACTTTCACACACACACACACACACACACACACACACACATATACACCTATGGGTTTTTCACGGATTTTGTCTTAGAATGGTCAGAAACGAATTTGTACGCGGTTATTTTTTCTCATGTTTGGGTAGTCCCCCACCCCCGGATCAATTACAATAGGGGTCCCTCTTATGAACAAGCCTTGCCTATAAGGCGTAGCTTCAAGGGGACGTCCTAAAAACATATGCAGTTGGCGGCATTTTACTCCATTTTAGCGAATTTTTGAAGAAAATTAAGCTATTGCTCTCGCCTCAAAATTTGTAGACTGTGAATTTTTGAAAAAATTTTATGCAGTAATCCGTTTCAGGCTATTCTGAATCATATTCTGAAGTTTAACGCATTTTTTTATGTATGTATGTATATATGTATGTATGTATGTATGTATGTGTCATTCCAGACGATAACTGTCCGTAGAATTGTGCTAGAACTTCAAACAAATTTTAAAATGTTAAGGACACAAAACGAAAGTTCAAGACCGTTGACCAGCATGATCGGATTACATCTTCGGGTTGAAATGTTCAAAAATGTAGTCAAAAATTTCAAAATAGCCTGTTTTTTGCGATTTGTTGTGCGAAATAATTTTTTCAGCATACTAACATGTGGTATATTCGGAATCAGCGTAAAATTTCCTATAAGAATATGTATCAAGTTTTCAAAAATTTCAAAGTTGAAAAATCAGTCAAAAATCGAAATAATGCCGTTCGCTAGTTGTAAAAATCGGTAATATTTGCTTGAAACATTTGCATGTAACATATTCAAAAATTCGCTTAAGGGGTCATGCTGCATGACTGGACTTTTTTTTTTTCATGTTACGAGGGAATCACCCTGTATATTCAATAGTAGGGATCTCGGAAATTCAAATTGCCGAGATAATAAAAATACAACGGAATCCCGAAGTCTTCACTATTTCAATTGTCGGTCCAACGAGGAGTCTTTGGAGAGCGAAAGCCCAAGGAGACCCGATCCTCAAAACCCGTTATTGTTGCGACTAAATGAAACTTCCTTGGATGAGGTTGGAGTGAAAGCGAAGCCGTAAAAACAGGGAAGAACTCAGCTGAGGATCATTGGGGCGAAGGAGGAATAAATTCAAAAGTTATGGAAGGGAAGATGAATAATTCATTCGAACGCGAAGTTTGAGCAGGAAAGATCAGGTGATGAACTACAGGCGGAACTGCAGCGCAACAAGTTTAAGTTTTTTTCAGTTTTACGCTTGGCCGACGGATGCAAATATTGAAAATAGGAATCGAAAGGGTGGTGGAAAAGTTGGGAACATTTATGTGGTAATGTAAGATTGTGATATTGAGCTTGCTGCGAGATGAGAAGAGCAGGAAATTTTTCGGTTATGATAGTTTTCCTAAGATTGTAATCGCGATACTTATTCGTTGCTTCTGAGTCAACTGCGACTATATTCGCGGATTTGAGTGCACGAATACGAATATTTGTATTCGCGTAATTGTATTCGTGTAATCGTATTCCTCCGAAGGCGATTACACGAATACAACCCATAAAAATGCATTTTCCCATTTTTATACTAATTTATCGTCAAATACATTCCTTTTTATCATTTAATGATTAACAGGACATTTCCATTTTCCGACCGTCACGTCACGGTCATCGATTTCAATAGGGCGTCCCTCCTATAATATGCGAAGCCTTGCCAATATTACCTAAGTTCAGAGGGACGAACGAAAGGATGAGTTCGTTTACCAGCAATTTTTGAGCATACTAAATTGATCAAATATCAAAAAATGTACTCCAAAAATCTCTAATAAATGGCTAAAAACGGCTAAAAATCGTTAATTTGTATTTTTTGGAAAAATATTGTTCAAATACAGTTTATTAACTATAAAATAGAACGTTTAAAATTCATAAAATTAAGCTGAAAAATGTACTTAAAATTCATTAATTGGTAAAAAATCGATAAAAACGGCAAAAAAAGCTAAAAATGTAAAAACCTGTTGTAGGAGGTTATTATTTAGAATACGTATTTCGTCATAATATTAGTAATTAACCATTTCTTTGCACCAGAAGTGCTCAAATTTCAAAACAATGTAACGTCATAATACACCTAAAATGATTTAAGAAAATTCGCTCATATAATCATGCTGCATGGCTGGAACTTTTTAAGATTACATTGAAAGTTAGGGGAGATACAATTTCAGCAGATAGAAATTGTTAAAAACCAATTTTATGGTAAAAGAACTCATACTAAATAAAATTTGGTGATTCAAAAACATTTTGAGTTTATAGGTTTTTTCGCAGTTTTTATAAAGTTTTCAGCAAATATTGATGAAATTTAAGTAAGTTTTTCACCATGTTCTTGTGCAAACATTTTTTAATCACTTAGTTAATTGTTGATAATTTTGTTTTGAATGAAACTCTGCTAAAACTTATAAACTTAACGATTTTTGGTCGCTTTTAGCAATTTTTTAGTACAATTTTCAAAATTTAATAAAAATTAAACCCATTTAATGTACTCAAAAATTGTTGGCCAACGAACTCATCCTTTCTTTTGGAAAGCTTGATTTTTTGGCCCAAGAACAGGATTTTTGTGTCAATCCTAAGAAGAGTTTATTATAGACATATGGAAAAAGCGCAAACTTCAGGAATCGTTTCAGAATGCCTCAAAACGGATTTCAATTTAAAAATTTTTCAAAATTTTTTATTTAAAAAATTTCCGAGCCATTGCAATAGCTTCATTTTCAACGGGAATTCGCTAAAAGCTCCGGAATTGCAACGAGGAACTTTTTGTTGGAAATTATTTGTAAAATCGGTCCCCAGGAGGTTAACAATTTTCAGTGTGAACACCCTGTATATATATACATTAGATTCTTTATTTATTTTTCATAATACAGATACGTAAAAATTGAAAATAAAATGCTCTTCAAAAATGATACAGATTTCTTAAAAAAGATTCAGAAACTTATCCCCTATATGGGCATTGCCCGTGGCAGGGAGATGAGTCGTACCTCAGCTAGAAAAATAACAAATGTTCAAAAGTGGTTACTTATTTTATGAAGAGAAAAATAAACACGCTTCTTTTAAAAAGAATACAATAATATTGTTCCAGCTGCAATGGATCGGAGTGCAATGAAAACAAAACATGTACCCATCCAAGATAGAAAAATATAATAATGAAGTTAAACAGCAGCAGTATAGCAGAAGTTATAACATGATGAAGTGTTTTTTGAGTTTCTGACTATTTTTACAGTTTTTATCTAAAAGCGCTCTCAGGGTTTCCGGAAGAGCATTAAACCCACGTACAGCTCTTGCTGGGTATGAGTAGTAACCAAGAGTAGTGCGAAAATATGGAATAGTCATAGAGTTGCAAGAATGGAATCTGGTGTAAATTAAATGGTTAGGCGTGGAAAAACTTTTTTCTTTCAAGATCTGTTTAATGCAATGAGGCTCCATCAGTAAGGGAAGTTTTAAAATATTCAAATGTTTAAATAAGGGTTCGGTATGGTCCAAAAACCTCTTCTTACTTATAATACTTATTAACTGTTATATACCCTACGTATCGCTCTCACATTCACTTATTAGGTCATGCTGCAAGACTGGGACACTTCACGCGTCGCACGTCCGATCATTGCTCACTGCTGAGCTGTCTATGTAACTTCCCTTTGTAACTTCACCATTGTGTAGTTTTATCGTTTCTACGCCTTCAAAAACGTCGCCTTACCCAACGCCGAAGTCGACCAGCCTTTCTCACGTAGCTGATTCCTAAAACGGGCGGCCCCGAAAAATCCACGTCGAGCCTGTTGTCTATTTACGGACGTACGGACGTCGTGACAACGGGTTTTTCTGCTGCCTTACAAGGCCGCGAGGAGCGCTATGAGCGTCCTTTATTCCTTCCGTATGCCTTTCGCGTTATCAGGCCGCAACGCTTTCACTACAGATGACCCAGAGAGAAATGATGTGCCGACTCACCAGCCGTGCAGAATTGCTTAATGAGCGAATTCCCAAACGCAACATTAATTTTTACTTGCCCAACACCATACAGTTCAGAGAGACTACACAAAGAATTACAAAACCATATAAAAGAATACGAAAAATTACAAAACGAATAGAAAGATTACGAATCACTAAGATGTATCTATTTGCGGATGACACAGCCGTGTTAGTTGAAGGTGACACCTAGTGGTCAACGTGGTAGGAAAATGGTTCTATGAAAACTATAACTTTGAACATAAAAAAGTCAAGATTGATTATTTATGGAGGACACAAAACATATGTTGATGAGAAAGATTTATGCATCACATTACATACATGCAAACCAAATATCATCTGTTCATGTGGCGCAATAGAGCGCGTTGCCGTGCATAAGTATCTTGGCATAAGTTGTCTTGGACGAAGGGCTGAATTGGGAACTCCATATTGACTATACTCACAATTAGATTAAGAAATGTATGTACATTTTCTACAACATGTATATAATATAGCAAAGCTGTTTACCATAAGGCAACTATATGTTAAAAATTTACTTTTGAAATTCCATAAGTATCCACAAATAATAAATTCACAGCGTAATCCAGCATATACCACAAGATATGTAGTCAAAAGGAATGTAATTGCACCAAGACCAATATTAACGCTGTCAACACACAGTCCAAAATTTATTATGAACCTCATTCACCGAGCGCTAGATATTCATATGAAAACAGCTCAAAATTCTACTAGAACGAACTAAAAAAAAGCAAATTTTAATGTGGCTTGTGAAAAATGGGGCAGTGGATTGCGAAACTATGCATAACTATGTATATTAATATACATAACTATGTATATTATAAAACAATAATTTTACTATAGAAACTTTTCAAATTATAGACGATAGGGACATCAAATACCATTGTACTTATAACATTTAAGCTATGTGTTTACTATGACTATGTAGGCGCATGATGCGAGACGAACTATGATTATGTAGACACATATGCGATGTTTTGTCAACGTGATATGTTTGAAATTATGGGCAAATCGCTTGGTCCTTAACCAACAGCACGGGCCAAGCCTACCTTTGGAAAAGTAAGCTAGTCGAGTAGCCAAGTTCTACTTTTGTACTATCATCATATGTATGTGTCTCTATTGAAAGAAATAAAATCTATCTATTATGTAATCGGTCTGATACATTTTTTCCTCTACAGATTCGGAAGTTCAAATTTGAAGGGAGCCTCCCTGGGACAACAAGAGAGAACAACGAAATGGCGGGCTCCATCCTTATCATAATCACTTCGCTCATTCCATTATGATCAATCTAAGGTTCCATCAAAATAAATAAAATAAAATAAAAGATCGAAGATGGGAATGGACCAAGCAAAGAATCCAAATTCAGCAAGCGAAATCTCCCAGAAGCTCAGGAACATGGATTCTGCCTGGTAACACCAATCAGGAAGATGAGGACGCAATAATTTTGAGTGAAATCAAACAACACCATGCTGTTATGATAGTTGATTATCTAAATCGTGGTCAACGCAAGACGTGATGTCGGGACGGGGCTAATGTTGGCCTGCAGATCTACTTTGTTACTTATATCGGCGCGTCTCGTTGCTATGATTTATTAAAAGATTGGCAATGCGAGACCAACGTCTCGCTAGATGAATTGTTAGTATTGCTCTCGCCTCAAAATTTGTAGAATGTGAATTTTTGAAAACATTTTATGCAGAAATCCGTTTCAGGCTATTCTGAATCATATTCTGAAGTTTAACGCATTTTTTTAAATGTATTTATGTATGTATATATGTATGTATGTGTCATTAAAGACGATAACTGTCGGTAGAATTGTGCTAGAAACTCAAACAAATTTTAAAATGTTAAGGACACAAAACGAAAGTTCAAGTTCGTTGGCCAGCATGATCGGATTACATCTTTGGGTTGAAATTTTCAAAAATGTAGTCAAAAATTTCAAAATAGCCTGTTTTTTGCGATTTGTTGTGTGAAATAATTTTTTCAGCATACTAACACGTGGTATATTCGGAATCAGCGTAAAATTTCCTATAAGAATATGAATCAAGTTTTCAAAAATTTCAAAGTTGAAAAATCAGTCAAAAATCGAAATAATGCCGTTCGCTAATTGTAAAAATCTGTAATATTTGCATGAAACATTGTCCAAATTCAGATTGAACTACTCTTATGGAAGTATCCCTGTATAACCAATCCTAGAACCATGCTGTTTAAAACTTAGGTAGTAGGTGCTTGTTTAATAATTTGATTCCATGTTTGTCTATCAAAATCATAAACTAAAATTTCTCTACACGATCAATAGCGACTGAAATGTCGAAGATTTCTTCAAAAATTCGCTCATGGGGTCATGCTGCATGACTGGAATTTTTTGTATTGAAAAGGAAAAAATTTGCAATTTCTTCAAAACACGAATCTTGGGAAAGCGATCATGGAACCTTAATTTACCAAGTTGGAGACGAATTAAGGGAATTCTCAAAAAAACTGCTGGTTAATCCTTTAAAATGGTTCGCCAAATCATGTAAAACATTGTTGCGAAAATTTTCATGTTATGCTTTGTTATAGTTAGTTATGTGTTAATTTATTATGAGATGATACTTTAAGATATTTTAACTCTGTGAGAGTAAAAATTTCAAATTTTTCCGTTGACACTTACTTTAAATTCAAAATTTACCTCATTGGTGGGTAAGCCCATAATTGGAGGTCAACTCCTCAAATTTCAACGCACTTACCTGAAAGCAGACAAAATTTCATTGTTAGTTTATCAAACAAGTCTGAGTTTTTTTTGAGTTGGTTGGTTGTTGTTTTTTGTTTATTTTTGTTTTCGTTGTTAGCTCATTGTTGTTTTGTTGTTGATTTCAATTTAAGCGAGAATGACATGATGTGAAATAGTTAGGTATGTACCTTATTTGATACCTTGAAAGGTAACTCTTCCGTATTTCTCTTTAAATATTGCATTACATGACCCCTTCCTCACTGAAATATTGTGTACATCTAGCCACAGGAATAATTATCTTATTATTCATCTCATCTTTCATTCTGAAACTATCCCTGGATTTTAATACTTCTTCATACACCTATATACATGTGTCATTCCAGATGGTACCTCTCCTAAGGATTGAGTTAAACACACCGTTCTTCTGCCAAGAAAACAAGAACAGCGAACGAAAAGACGAGTTCGCTGAGGAAGAGCACATCTTGAGCACAGAAAATTGGTGATTTTTCACAAAAGTTCCTCCTAAAATTAACTGTATATCTATAATAATTAAAAATATGATCCAAAATTGGTTCAAATACGTTCGATTTGGGGGGTTGCAGTTCTACAGTTTTACAATTACAATCACAGTTTTAAAAAAGTGATATAAATCAAACATTTTATTACTCAATTGAACAGTTTTATACATATAATCTTGAACAGCCTTAAATTCAATTGACTTAGTTGACGCTTAGTAATACTATACACCAGAAGTCAGCAGAGTCAGGTAAAACACTTAAAATTACTAAAAAATCAGGAAATGTGTGGATAATTTGAAAAATTACTTCAAATCACTAAAGCCCAAAGGATAGCTATACCAGTAAACATTCTTAGCCAGGGAAATATTTGTTCTATTTACCTCTAATCACTGATCAGATCGCCACACATCAAAGTTTCAAAAAATGTAGCTGTACATACAGAATCGCATTGTTATAAAAAAATTTTCGTCGTTTTATAACATATTCAGTTGTTACTTATTATACCAAAATCACGCATCATCATCATCGTCTTCCAACAGAAACGTGCTGATGCAGTTGCTGCAGCATCAATGGGTGGCATTACTAGAGGAGCAGAACTTCATCCCTTTGCATGTTTCATGAAAGCCTATTTTCGCGCATATCTTGTGTTCGAATATCTTTTACTGATGTAATGGCTTAGTGGTAACATAAGCCAGAATTAACAGAAAGAATCTTCGGCGGAAAAGGGTTACAATTGGTGGTTTCCACTATTCCAAGGTGGTATCCAAAAGATGACTTGAAGTTCAATCGGAGGGTTGCTGTTTTCAATTATTTCTAAATAGACTTCTAATGGCTAATTCTTGCTTGCTTTCTAGGGGGGGAGGGGGAATATACAGGGTCATAACTTAATGGATCATTATTTCTCTCTCCGTAAATATCTTCGAAGCTGTACTATTCCTTCAATATTACTTAATAATACTTCAAAGCAGTTGCTCAAAATGAACGTTTAAACTCCTTTTTTCATGTTTTTCCCTCAAGATGGTATTTTAAATTTTTTTAAAAGGAAATGTTGGGTTTTATTCTCTTTTATCTCCACATCCGGGCCCCAGCCCGGTTGAGGAATGATGAGGGTAAAGATAATGGAAAATTATGAAATTTCATGTGCCACACGACTAAAAAGTCCAGTCATGCAGCATGACCCCATGAGCGAATTTTTGAAGGAATCTTCGACATTTCAGATCTTCGACATGGAACTTCGACATGAGATTGGGTCTGCGTGCTAGTATGTACATAAATCGAACTTCTTCATAATTCCATGGCTGATATTTTCTAAGCCACAGTCAGTATTAAAGCTACATTAAGTCCTAAAACAGTTGAACGTAAAACATTAAAGAGAGCGACCGAGAGAATCGGAGGACGTAATATTTCACAGAGTAAACTCATCAGTGTTGTGATTACATTTTTTTTTTTTAACAAGCACCTACTACCTACGTTTTAAACAGCGTGGTTCTGGGATTGGTTATACAGGAATACTTCCATAAGAGTCGTTCAATTTGAATTTGGACAATGTTTCATGCAAATATTACCGATTTTTACAACTAGCGAACGGCATTATTTTGATTTTTGACTGATTTTTCAACTTGAAAATTTTTGAAAACTTGATACATATTCTTATAGGAACTTTTACGCTGATTCCGAATATACCACATGTTAATATGCTGAAAAAATTATTTCGCACAACATATCGCAAAAAACAGGCTATTTTGAAATTGTTGACCACGTTTTTGAAAATTTCAACCCGAAGATGTAATCCGATCATGCTGGCCAACGAACTTGAACTTTCGTTTTGTGTCCTTAACATTTTAAAATTTGTTTGAAGTTTATAGCACAATTCTACGGACAGTTATCGTCTGGATTGACACATACATACATACATTTATATACATACATACATACATATAAAAAAAATGCGTTAAACTTCAGAATATGATTCAGAATAGCCTGAAACGGATTTCTGCATAAAATTTTTTCAAAAATTCACATTCTACAAATTTTTTCAAAAATTCGCTAAAAGACGATTTCTGGACCATAGTGCGGCAGCCCTACTATTGGCTTGGCCCATATTGGATGTTATCATGCATTTTGTGGCTTGGTGTTTGTACGTGGAGCGTCTTTCTGGGTAGATATGGTATTTGTTAGAAATATCGAAAAAAATCTAAAGCGGTGAATCCCCGTCGCGCGCCTGCCCGTGATTAAAAAACCGCGTGCCTGCTTGAAGATTAACAGGGAAAACTTTTATTTGTCGTCAATCGCTTTCCCATCTATCACGGTGTCCTGAGTGGAAAGCCTGACAAAAATAGGGTTTTTCCTTGAAGGATTTTTAAATAAGAGAGGCCCGTAAACCCACAGTAGGTACCTACCTGAGATTTCCTCCTCCGACAACGTGAACATACGGACTCGAAGCGGAAAGCGGTGAAAATCGCCCATTCAAACAGAATGCGGAATCGGGAAAAGGGATCGGAGAATTCCGTTTTGTCAACTCTTCGCGGGAAGTCTGTTCGGTATTGACGATTTGAGGACTGGAAGAGGCAGAATAAGAAAGAAAAAAAAGTGTACACAACTTTCACTGTAAGTAAAAGGTGCGAGAATGGCGGAAAAAACCTGTCATTGGGATGAAAGATTTCTGGAGGCGGGAGAAATTCGAACGGTGGTGGTGGGAGGGGGGAGGCTTTTAGCGAACTTTCGTAAACAATAAAACTATTGCAATGGTTCGGAAATTTTTAAAATCCAAATTTTCGAAAAATTTGTTCATTGTAATCTTTTTTGAGGAGTTTTGAAACGATTCCTGAAGTTTGCGCTTTTTCATATATATATATTTATGCTTAAAATTTTACTTAAATTTTCATTCAATTTTGCTATAAAATCGATAATAACCGCAAAAACGCTAAAAATCCAAAATCTGTTTTTGAATAGCAGATTACTAAATTAGAATACGATAATACTTAAAAATTTCTTTGCCCTCAAAAAGCCCTAATTTCAAAGCAATTCAACATAATATAGTACGTTAATTTACGAAAATTCGCACATATGATAATGCTGCATGACTGGAACTTTTTTCTCCTTATTTTTTTTTTTTTTTTTTTTTTTTGTATTTCGTATTTTATTTTCTTAAAAGAGATTGAAGGAGCGTGGAAATGTTTTGAAGGGAAGAAGATTCACCTGAGGCCTTCTGGGCGCTTTTGTGGCGACGAGGAGGAGGCGAGAAGCGAGTGGAATGACAACGAACAATAGGCCGAGGGACAGAGCACGTAGTTGAGAGAGGACATGGAACTTGCGGGTTCACGCTGCTCTCAGGCCGTCGAAATGCTCGAAATGATTGTGTCTTCGATTTTTGTTCCATTTATTCTACCAGAAGTGTCAAGACGTTGCATAGTTGGAGGGCAGAAAAAACCTCAAATTTTCTAATTTATTTTAGCCCTTTTAGCGAATTTTTGAAGAAAAAATGAGTTATTAAAGAGTTTTTGTTCTTCCCGTAATTTTCTCGCGTCGTACGCGGACAGACTGAAATACCAACTGCGTATGCGCTAATTTACGCGTCAACCCGTAGAACTACGCGGGTACTGGAAAAAGGCCCACCTACACGTAGACGGGAAAAATGCTTTCGTTGGAAACCCGTCCTACGTGTAGTCGTCATAACCTGACGCAAATGTGACCACAGTTTTAAGAATAGGTTAGGCATTCGTTCTCCCTCTGACTGTCGCCGTTTCCCTTCCACAATTACCTATCGAGTCGAAAAAAGTAAAAACCCGTGATAAATATAATTGTATTATTGGATCAAATTCCGTTGATTATGTGAACAAAGTACCTACTCCGTCCGACAGCCAGATATCCTGTTCACCGTCCGGGTCCTAGTTTAGAGTAGATACCTATTCTTCGTAAGCATTCGCAAGTACATTTCGTATTACAAAGTTATCTCCACCAACATAAAGATTCAGATAACGAGCAGGTTTTTGTTTAAATAATAAGTTGGTATACAAAAGCTGTTGTCAGTTCAATAACAAATTGAGTCGGTTGGTAGTAGAATTTGTGCTTGGTACCATCTCAGATCCTGGAAATTACCATTTGATACAGCTGGGAAGGCACTCGAAACGAACTATTCCACGAGACCTGATTAAGTAAACTTGATGTAGCTAGATGGAAAATTGAATAATTAGACAAAAAGTAAAAAAGATGCCGTAATCGCGGCGCTTCCGGACGGTCACCCATCCAAGTACTAACCAAGCCCGATGTTGCTTAACTTCGGTGATTTGACGAGAACCGATGTTTTCAACGAAATATGCGTAGGCGAATTCTATTTTTTCTTAGGTCGAACTCTTAGTTCGATGCCTGTGAAGATAGCAGATAAAGCAGGGTGTTAAATGATTTCAAACTTCTTCAACTCGATCTCGAATTCAAGAGAATCGTTGACTTTGAAATACTAAAGAGACTTTAGCGTGACGATAGCGTTTGGCTATTCGTGCACATACGTGTAGAAATACGTGGAGAGCTAGCAAGTGCAGTTCCTTGCTCTAGAAGCTGCTCTACGCGTTAACGAGGGAAAATCGTATGGGATTAAAATTGACTATACCGTTCAAAAGCTGGAAATGTGACGCTCTTTCTAACGGTGTAATCAATTTTAATTTTACGGTGTAAATGAATGAGGGAGTTATGATCATTTTTATGGCGTAAAGTCTAAAACACGAGACAAAAATCTTAAAAGTGCAAATACTCCTAAAATAAGGGGGTTTTCAAAAATTTTCTAAAGGCACTTTTTGTCGGAAATGAGCTCTAGAATTGATCCTAGAAGTTTGGCTCATTAATTCTGGGACACCCTGTATAGAAGGATCCTCGCTTCCTAATTATCAGAAATATCCAATTCACAACGTTTCATTAATTTATTTCATCGCTTGTTTTTCCTTATCGCAAAAAAAAGCAAACCGACATTCAGTTCATTGAACAGATCGAAACGATAATTTATTCTTTTTTGAAACTCGTGGAGAGTACGCGAGTGGCTCAACGAGCCATGAAACGAAAACCGCTGGTAGAAAAAAATGGGTGTTCGATGGATTCGTCTGACGGACTTCACGAGAAGGTTGTTTGTGGTATCGAGATCGGTGGAAGAAGACCAAGAAATCGCTCAATTTCGGAATAAAGTTGCATAAAGAAATTAAAGGAAAAACGCCGGAAAGAAAAACGAGTTTATTTTCCTGGTACTCCCTAATAACAATCGGAATGATTTTAAATTTTTTGTGCCGCTCTATCTTCTCTTTGGAAATCAAGCACTCAACGAAAGTTCTTCGAGGGATGTATGTTTAACCTCGAAAATTATTGTCTGGTGTAAAAAGCTGTTGAGTTCCAGTCATGCATCTTGACGTATGATCGAATTTTTGTAAATTATCGTACTATAGGTATTTTGTCGAATTTTGAGTGGCTGACTATGCCCAAGCCAGGGACGGATTAAAGCCCCCCCCCCCCCCCCCCCCCCCCCACCCGAGTGGCAGAAGAAAAAATTCTTGCGAATAAAGTTCTTGCAAACGTCAGAATAGAATTACGCCGTCGCGCTTCTTTGTTGACAAAAATACGAGTATAGATGAAGGTTCTTTATACTAGGGCCCTTCCAAACCACATTTTTGTCCAAAATACTCAGATTTACCACAACCCTATGCAATTGAAGATCACGTTAGGTATGGGAAATAGTTAAACAAAATCAAAATGAGCACGCATGGAGTAGTGATTCACCAGACATTGAATAGTAGAAGGTACACCAAACTACTATTAATGCTGATTCAGGTACAACACAGGTACTACCTGTGTTTTACTTAGAAGGTGGCAAACTGTTGACACAAATAACAAATTATTTAGTCCTAATACGTAAAAACGTTTGAAAATCGACATTGTCTTGTCCAAATGACTAAAAACAATATTATTTCATAAATAAGTGGGTTCATTCAGTAAAGAGGTTTTTTCCTGAAAGGATTAAATGGGATGATTAATTAAAATTAAAACTGGGGTAGAGTCAGAATTATCGTCGGTAAACTCCGAAATTTCCAGAGGGAAAAATCATCAAAGCAAGGTGGCAATGGTGGTGTTGAGTTTTTAGTCGTGCTGTCGTCCATATCGTCGCCCTTTTGTCAGTAGAAGAGCAGTAAAAACCAAACCGTGTTAAATGCGCACCAAATTTTTTTTTTTTTTTTTTTTTTGTGTTTGAGTTTAGTTCCGTCAAGAAACGAGCATGAAAGATAACATCTTTCTTCTTTAAAAAACATAAGGCAGCACGTAAGGAATACAATTTTAATTAATAGGGATATGTTTGTGTTCATCAGTTTGTTTAACAAGTTACGGTAGGAAACTACTGTATTTGTCTCTCGGTTACCACTTTTGGTTACGGTAACAATACATAATCAATAGCCATAATACATACCTAATCAACCTACCTACTTTCGACGAAGAAAGAAACGAATCGTGTTTTTATAACTGATCCCAACCAGTGTTTTTCGATTAAAGTGAATAATTACTCACTGTTTCACATTTACCAGTAATAGACAAAAAATGTTCAACAAGGTAATATTTTATTTGTATTTTCATCTTCAATCTAAAATGTACTTTAATTTCAACGTGAGTGTTTATTAAATGGTTGTTTACTTCTGAAGTAAATTGAAAAAATAAAGAGTGTATTATTATTTAATCCTGTGTTTACAATATAAAAGTACTTATAATTTATAAATAATATTACATCACGAGGATGTTCTCCACACACTGAAGTTCTCCAGTGTTTTAAGTTTCATTCCCTACATTTTTCGATATAATTTTGCCAAAAAAATTAGGTACGTACCTACCAATAATCATTTTATTTTTTGTTAATTTTAGTTTTTATTTATTTATTTATTTTTGTGTGTACGGCCACTTTTCAACACGGCGGACAAATCGAGTCACTGCGCGATAACGCTGGTACTAATGCTCGAATTCACAAAAATTTTATTTTTATTTAACACCCCGAAAATTCTTTATTTCGCTCCGATATGATCTTTTTCAAAGTTCTCAAAATTTTCGAGTTTTTCAGTGATGAAGGGCGGATCGTCAGTTCTGTCACGTGTCCCCAGGACACAAACGTGAACTGTACTTTAAAATATTTACTTTGAGCACTGAACTTCTGAATGTTTCTGATATACCGATAATATATTACATATGCCCTCTCTTAAATCCAACAGAAAGTGGGCGAGGAATATTTTTTCCCCAATTTATATCAGGCTCGGAAGTGTTGTCACCCAAACGTTGAATTCAGGGGCAGCCCCTTTTTGGCGGCGCGTGTGGCGGTTCGGGAAATATCCGGAGGAGCGCCCTGCTGCTATCAACATCTTCAGTTGAGTTTGAAGTTCCATCGAAAAATGCCGTAGGTAAGTCCAACAGCAGATTTTTCTCGTAATCAGGGTATAATAAACGCAAAACCGTTGCGTACCTTTATTGTTCATCATTCCTGTCACTTGTTTTTTCCATATTTAAGCATTACAAAAAAACGTTTTAAGCAGAGGAGGTAGTATTTCCATGGAGCACGAATTCAACCAGTGACTCAGAACAGTTGTAAAAACCAATATGGCTGCCAACTGAACAGTAATGTGCAAAAACGTCATTCCTGTCACAGTCAGTTCTGTCACGTGACAGGACCTAACAGTGTGTGACAGGAATGACGATTTTTATTCAGTTTTTTCATTCATTCTTTTTGCTCCTTTCAACCAACATTATGAGCTTAGCAACTTTTAAATCCTCTGTAGAATTCATATTCCCAATACAAAATTAATTTAAAAGTGTGGTTTCCGTTTTTTAGCCTTTTTTTTTTACGGGTTATTGAAATCTGTAACGACTGTTCGGAAACGTGCTTTATTAGCGAATTTTCTTAGAAAATGATGCTATTGGAATGACTCCGAAAATTTTAAAATTAAAATGTTCTTCATCAAAATCTGTTTTGAGGCATTTGAAATGATTCCTGAATTTTAACACTTTTTTATTTGTACATATGTGTCATTCCAGACGATAAGTCTCGATAGGATTGAGATAAAAACCTTGTTCTTCCGCCAAAAATTAAGAATTCCAAAAGAAAGGATGAATTTGTTGGACAACACTTTTTGAAAACAGTAACTTGGTCAAATTTCAAAAAATGTACTGAAAAATCACAAAAATTACAGAACCGGCTAAAAATGGTTAAATTTATATTTTTTTAGCAGAATATTACTCAAAAAAAGTTTATAAACCATGACCAAGGTCATTTAAAAATTGAAGCTCAAACTTATGCTGAAAATTGTACTCAAATTTCATTATAAAGTGTGCTAAAAAGTCGATAAAAATTTAAAAAAAAATCTAAAAACTCAAAATCTTTGTATAGAAGATTATTTTTTACAAGTTTTTTCACAATAAAATTAATTGGTAACAATTTCTTTGCGCACAAACTTCTCAAATTACAACTTAATTTAACTGAAGTGTAATACGATATTTATGGTAAATTCGCTCATATGCTCATGCTGGAAGACTGGAACTTTTTTTTCTGTTAGTAATCCATGTTCTACTTCAGTTCTTTGATATTAGGTGTGGATATATAATTGGGTGGATATATATAATTACATATTTTCCAGGTTTTCCTTTTTCTGCGCATCTTAATTCTCGTTTTTACAATTTTCAGTCTTCAGAATGGCCCCTCAGAAGAAGAAAGAAACAGCAGAAAAAATAAGAAGAAGAAGCGAAAAAAGATGTTTCCCCTTTGTTTTACTGGACAATGACACATTTTTGTTGGTTCTTTATACTCAGTAAAGTGTTCTATTTTTGATCTACCTATTAGGTGAGAATTTTTAAATGTTAAACAAATTTGCTATCCTGTAATTTTTCTTGTCTATTTTTGATATTTTTGCGTTTTGTTCCTTTTTATAGTTCAGTTTCCTACATATTTCTCAGTAAATCTCTTTATAAATCTTGTTCCTAGGTAAGTTATTTATATTTCTGCAAGAGAATAGATTCAGACTGATCTCTACAGTTGGTCGCATCTACTGTCCTTCCTATATGACCGAACTTCTCTCCGTCGTCAATAGTTGAAATATTTTAAATGTTCTAAAGAATTTTGTAATAAATGAAATATTTTTTACGAACCTCCCGTGTACTTTGATCTCCTTTCAGGTCTTATTGTATGAGAATGCATACATTAAATTATGCTGGACACCCTCTTTAGTTCAGATCCGGTCATTTCTGTCACATGTTAGTCAGTTCTGTCACACTGCATAAAATACTCATAAGTATTCTATAAAATTAAATTTCAAATGATCCCCTATCACATCTTCTTCTAAAAGATCTTCTTTTGTAGCTACCGTCTTTGAATGAAATGTCATCTTCTTTAATTGTACTGTATATGTAATATAAGATATGTGAGAATGAAATTGACCATCAAAACCGTAAAAAACTGAAAAATTCTTTAATTGAAAAATTATGCTCAGCAGACATTGCCGCAAGTAATACCAGACTTAAGCGAAAAACCAACAACGAGAACTTCAGAGTGACTTCATCATCAAATACAGGCGTGACAGGACTGACACTTCGCAACAACTTTTAGAGCTTCTACTTGGAGAAAAAAATTGAAAAACTCAAAATTCAGCTCGGCCGTTTTAGGGATGGGTTCCCAAACGTTTTCTTGAACGAAAAAAAGTTTTTCCAGCGGATTTTAATTACATCGGTTTGACAAAATTTTCTTGAGTCAATTTGTCCGCCGTGTTGAAAAGTGGCCGTACATGGATGTTTGGTAACCAAGCTAAAATTTGTGCAAATAAAAATTGAAGAACCATCAACAGAACTTCATTCGTTAATTATTATAATCGGACCTCAAAATTCAACATGTGTTTGGCAATGTTTACTATTCAGAAATTACGTTTCGAATGAGTAACAACTTTTTATTGCGGTGTTGAGTTTAATAAACCTTGTTAATAGTTTTGTTACCTACTGCAAACTCTGTATAACATTAAGTGGTTATCGGGCCCAGAACACGCAAACAGAGGAATAAGACACCGCGAGTCTCAAAGAGCAAGTAATCAGAAATGGAAGCGGAAGTAAGCAAGATTGACCGTCTTGAAGGAACAGGTGACTGGCCATGCTGGAAGTTCCAGATGCAGATAATCCTGGATGCACACGAATACGCTGATATCATTTCTGGTGAGTGTCCTAAACCTCGAAGAACTCCACGTGCTGGCGAAACGGAAGCTGAAACTGAAGCGAGGTTCAAAACTGAATCAAAAATTTGGAAGATAAAAGATGCCAAGTGCAAAAAGGCCCTTATATCAACTGTCGGTAAGGCACCATTGCTACATCTTATGAGCTGTGAAAGCGCTAAAGATATGTGGGATAAACTGCACACTGTGTATGAACAAAAAGGAGTGACAAGTTTACATATTGTTCAAAAGAAATTTTTCGAATACAAAATGGATCCCTCAGACGATATTTTTACTCATGTAAGTAAACTTGAACAACTCGGACAGCAGCTGAAACTTTTAGGAGCTCCAATAGATGAGTCGTTTATGATGACGAAAGTCCTCATGACGCTGCCCCCAACATATAGTCATTTCCACAGTGCCTGGGATTCAGAACAGAATCAAACCATGGAGAAGCTTGTAGCAAGATTGCTAACAGAAGAAACACGGTTATCAGAGAAAAACGAAACCGGAGAGAGAATGGCGTTGCTGAAAAAGGAAGAAAAGTTAAATCATCAGAGGAAAATTGAAAAGCCAGGGATGAGTCAAACTGGAAGATCACCTTCAAAAGGAACATATGAAGAAGGAAGAACATCATCGAAAGGACCATGTTTTTTTTGCAATAAGCCCGGACATTGGAAGAAGGATTGTATCCACTGGAAAAAGAAACAGGAAAAGGAAAACCGGAGGAGCCATGAGAACGTTGCCTGCTATAGTGAAATTATTCTTGCTGCTAATGGAACGGTAGACGAAAACTGGTACATCGACTCTGGTGCCAGTGACCATATGTCAGGTATGAAAAATTGGTTTACAAATTTCAGATCCTTGCCAGAACAGATTCCTGTGAAGATGGGAAACGGAGACTGCATGTATGCTACTGGAAGAGGGGACATTAAAATCCTAGCATACGTAGATCATGGATGGCACGACAGATATTTTGAGAACGTCCTTTACATACCAGACCTAAAAATGAATCTGTACTCTACTGGATGTGCTATGGACAAGGGTTTCAAAATGGTAAGCAATGAGAGAAAGTGCGTTTTTACTAAAAATAATCAAACAATTCTAGAAGGCACTCGATACCAGAGGTTGTATAGGTTGAATGTAAAAGTTATTACTACAAATGATTGCAAGCCTATAAGTTTAGTAAATAACAAAGCTGAGACGTTCAAGATTTGGCACGAGCGGTTATGTCACCAAAATGAAAGAAGAGTCAGAAAGTATCTAAGTACTAATGAAATAAATTTTACAGGTGAAGACAATTTCTTCTGTGACGCATGTGTTGTAGGAAAACAACATAGATTACCATTTCCAGAAAGTAAATCCTCTACCACAAAACCTGGAGAACTTATTCACAGTGACTTGTGCGGACCATTCCAGGTAGATTCTGTTGGAAAGTCGAGGTATTTTCTCATGTTGAAGGATGATTTCTCACACTATCGGCAAGTATATTTTCTTAAGCATAAGAACGAAGTAAGAGAAAAGCTGGATTTATTTCTCAGAAAATTCAAAAATCAAATGGGTTATCAGATTAAAACATTTAGATCGGATAATGGACTAGAATTTTGCAATGATGAAGTGCAAAAACTTCTGGACAAGGAAGGAATTAGTCATCAACGAACTGTATTGTACACACCTCAACAAAATGGGTCTGCTGAACGAGAAATCAGGACTTTGGTTGAAGCAGCAAGAACAATGCTGCACAGTAAATCTTTGAATTTGAGATTATGGGCTGAAGCAGTGAATACTGCAGCATTTATCCTAAATCAAACTTATCTCTTAAAGGGAAAATCGTCTTTTGAACTGTGGACAAACCAGAAACCCAAATTCAAAGATTTTAGGGTGTTTGGGTCACAAGTTTTTGTTCATGTGCCTAAAGAGAAAAGGCGGAAACTAGACGCAAAAAGTAAGAAAGGCATTTTTGTTGGCTATGACGATTTTGTAAAAGGATATAAAGTGTATTTTCCTGATATGGATAGAGTTGAAATAAGTAGAGATGTTATATTTAGGGAAATTACATCATGTTCTAAAAAGAGGGAAAAATATGAAAACAAGGAATACATAGTGCTTTTAGATTTCCCAAAGGTAGAAAAACAAGATTTAGGTGGTGAAATTATTCCAGAAAATTCAAAAAGTAACCATAAGACAACAAATGATGTCTTAGATGCAAGGAATCCTCAAGAAGTAGACGTAGGAGTTATGACTGAAACAAGTTCTCAGATTGTCGAGGAAGTTTCAGATCAACAGGTTTTTTCTATAGAACCTGAACTGGAAGATCTACCTACGACTGCATCACAAGAACCGAGGTATAACCTTCGAGACAGATCACAGTTGAAACCTCCTAGTTTTGATTGTTGTTCTGCTACAGTTAACGTATATCCACCAGAACCAACTACCTATAAAGAGGCTATAGAAAGCGAAGATTCTGAAAAATGGCTTGAAGCAATGAAGACCGAAATGGAGTCATTAAATAAGAATAAAACCTGGAAATTAGTTGAGCCAATACCAGGGAGAAAACTAGTGGATTGTAGGTGGGTTTTCAGGGTGAAACGCAAAAAGGAGGGTGAAATAGAGAGGTGGAAAGCCCGGTTATTAGCCAGGGGTTTTAGTCAAGAACACGGACTGGATTACAACGAGACCTATAGTCCTGTGATTCGCTTTGATTCTATCAGAACAATTTTATCGATAGCTGCTGTTGAAAATGTGACACTGAAACAGTTCGACATGTCAACGACAGAATCTGAGTATGTGGCATCTTCGGAGGCTGTTAAGGAACTTGTATGGTTAAAGAGGCTTCTGAATGGCTTAGGATATGCATGTTCGTATCCAAAACTGTTTTTGGACAATATGAGTGCCATTAAGCTGATACGAAATCCCGAGTTCCATAAACGCACAAAGCACATTGATATACGATATCATTTTGTGAGAGAAAAATATACCGAAGGCTTTTTCGATCTCGAGTATGTTCCTAGCAAGCAACAATTGGCGGACATTCTTACAAAGGCGTTGCCGAAGAACACACTTGTGAATTTGAGGAAGAGTCTGGGAGTTCAGTTGAAGGGGGAGTGAAGAACCATCAACAGAACTTCATTCGTTAATTATTATAATCGGACCTCAAAATTCAACATGTGTTTGGCAATGTTTACTATTCAGAAATTACGTTTCGAATGAGTAACAACTTTTTATTGCGGTGTTGAGTTTAATAAACCTTGTTAATAGTTTTGTTACCTACTGCAAACTCTGTATAACATTAAGTAAAATTCTGTTTTTCATGTTAATTTTTACATGCATGATATAAAATGTGGGTCTATAACCTCTAAGACTGCTAGTTTTTTTTTTTTTTTTTTTTTTTTTTTTTCCAACGCTTTTTTGTTTATGTGCCAAAGTAAAGACATAAAATTTCAAAAAAAAAAAAAAAAAAAAAAAAAGCGTTACGGTTGGTTTTCTGATGATTTCCGCTTACAACCGAGTCGTTGGTAGGGAAATGGTATTTCGTCGTTTTTCATCCCACAAAATTCGGTGACCATTCGTTCGAAAGCTCTCGATTTATCCAACCATATTATGTTAACTACTGCGAAGTGTGTGGCCAACAAGCTGAGTTATGAGCAAGGTTATTTGAATAATTGTTTACACACAGGTGATCATTCTCAATAATTGATACTGTGAACACGATTGCAACCGCTTGTTAATTTCTGATGATTTCTTTGAGCTGGTGTTTCGATGATTTGATTCATAGCAGGTGATCCAAATATTGCGAGAACGGTTTGATTTGTGAAGCGGTGGTTATATCATTTCAATAGGTAATATCTATACTTTATACTCTAGGAAGCTGTAATTTCGTATGTAGCCTCTTTAGGACGTTTACTTGACGATGCCCAGGGTCCGTATCAGCTGAGTGGCTCTTAAAGCTTGCATACGAGTCTGCAACACATACGAGTCTGCAACTAAAGAAATAAAATGTCCCAATGTGTTGCAGACTTGTATGCAAGCGTTTCTGATGATTATCGTTTATTTCTTTTTGTGTGTACATGGATGTTTGGTAACCAAGCTAAAATTTGTGCAAATAAAAATTATATTTTTCATGTTAATTTTTACATACCTGATATAAAGAGTGGGGCTATAACCTCTAAAACTGCTAGTAGGTCTTTTTTTCTCGGGAGGGGGGGTACTCCTGGTAGAGGACCGCCCCCACCCACGAAATTCTATGAATTCGTCACTGGCCCAAGCACCTAAATGGAGGCCGTCGGGGTAGTACGGAAGGCCCCAGAAGCCTATTGTTGATTCGTATTGTATTCATATTGTCCATTAAATTGTTTTGTTACTTAGTTGCTACCGCAGAACATAGAAACAACATGTTTCCCTGTTCTGTCGTTGCTACATATATTAAATACATGGGCGTACAACCGGGAAATTCAACTCTCCCTCGAGCTACAACCGCATTCAAACATTAACGCTGTTCAACTTCTGAAGTTTAAAATGACAACAGTAGTTTACCACCCTGTTATCGACATCCTCCCTCCGGTATAATCCGTTCGGGGAACTCCTTGAATATTTCACGTTCGTGAATAATGGTTAGCTCCCCGCCAGAAGACAAGCAGAACAACCCGAATTCGTAACTTTCATTTTGAAATGACGAGGGTGGGGTTTCGGAAATCATAATAGAATTGAAGTTAATTAGTTTTCTGATATTCTCAGCGCTGTCAGAGCGGTGGTGACACGGGATTTAACAACCTTCATTTCAACTCGGGAGCGAGTGATGAATCAATGAAAACATATAGGGACATGGGGTTCCTATAAGCGTTCCTCTTGTTAACGAAGCATATAACACTTGACATAGCTTCAGAGGGACGTCCTAAAAAGTGGACCAGTCGGAGAGGAATGAGTGTATCATGGTTCGAATGCTTTTCGAACTACGCATCACACTATCGAATTTCAAAGACCGTTAAGGCTATGTATATACATATAAGTTATCTAGGATATCTATTATCTATCTCTCGGGGGGTATCTAGGATTGAGAAAGAAAGTCCGTTCATTCACCGACAAAGCCAACATATCAAACGAAAGGATGAGTTCGTTGGCCACCTTTGTAGTACAGTAAATCGGTCAAATTTAATGAAATCAGTTAAAAAAATCACTATAAATAGCGAAATCCGGCTAAAAATAGTTGCATTCGTATTCGTTAGCAGATAATTACTCGAATATGGTTTATCATCTGTAAACTAGAACATAATTTTGCACTAAATTATACTGAAAAATGTATGTAGGTACCTACCTAAAGTTCATTAATACATATGTGCTAAAAAAAAATTTAAAAAAAAATAAAATCTAGAGTACAGGGAAATATTAGTACTGCTCTTGTAACAAGTCAAGAGGATAAGTTGGTCGGGTACGAAGCAAGGCGGTGTCTCAGTACGTCGTTATAAACGATGTTGGAAACCCATCCTTTACCAAAATGTTTAAGCCATCTTTATGAGGACGCCATTTTGTATTCCACCAATTTTGACAAAGATTTTCTCACTCAGAATGGACTCAATTTTCCAAATCTAATCTCAAACCTTCTCCCTAAATTACTACCTATTTTCGGCCCTGGCTCCAGAACTATGGGGTTAATACTAAGTACACTAGGGCTGCTGTAGCGCTAGTGCGTAGCCATCAGCCATCTTCTGAGGTACTTCCGTGAATTTGGCAAGTGAGTATTGCAGGAAATAACCAATTTTGGTTTATTATTTCCAATAATGAGCCTATGTGATCGTGTAGCAAAAAATTTTTATAACCCCCCCTCAAACTTTGTCACTTTACGTTTCAAGGTGCGTAGAATCCAAATTTGAAATGTCCGTCCGCCGTTCGCCGTCCGGGCCATAAAAGGCCTAAGAATTTACTTTAAAAACCCGTTCTTTCGCACATAGACTCCATTTGGGGTCTAGTTGGTCCTAACGTTTAACCATCCCAATCGCTTTACTCGCATAGATGCTATGGGCCAAAAACGGGCGAAAAAGTGTCTTTTTCGAGACTTTGAGTGTTAGACTTACGCACGCACGCACGCCTGGCACGCTTGGCAGGGGGTCACGTGGGTGGGGGGGGGGGGGGTGGGGGGGGGGTGGAGTGAGAGGAGGCGCCGCGGCACCTTGTGGTGGCTGGAGTGACCAGGGGCGTAGCAGAGGGGTGTAGGAGAATGGATATTTATTACTTTTACGTGTTATACCCATATAATACACCGCGGCACCATGAGGTGGGTACAGCGTTCCTTCGAGGCATGAATATATGTTTTTTTCTAGGTCATATTTGTGTGTTAATACCAATGCTTTTCCTACGCATATTTAATAACATATCCTCTCGACTTTTCGTACGTACTTAGATAATGATATTATTAAGGCAATAACTATTTGAATAGATAGGAGCTCAAATCGAGAAATATAAACATGCGTGTATATACTTATAGAAGTATAGGTTGTGGCAACTCGAAATAGGACACGCCGAGGAGTCTGGACGGGCCTTATGACGTACGCAAGCCAACTAAAACTACGATCAAACTCAATTGAAAAAATAATAAACCTTTGTGAAATAATTTGCAGAGTTTTTTCCACATAACCTCGATTTTCCCATAAACGAATTTTTCTAATTTTTTTTTTTTTTAATTTAGTATACTACATCTTCATACTATCTCCAATAACGGAAAGTAGCAGCGATAGATGGGCAGCGGTCTGGTTCAGCCGTGACAGGTCGCCGATTGCAGGAAATAACCACTTTTCTTCACATAACATCGATTTCTGAAATACTTATTTTTCTATTTATACTATTTCCTTTATATAAGTATGCTGCGTCTCTATACTATCCTCAATAACGGAAAGTAGCAGCGATAGGCGGAGATATACCTTCTCCCACCTGAGAAAGAAATAAGTTCGACCGAGACGGGTGAAAGGGTTAGCGTACAGTTGAATACGCGGTACCATATTAGCTGGTTGTTCGCTTATTTACCCACGGCACACACACACAAACACACACACACACACACACACACACACATATATATATATATATATATATATATATATATATATATATATATATATATATATATATATATATAAAGAGAGAGAGACAGAGAGAGATTATAAACAATTAGATATGGGACTTGTTTCTCTAAGATTCCAAATTCCTCACGAAATTGTCCGCCTCAGTAACGCTCCTGGTGACTAATATACAAAGCATACAAATAATCCCCCCCCCTCTCCATCATAAGCCTTCCTTGTATTATCTCACGCTCTTCGCTTAAGCGTTGGACTTAAACGACACAGTTAATACCCCTAGGAGGCTTCACGCGAGAGAAATGCGGGGATTATCCGATGTGAGACGCGATGTTATACAGTGTATGTCCTCCGCCCGGCTGTAAGGCCGTATATGAGCGCGTAGATCCTCGAAAGAAGGCTCACAAGCCCCCTCTCTCCTTCAAAGGGTCAAACTGTACTTGGAAAGAAAGATTAATGTAATATATATACGAAAACGGTGTTTTTGTTATGGAAATGCGTTACTTTCATACAAGTGCTGAGTTACAATGAAGACAATACTAACGGATGCCGAATCGTTTTATAGTGAACAGTGTTTTTGCACCATTAATTTTGACAAATATTTATGATATACCATGTAGTATTGGTCCCCAAAGTATTCGTAAATTCTCTATTTACCATAAAAATCAGTACTTATTCCAAGTTTAAAAAATGAGCATTTTTCAACTTTCTTGGGTCATCTTTGAGGGTAAATGGTAAATAAATTATTGAAAACGTGCACATGTTTTAGCCATACTATTATTACATCACTTTATATTATTATGCACTTAATATTATCACATCACTAGTATCCTCAGATGCCGTTACCTTGATGCAATCCAGAGATATGCTGGACATATTCTCTTATTCACTGATGGCTCAAAGACACCTACTGGTGTTGGCCTTGTTCTATTGAACCCTAACTTCCAAGTCACCAGACGCTTACCACCTTTTGCGTCTGTGTTCACAGCAGAGCTGTGGGCGGTGACACTGGCTGTTGAGCACTGCCAGCTGTTGGGAATTGGGAACTATGTGATCTGCAGTGACTCACTAAGTACCATTGAGGCTATCAGGGACTCTTATTCCTATGATCCTCTGATACAAAGACTCCGTTTATCACTGCACCAAGCCACAACTCTTGGTACTTCCATCACTTTTATGTGGGTGCCAAGCCATGTTGGTATCCATGGCAATGAGTCTGCTGATGCTCTTGCAAGGAGAGCCATTGGTGATAGCGCCATTGAGATTTTGCTTATGGGCATTGAGGATCAAGTATCCTACATTCAATATAAAGCCAATTCCATCTGGCTCGAACAATGAAAGGGTGAGGTCACTGATCTGTGTGGTGTCCTTCAGGACCTTTTGTGCCCCAACTTTCAAGGAGGCACCGCATTGTGGTCAATCGGGTTGCTACTGGCCATACACATTTTACCCATGGACACCCGCTTAGTGCAGGTGCTCGTGATGTTGTGTGTGGAAGATGTGGGGTTGATCTGTCTATCCGCCACTTTTTAGAGGAATGCCCAGCTCTTATGGACCTCAGAGCCCTGCATAGGCCCCCTCAGTGGGTTGATGTCCTATCTGGGCCGGACAAGTTCCACTCCTTGTTAACGTACCTGAGATCCGCAGAGCTCTACTACGAACTGTGATATTTTTAATCTGTGATATATTTATTTCCACCTAGTCATAGCTATATTTCACTTAGATTTAATGTAAGCTTATTTATCTAGTCTTAGTTATAGTTTGAAATCGTACCAGTTTTATTGTCTCACTTGACGTTTCGTGCAATCCCACTAATGACCCTTCAGGTTGAGATGCGGCTAAATTCTTAAATAAAAATAAATATATATATATATATATATATATATATATATATATATATATATATATATATATATATATTAAATCACTAGGCTACTATCAGGCACATACAAAGATTATTTTAGGGAGAAAAACAAGACAAATTGCCATATCATCGTGCTATATCATCATAATGATGAAATAATCTTGCTCAAATTTCTCCTATTCGCCTAGACGACGAAATTTGATAGTGATCTTCTCTGGGACAACTAGAGACGAATGAAATGTCGATCTCCACCCTGAGCCCGCCAGCTGACCGATTCACGTGGTGTTTTTTGCAACATGCTCTGCTAACCAGCGGCACGTAAATAAGAAAGCCTTTTGTAAACATATTTTCCAGTGATCAAATCAAAATTACTATCAACCACGGTTTACCTAGCGACAAATAATCACCGAAATTCGTTCAGTGAAATACTATCAGTATTCGAAAATTTGGTTCTGCTTACGCGAACTGCGTGTTTTTCCCCTCTCTATTTACTAGCTAAACAGTAGTGTGTGTGTGTGTATGTTTGTTTCCAAGCAAAAAAGCTATTCATTTCCGGGTTTTGGTAGATTTGAGCAAATTTACTTCCGTTTGTTTGTCAATGTACAGATCTGAACTACTCATGTAATTTACTGTAATTTATTGTAACGACGATTGTATTGCCTTCCAGTCGTTTTACCGACTAAATCTATGTCTAAATCCACACTTCCTGGTTTGGAACCTTCTCAAACTCAAGTAATTTTCTCGACGTGAAACGTCAATTCAGATGTAACAACTCTTCTTCTTTGAATTAAGGATGTAGCGCGAGTTATAGGAGACACCAGCGAGATAATGTTTAATACGGTCGTCATTTCTGACGCCTTTATCGTTATCACCGCGCTATTCCCTTACAAGCCCGCGGGCTAGGTGGATCCTACGTTCCAAAGCCACCCCTATCTTTAAACCTCTCCGTTAATGGTTCCTGAATAATTAGGTTCCCCTTCAGGATTTTCCTTTATGGGGAAAGGAGATTCCGAGTAACCGCGAGGCCTTCCTTCGGATTTCGAGGAGTTTACAAGCCGTGCGACGAAGGTCCTTAAACACCCGGCATGAATAAAAGATCCGCATTAGCCGCGCATTTTCAATTTACACACCCCGGTGATCCCTCCTGAGGAGGCTCGCATGAGGGGGTTTAATGTAGACGAGCTTAAGTTGTAAATTATTCGAGAAAAAGTCTTGACAGAGCTCGGCAGTAATCCGAACACACAGATTCTGCATTTGGAAGCTTAGGGAGAACGGTGCGAAAATTGGTAAGAGAAAATTATTGCGTCAAAACCAAGTTTAATACCATTACCGAGAGTAGTAGGGTAAACCTGTACACTTATAATTGGAACGCTCATTAAAATTAAGGTTATCATCGTGGTGGTGTTTTTTCGCATAAAAACGTAAGAAAACAAGTGAGATGTGGTTGATTTAAGCTCTAAGCCGGCCTGTACTGAAGCTTTTTTGCTTGGAAACGCGCAAACACACAGTAAAATTACATGATGCCTGCTTTTTAGTCAGTAAAATTATATCTTCAAGGACTGCTGGAAAGATGAAATGTGTTGAAATCATGATTCCATGTTTATCCCCAGAAAAACGCTTGCATACGAGTCTGCAACACATTGGGGCATTTTACAAGTTGCAGACTCGTATGCAAACTCTAAGAGCCACTCAGCTGATCCGGACCCTGGGCATCGTCAAGTAAATGTCCTAAAGAGGCTACATACGAAATTACAGCTTCCTAGAGTGTAAAGCATAGAAATTAGCTTTAAGAGCCACTGATCTGATCCGGACCCTGGGCATCGTCAAGTAAATGTCCTAAAGAGGCTACATACGAAATTACAGCTTCCTAGAGTGTAAAGCATAGAAATTAGCTTTAAGAGCCACTCATCTGATCCGGACCCTGGGCATCGTCAAGTAAATGTCCTAAAGAGGCTACATACGAAATTACAGCTTCCTAGAGTGTAAAGCATAGAAATTAGCTTTTAGAGCCACTCATCTGATCCGGACCATGGGCATCGTCAAGTAAATGTCCTAAAGAGGCTACATACGAAATTACAGCTTCCTAGAGTGTAAAGTATAGAAATTACCTATTAAAATTATTTAACCACCTTTAACCACCACTTCACGAATCAAACCGTTCTCGCAATATTCGGATCATCTGCTATGAATCAAATCATCGAAATACCGGCTCAATGAAATCATGAGAAATTAACAAGCAGTTGCAATCATGTTCACAATATCATTATTAAAAATGATCACCTGAGTGTACACAATTATTCAAATAACCGTGCTAATAACTCTGCTTGTTGGCCACGCACTTCGCAGTAGTTAACATGATATGGTTGGAAAAATCGAGAGCTTTCGAACGAATGGTCAACGAATTTCGTGGGATGAAAAACGACGAAGTACCATTTCCCTAGCAATCATCTCGGTTGTAAGCGGAAATCATCAGAATATTTTCGTGATGTTTTTTTAGTTTATGTGCCATAGCAAAGACATAAAATATCAAAAGGAACAAAAAACCATGGTCGGGAGCTAAAAAATGCATTAATTTGGCGCGCACTGGTTGTGTGGCCGGCAAATAGACGTATAAAAATCTCAATACGATGGTAAAGGCTTTCTTGGCCAATTTGTGTGCGTTTCGTGCGTCCACAAGCGCTGGAGCACAGATTGCCTATTGGTCGAGAGCCCCGAATTAACCATTAATGTATCGAATTTTGCGGAGGAAACGAGCAATGCAATGGATGTACGTTCTCCTTCCCAGAGTAAGGTGGTGGCTGCTGCTAAGCTTGATACCTTTGATGGGAGGTATGCAACTTTACTTGTCTACTGCTACGCTTGCGAAGGATGTATTCAAGGTTGGGAAATGAACGAAGACCCATGGATTGAGCATGCACGCGAGTGAAGAATGTCCACATGTCCTGAATGTCAAAGGATCAGCTTTTGTTAATGCTGCTAAGAGATTTGAACCTGAATGTACATGGATTTAAGTTGATTGGTTCATGCAATAAAAACTTTAAAAAAATTACCGCATTCATTATTTCACAAGACGTGCCCCATATACCATCCTTATATAATACTTACTATAGTAATAAGTAGCTGATTAAAATACTTACTGTAGTTGATTAAGCGTAGCAGCAGCGGAGAGGAGGCGGCAGCAACACACCGAGTCAACGAGTACGTTAAGTTTACAATGTAGTATCATCTTTATATATAATTCCGAACGGTCTTCAAAATTGTGAAGAACTTCGCGGTCCGATTTTAGTGTTAGACGGCTCATTCGAATCAGCACGGCCCCAAGTTTGTTGCAAAGAGAGTTGTTTATTAGGCTGTGGCGAAAACAACAGTTGCCATCAATTCACGGTAAGTAAGAAACGTAGTGTAGTTATTAACATCTAGGGGAGTTATTTCTGAACGATCTTTGAAATTGTGAAGAACTTCGCGGACCGATTTCAGTGTTAGACGGCCCCAAGTGTCGCCGTTCGTCTCTGTGCTTATCTTGATCGTGTTCTAGATTAGGGCTTTCCAAGCCCTAACAGGCCTCTAGTAGATTATAATGGGGATGCCACCTAAAAGCACGAAACGCACACGAATTGGCCAAAAGAGCATTTACCATCGTATTGAAATTTTTATAGGCCTGTTTGCTGGTGGCTACGCCACCAGTGCGCGCCAAATTAATGCATTTTTTAGCTCCCAACCATGGTTTTTGACATTGAAAATGTCTTAGTCGACGGGTCAACCGGAAATTTTGTTACGGGAATTTTGTTACGCAAAGAAATAAACGTCACTCAACCTATAAACAAGTTAGGTGTTGTTATGATTGTGTATACTAGCAATGGAATCGTTCATTTAATCATATGATGTTCGGTTGGAGAAATCAGTACGAGTTGTCACTACTAAGTGACAGTACATGTGAAGCACTGTTCGGGCAAAATGATAGAAAACTACAAAACATGAATGCTGACGAAGTACCTACTTGAAAATGACTGAGACATTTTCGATGCTCATAGCTCTTCTCTCATAAGAGAGAAAGTACGAGCGGCCTGCCGCGTTTATGGTATTGGTAATAGTTAATGTTTTTTTGTTCCTTTTTAACTAGGTAACTAAAAAGCAGGCATCATGTAATTTTACTGTGTGTGCGCGTTTCCAAGCAAAAACACTTCAGAATAGGCTGGTTTGAAGCTTAAATTGAAATCAACCATATCTCAGTTATTTTTGTGCGATTCTATGCGAAAAAACAGGTCCAAGATGATGACGTCAATTTTAATGACCGTTCGAATGTAAGTGTACAGGTTTACCCTACTGTCCCACGATTCCTGCCCCCCACCCCCAAAATCGTTATTGTGGAGGTGGTTGAGAAAATTCGTATTTGATTTTTCATGATTTTTTCCCAAGATCTCATATATGAACACGTTGCGCATTGCGCCCAAGTTAGTTATTCGCCTCGTTTTTAACGAATTTTCAAAGACGAAATGAGCTGTTTAGAAGGTATCAAAATTTTTAAAGTGGGAGGGGGAAGTACGGGAACTCCCTACAAACCCGTTTCATACATCAAAGAACTCAATCCTATATACATAAATACCTATATAAACAAATGACAAAGCGTTAAACTCCATGATTCGTTTCAGAAAGTCTCAAAACGGATTTCAATGAAGAAATCTCTCGAAAATTTTGATTTTTAAATTTTTCGAGCCATTCTTCGCTTTCACTAAAATTCCCTAAAACTTTGATTTTTAAATTTTTCGAGCCATTGAAATAGCTTCATTTTCTACGAAGATTCTCTAAAACGCGGATTAAATGCGACAGCCGGGATGGTATTCAGAAAATGGGTCTTGTAATTGATTAAAACCCAAATCTGCCGTTACTCTTCAAGGCTTTCTTTGTTACAACTTTGAGACTAACTCGTCCCCGGGTCCCCTTTGTCTCGTGAAATTTCCCTTCGCGAAAAGGAAGGTCCGCTGCGCCTGAAGGGACGAAGGTGGAAGGGAAAGGGCGCTGATAGGGGGGCCCTTTGAAGAGGATATAGAAGGCACAACCCGAATTAGCTTCGGCTTATTGTTCCTGAGAAGGAGGGGAGCCTATCCTTAGGGATGGAATTTGTTAAAAGGGAAACTTGGGTGTTCAGGAAGATGCTCGTTTGGTGTTGGAGAACGAAGGAGCGAAGAGAGGTCGATGAAGATGAGGATAAGGAAAATGAAGAACGGGATGAAAGGGGGGATAAAGAAGGAGCAGCGATCCTATTTGCGAGAGCTGGAAAACATTTGCATTGCTCAGGCTTTCGGATTTATTCTCACAAGCAATCTAGAGGATTTTATGGATCCGAATAACAAGACGAATAAGTGAATAGATGAATTTTACATAATAAAGCTCTTATCGTAGTTTACATTTCACTTCCCAAACCACCCCACAGCAGGTCGTTACGGTTGTACAAAACACAGATGAATAAAAGAAAAATCGTTTGTCAAGTTGGGTGTGGAACATAGCTTCCTCGTTTATATTTCATGAATGTATCAATCATTGAATTTTTTTAATGATTTCGAAAAATTCCATTGCGGAATAATGAAACCAAGAAGTAGCATGAAACGTCATAATTATTCATTCAAGAAATACAAAAAATTAAGTATACGCAATGTAATTTACTCGTACGTTCGAGCATGCGCAGAAAGAACTGATGAAGGAAGTGATATGGGTGATGGAAGGATCGGATTTGCATTCATTGTATATACTGGTTTTGGTGGTCCTCAGTACAGACAGCTTTTCAGGCTTGGTGCCTCATGCACCAACAATCAGGCAGAAGCATGTGCAATTATGAAGGCATTAGAATGGCTTTCAAGGATTGTGACACAGGTGCCCCACCGAAGAGCAGTTTTTGATTTCGAAAAATTCCACGGAATAGAGAAATCAAGAAGTAGCATGAAACGACATAATTAGTCAATTAAGAAACACAAAAAACTAAGTATACGCAATGAAATTTACTCGTCGTTCGAGCATGCGCAGAAAGAACTGATGAAGGAAGTGATATGGGTGATGGAAGGATCGGATTTGCATTCATTGTATATACTGGTTTTGGTGGTCCTCAGTACAGACAGCTTTTCAGGCTTGGTGCCTCATGCACCAACAATCAGGCAGAAGCATGTGCAATTATGAAGGCATTAGAATGGTTTTCAAGGCAGGTGACACAGGTGGCAGTTGTTTACACTGACAGCCAGGTATGTCTCGCCATGCTAGAGGACTCATTGAGTGGATCAGAGAACTCGTTCTGGAGCTCAGAGTCAGGAAGGGATGGAAGATTGGCTTGAAATATACTCAGGCCCATGTTGGAACAGCCGGAAACGAAGAGGCAGATGCCTATGTAAAAGATGCGGCTTTGAGTGAGAATCTCCCAATCCAATGTGCTCAAATCCCAAAGTGAAGAATGGTACAGGACTGTGTAACAGAGTTACCTCCTGAGAGGCCCATCAAGCTCCCGTCAGAGCACCAGAGATAGCGCTGTCGGCGTCCCGTTGAGGAATCAATGGGAACCACGCGCTGTTCTCGATCATTTTTGGCAGCTGGTTTGGCGTTGGATGGAATTCCAGGTGACTGGAAAATCAACCTTCCCCGAACATGGCTCATTAAAACCCATTAGTAGGGGTGGTATCTCTCTGACGGGATGCCTGTTACCTCCTCTACCTGATTTATGAGGATTTAGGCCCCCATTGCACCTCTGGGGGGGGGGGGGGGCACCTAAATTCCTTATAACTGTAGAGCCTAAGTATTTTGGAGTGGGACCACATATGGCAGATGTCTGCGGATGGGAGACGTACAAGGGTCTTTTTCCCTACCGTTACTGAACGCCTTCGGGTTTATTTGCCACTTTCTTGGAGACTGACCCTTCTCCTGGCTGGGGATGGTAGGATACGGGCATACCTGCATCGCTTCCATCTTAGCCCTGTGTGCTCGTGTTCGGACGAGGACCAGGATTTTGAACACTTGCTGTTCCGATGTGCCCATTTTGAGCAGCAGCGGGCTCGTCTGGAGCGAAGATGTGTGCTTCAGGGAAGTACGTGGCCAACGCCAATGATGCAGTTTATCAAAAACCACCTGCAGGAAGTGACTGTGTTCCTAAACACAATAAACTATTAATTGTTGTGATAAGTGTACAAGGTTCGGCATCTCTATGAACAATGACCTGATGACATAGAATAATACCCATGTATATAAAACAGTTTCATATATTATTGATAATGTATTATTTGAAGTATGAATTGTAAATACCTGATAATTGTAATTTTGTAAATAACGAATCGCCTGTAATCGTTATGGGAGCAGGCCCGAATAAATTCCCTCGTGCTAGGGTTACTAGTGCGAGGAAAAAAAAAAAAAAAAACACACACACACAAACACACACAAACGCACACACACAATTGGCCTATTTCATGATTTTTATTTATTGGTTGCAACAGAAAATGTTACTCGAAAATAAGCTAAAATGCGAGAGGAAATTTAGGTTTCTGCGGGAAGAAAACTGTTAATATCCCAAAAGTGAAAACCATACAAGACTATTACGCACCTTCTCACTAGCCATTTGGGGCGTTGCGAAAGTAAACTCTATGCAACGCCCGGGTCAATATTACATTACTTGTATATTACCGCTCCGTAACGCCTGAATTTATGAATTGAACTTACAACCCATAGAGTAAGCAATGGAATTCATGAATATCTTCGTCCATCACAAACCGTTTGGTGTATAAAGTATCCCGCTTTCCAACCTTCATCAAAATGCTCAGTCACGCCTTTTGGGGGGCTCCGTCCACCGTTATCGCGTTTAATAATTCTTCGCACGGAATTCAATCTGAAACCTCCAATGCTCAATTCGTGCACTCCCATACATTGGGTTTAATTGGCTTTATCTCCCCACCCCTCTTCCACCAGTCTCCCAATCAATTCAATTTTCCGTGATGTAAAATAGGTGCATAAAATGTTGAGAATGAGAGAGAGGGTGGGAGGGAGGGAATTGAATTGAATTGAATAGCGCTTTATTTACGAATCTCGCAAGATTTGGTCGTGCACGACCATTCTTACATCCAACGAGATAAATATAGGCTAACATAAAAACAGAAATCTACGTCTTGGTAAAACCCTAAAAGAAAAACATATTCGTGCCAACTGCGCCACACTATAATTGAGGAGGGAAAGAACAAAAAAGGTCTTATTACTCAATGAATACAACATCAATATCAATGATAACATTAGAACTACTTTAGTCATTCGACCTCTAAAAAAATAAAATGAAATATGATTCACTATGCAAACAGGGGAGTATGTACATGAATACTATTTTCTTTCTTTATAAATTAATAATATTTTTAATTTCTCTTTAAAGGTTTTGCTTTAACGCAAAGGGTAATGCTTTGAATTAAAAATGAGTTGTGATGAGCCGTAGAACGGCAACTTGGCATCCGAAAACTCATTTCCCTATTTCTAGTGCTTCAATCGTGAATTGAATTTCTAGTGCTTGAATGAGAGAGAGAGAGAGAGAGAGAGAGAGAGAGAGAGAGAGAGAGAGAGAGAGAGAGAGAGAGAGAGAGAGAGAGAGAGAGAGAGAGTGTGTGTTTTATTTGCCATCACACATAAGTTCATAACAATAATAAAAAACAAACAAGCCAAATAACAAATACAAATTCACAATTCCCAAAGGATCAAATTAGCACAAATTTATACATGCAGCCATACAAATTTATGGAAGAACTATATTTTAAAATGTCATAAAAAAAGAGAAAATAAATAAGAAAACTAAAATGTTGGCTGCAGACCAAATAGGTAGTCTGTAACTACCCAAAAGGTGGCTCGGCCGAGGCGTCCCGCCCGGACCCTACCCACCATGGCAGCCTCCCGATTATTGGATATACACCCCTACACACGATCATAATAATCCCTCCACTCTTTTGCCTCTATTTTGCCTTTAGTAAGGTTATGTGTTCTTTCGAAAGAAAAGAAAACAGGATTTCATAGCTTGTTTCCAACTTATCTTCGCAAAACAGTACAATTTGTGTTTTCCAATACCTAAAAAACAAAGTACTGAGCTGTGCTAGGTCTCATTTAACCCATATTTGCAACTAGTAGGTATTATACACAAGTGATAGTTCTAACGAACACGGGAATTTAGGAAGCAGTTCTTTCCCAAGTTGGTTCAAGCAAGAAAAGAAGGGAAGCATGCCGTCTTGATTGGAGATGAACTACTGGTTGATGGAAAAAAACTTATCATTCACTATGGACGAAGTACGTTGGAGGATTCTACATCTACTGGTTCAGATGTGGAGATTAATCTGAATACTCCTCCTCCGTCCTCTCCCAACATTTCCAGAAAACAGGTCAAGAAAAAGATGAAAATCTACAAGAGATAGAACGAACATCATCACCGTTTGGAAATTTTGGCAACGACTCGGGATTATTATCAAAATTTGGCAGTGGAGTGTAGGCATTATTGATTGTGATCTATCTAAGTAATTATTTGATACATCATGTGCTATTTTTTAATATGTATTGAAGGAACTCCCTGTAATACCTACGGGTTATACAATAAAATTGAATTTGATTGAAACTAGTGTTTATTCTAATTTCCACCTGACTTAGTTATATCAGAATTTAAAAAAATGTCCTCCATTTCAAAAAACGGGCAAAAAACCCGGGTTTTTTTTATGTTTTTGAAAATTTTTACGAGTGAAGGCTTTATTTACGACCCATCATGTATTATAGATTTGTTCACCTTTAAATTAATATCCTACATGATTTACTCTTTTGTTTTAATCAAAATCGGGACCTATATATCTCAAAGCTACAGCTGATCCTGTAAAACGATTTTCAGAATCGAATTCAGTACCCTCGAATGCAAACCTTCAGAACTGGTATTCTTTCTTTTTTGACGGGGAAAATTAATTTCGTCTAGATAAATTGAAGTTTTAAACTACTGTGTTCAGCCACTTTGTCAATTTTCACTGTCGAAACACCGCCTCTGGGGGCCTCTAGAAAATTACATCACACAGAACAAAAAGTTCTAGAAATGCAGCAAGGATGGATCATCAAAATTGGATTCTAATAGGTCGTCCCTGTATTGACTATACCTTGTCTATATGTGACCTAGCTTCAAGGGGACGACCTAAAAATGAAAAGAAAATAGTCGTCCCGTCTTTCAGTTTGAAATTACCTAATTACTCGGGGTGCTGATACCATTAATTGTTCACAATTACTCCCCTTGACCTTGCCTACTTCAATCTTTGTGCGGCTTCTAGGGTCAAGATATGAGAGCTGGTACCTGCCAATATACACTTTCGATTGCCGCCATTATTATCTCATCTTCCTCAGTCCCAGAGAGAGAGGAGGGGGACCTTGGTGGTTGTTGCCTTCAACACTCCAACACCTGATTCGTTTCCTGTTGTCACGCTCCGGACGTGAGCAGCAAGTTCGGATTAGGTTGAGATTCTGAACTAGTTGAGGTCAAGGGAAGATGTCGACCCTCCATTGGTGACAATCTGTATCCAATCATCCGCAATGTTGATCTACATTATTACACGGCGCACTGTGGTTCAGAATCGTAATCAAGCTGGACAAAAATCAATTTCGGTGATAAAAGGTAGGTATGATAAGGTAGTAGGAAGATAAAACGCAGTAAATTTTTCGTGTTTTGCGAGCGCTTTCGGGGAATGCTGTGCCCCCTTCCTCAATCTCTGTAATTTATTAACCAGTATGAATGAATGTATGAAACCAGTATGAATGAACTTTGAAACGGGCAAATTTATATATAAGGCCGCCATTTTGTTTTTCACCTGTATTGAGATGGCAGACAAAGATTTTCTCTCTCAAAACGGACTAAATTTTTAAAATCTAATCTCAAACCTTCTCCTGAAATTACTACCGAATTCCGGCCTTGGCTCCTGAACTAGAAGGGGAATTGAAGGAGTAATAACCGATCTTCTTAGGCGCGGGTTGATTCTTGAAAGTGGCTTGGGAAAACTGGCTTGACCATCATAACCTCGTTGAACACATGGGGAAATCGGTCACATCAAATTGTTATTGTGTTACGTGAGAGAAGTTCATGAATTTATAAAAATGTTATTAATTTACCTATGTAAGGGGATGAATTCCTGAAGTTTCGACGTACTCACCTGTAAGCAAAAAAATTTATTGTAAGTAATCATTATATTTATATTATATTAAGTACATTATGTGAAGCAGGTAGGTAAACTTATTAGCCATCCTGAAATGTTTTTCTTATTCTTCTATAAATAGGCTTACCAGACGTCCGGATTTCGCCCGGATTGTCCGGATTTCAAGGCCTTGGCCTTGTCCGGACTTGTGTCCGGAGTTGCCCTGATGTCCGGGTTTCATGATGCGATGGCGTGAAAAAAATTTTAGGCTGCCCGAATACCTCCATAAACAATTAAAAGAAAGGAAGACGAATAATTTTGTTCCGTATGCAGCGAAAACTTTATTGTTGAAACTAAAAAGAGAAAATTTACTTGACTCTGATGATGAAAAACAGATAGGACAAAATTTTGGACACTTCTACCAAACAGCTATTGATTATTTGACAAATTGGGAAAGTAGCTTTGATGAAGCTATTAAGTTCAAGTGGGTGAGCCTCAATGGAGAAGTTAGTTGGAGTGAAATGGAAGAGAGTGCAATTATAATTTATGATGTAGTACCAGATTCGGTTAATGTGGATGCCCTGTTTGATGAACGTTCCTTACTAATTTACACTTTGGAAAAGCTCAACCATAAATGGGATGCACTACCCGCCGAAAAAAAAACCCAGCATCCAAGAAAAGTGGAAAGAGATTTTTGATGCGTTCATTGCAAGCCACGTTTCATTCATTAACATTTTTAAATTGATTGAGTTTGCAATGTGTCTTCCAGGGACATCGGCTCCTGCTGAACGTATTTTTTCCATGATGGGGTCAATGTGGACGGCTGAAAGGGGCCGACTGTCTGTGCCAGTTGTCAGAGATTTGTTAACAATCAAAGCCAATAGTGATTTAAACTGTACCCAATTCTACGAAAGGATCAGAAAAGATAATGATTTTCTAAAACAAATTATGTCTTCCAAAAAATATAACAGAACCGAGGAAGGAGCTGGACCCAGTAACGAATGAGTAATCGACATCCATCTTGATATCCATCAATCGATTTTGTTAGTTTAGTGAATCAATACTTCTAAATAATTTGAATAATTAGTTTTTTTTTTTTTTTTGTCAAAACTATGACATCATTGTTTCATTAATTAGGATTTTTCACTCATTGTAAGCATTAAAGGGGCTTTTACTATCAAAGCTGTTCATCATGATTAACTGATTCTCCTTGAATTGCATTGAGCCGTCCCCCAATTATGTAGTATTAATATTGTCTCGTATACGTACGCACACACACACACATGCGCGCGCGCGCACGCATATATATATATATATATATATATATATATATATATATATATATATATATATATATATATATATATATAATAGATACATATATAGTCAACTGTCCGGGTTTGGTCTGGGGAAACTTATAAACTTATGGTAACCCTATCTATAAAGCAATCGATGCAATCGTTGCGCATTATAAATCTCTTGTTTTCCTCTTCCTCAACCAGAAGGGTCATTAGCGACATTGAACAAGGTGTTTAAAGGGACACTGCAAGTGGCACGATTCTAACTAAGGGGGAGTCATGTTGCCATTCTTGACTAAAAAGGAGCGCCATCGTGGAATCCACTGACAAATCGGAGGGGGGGGGGGGGGGGGATGAGGGGTGCAGTGATGACCACTGTTTAGCCCCTCAAGTGGATAGATAAAAAAAAACTAGTCGTAAAGACTAGATGTAAAATAGGCTAATAACTATATACATGCTACTATATCAAATCAGCAAAAATTGAAATAAAACTACGATTATATAAGTATGTCACAGATCAGATATCACAGTTCGTAGTAGATCTCAGCGGCTCTCAGGTACAACAGGGATCGGACCTTGTCTGGTCCGGATAAAACGTCAACCCACTGAGGGGTCTGATGCTGGACTTGGCAGGCGTTTTTGGTTTATTATTTCCAATAATAAGCCTATGTGATCGTATAGCAAAAAATTTTTATAACCCCCCCTTAAACTTTGTCACTTTACGTTTCAAGGTGCGTAGAATCCAAATTTGAAATGTCCGTCCGCCGTTCGCCGTCCGGGCCATAAAAGGCCTAATAATTGACTTAAAAAACCCGTTCTTTCGCACATAGACTCCATTTGGGGTCTAGTTGGTCCTAACGTTTAACCATCTCAATCGCTTTACTCGCATAGATGCCATGGGCCAAAAAATGGGCGAAAAAGTGTCTTTTTGGAAGCATTGAGTGTTAGACTTACGCACGCCTGGCACGCTTGGCAGGGGGTCACGGTGGGTGGTGAGGGGGGTGAGCGGGGGGTGGAGTGAGAAGAAGAACAGAGGTGGATACTAGAAAAGAGACTGGCGAAAGCCCCAGAGCATGCTGGTTACTATAGCTGGCTATCTGATTCAGAAATAATAAACCATTATGTAATAATTTGCAGCGTTTTTGTATTGTGTTGGTTTTATTGACGTAGCCCAGGCTCCAGTATTTATCAAATCAAGGCATGTGTTGGTTTTTCTTGGAGCAGTATAGGTAAATAAGATCCTTCGGTAATAACTGTTATGGGTGCAAATATTGAGGCCGAATGGGGGATATTTATTTTTCGGCAGGCAGTTTATTTTCCTCCACATTTAACAGTCTGGGTGGTTTTTCTACCCGTCCGTTTGGTTTGCTTCGTCGTCGGATTTTCGCCAGTGGGTTTGCAGGGCCATAAGTGGTGGAATTTTTAATAGTACGTCTTTGGTTTATAATACAGGGCAGGGGCGGCCCGTGAGGGGGGGCATCGGGACATTGCCCCAGTACATTTGGGAAAAAAGTAACAAACTGGAATGAAGACTTTACAAACAGCTCCATGCTGTGGCTCCAAGGTGGATGCTAGAAGGAATAATTTTACGCTCCATCCAAGGAGGTTTAAGATACATCTACCAGCAAAAAAGTACGTAGATTGCTATTTGCGATGATATCACTCTATCAAGAGAGAAATTTCGTCGATTCAGGTTAGACTTTGAAGGGAAAAAAATGGGAAATAAAGGGCAAGAAACGGAAAAACGGGGCAAGGAACGGGAAAAAGAGGTCATAACGGGAAATTTCTCGTGATTTTGGGGGCTCTGCCCCAGACAGGGTTTCCAACTTTTCTAAAGACCGTAGAATGAAATTTACGTTATGAGTCGCTTCCACTAGAGGAGTTTTGGTTTATTCCGTTAGCCAAACTGATTTAGCCTGTTGGGTATGTTCGTCTATGTTTTGTTGTCTGCAAGTAATATGTGATGTTTCTTTAAGTTCGTTGGGTTGTTCCCAAGAATTTACTCTAATCTAAAGTAAAGTCTGTATTATAGCGTTGTTATAAGTACCTATAAGTTGTTGAATACATACCTAAGTTGTTGAATACGTCTTTTGTAATAAAGTCCTTTGTATTGTCGGTCGAGTTGGAGTGCGTTGTTTATGTGTAGAGCTAGCTACAAAACCCTTTCCGTCGGTAGTTACGAACGATAGTTACAAAAAGAAATTTTGGCATCCCTTGTGGGGAATGAAGAAAAAGCAACGATCACTTTGAATAGAATTCGCACCGAATGACGACGTTCATCGACGGATTTACGTAAGTTGAAGTTTAGTCAGGTACTTACTGATTTTGACATTTTTGACATTTGCATGCCTTTGCTTTGACACATAAACTGAAAAATCGTCACGAAAACTTGCTCACGCTACTTACCAATAAATAAAATAGACTCACTGTGTTGCGTAGAGAACAATCAACTGTTTTCTTTATGTCTTTGCTATGGCACGAACTAAAAATTTTGTAGTAACTCGTAAACGAGTTCCACTATCTGCTTTACAAGCAGATACCATGTTACATGGATATGTCTTTGATTGGGGATTTCATAACGGTTGAACACGAGAGTTGTAAATAAATCCTTCAACTTTAAACGAATCCCGACTAATTCCAACAAAACAACGGTTTACTTATAGAAATGTTGAAAATAACTGTGGAGAGAAGCCACTACAATGAGTTGTTGTTAACAGTCGACTGTTGTCAAGTGGATGAAAATGTTTCCTATGGAGTGGAGTAAATTCTGCTATTGCTTTACGTTAAGAATATTGTAACCGGCTTATTAAAATTGTTTATAGTCCAATCAACTTAGTTTAGGAATGTAGCTAGGTACGTAAGGAGGGGGGAATTGGTAGCTTGAGATGTGAACATTTATCACATAAATCAAGCGCATTCCAACGAGTGGCGAACGATTTCTGTGCGATGAAAACTGCGGAAGTTCCATTCCCCTAGCAACGAATGGGTTGTACGTGAAAAACACTGAAATTGTGACACAAATTTTGCGTCACGGAAATTTTTGGTTGACCCCCCAGAGCAAAGACATATCCATGTCAAAACTCACGGAAAATTGCTCACGAAAATATTTTGATGATTTCCGCTTACAACCGAGTCGTTGCTAGGGAAATGGTACTTCGTCGTTTTTCAAATTCGTTGACCATTCGTTCGAAAGCTCTCGATTTATCCAACCATATTATGTTAACTACTGCGAAGTGCGTGGCCAACAAGCTGAGTTATGAGCAAGGTTATTCGAATAATTGTGTACACTCAGGTGATCGTTCTCAATAATTGATATTGTTCGAACATGATTGCCACCGCTTGTTAATTTCTGATGATTTCATTGAGCTGGTGTTTCGATGATTTGATTCATAGCAGGTGATCCAAATATTGCGAGAACGGTTTGATTTGTGAAGCGGTGGTTAAATCATTTTAATAGTTAATTTCTATGCTTTACACTCTAGGAAGCTGTAATTTCTTATGTAGCCTCTTATAGTAACAAAATCAGCCAAAACTGACGACATTTTGAGGTCACATTTGGAAAAAGCTACAGTGTTCAAAGGCGCCTCCAAAACCATACAGAATGAGTAACGAAAACGTCTCTGATCAATATTTTCAGTAGAATATTGATCATTCTGGATGTGTTGCATTCATGAACCATCCCCCTCCTAGGTTCATGGTTGCATTGAAGAAAAAGGTTATATACATAAGTGAGTGGTAGTTGTGGGGTTAGACAACATTTCTATAGCCTTTTCAAACAACTTTTAATTGACGTATGACGTCACACTTCTATCATTTCATCATAATTTAATTTGAGTTCTTTAATATTCCTTCAGAATTACTTCTCCTGAGTAGTTGACTAGTGCAATACAATCGAAGCCTTGATAATTTTTAATACTTCTAATAATAAAGTAGTGTAGGTGTTTTTCTTGTTAGGATTGACGATAAACAGCCAGTTTTTTTTATTGGACCTATTGCAACGTACCTACATCCATAATAATTTTTCTCAGCTCTTTCCATGTTAGTTCGTCACACCTAGTTCCATGAACATAATATCCATCGTAACCCAATAGTATAGTATCCACACCAGCATGTAAGCCACAACCAACCAACAAATACGCAGAAACGTTGCAATATGACCAATAAAAAAACTGGCTGTTCATCGTCATTCCTAAAGCCGGTTTCACATGGAGGAGTACGAGCGTAACAACCGGAAAGACGGAAGGCTGGAAACCCCAGTGGAGGGGGCGGCAGAATGCGGCAGGGTGTTCACATGAACATGGACACACGGAATCATAACCTTCCTACTGAAACCCTCTCTGATCTGAAACCTCTACTTGCGGTTATCAACATTCCTGTCCTATAAGATTGCGCTCCGCTCGACAGAACGCGGCAACGGTATAAACATTTCTACCGCTGTCCGCAGACCGCCCATTCCGGCAACATGGCAGCCACCATCCTCAACTGTTGTCCCAACAGCCAATCAGATTGCTTTCAATCTTTCCGTCTTCCGGACATACCGCTCCATGTGAAACCAGCTTTAGTAAGTAAGTAGGTCCCTATAAGATAGTATTTTTAATTTAGTTTATTTAATTAATTTATTTATATTTATTTATCAATAATATTTAATGATCATGATTTATTGTCCATGGCATTTGACATAACCCAAGTGGGATTAATGTTTCATGTGTTTAGATCAAAATTAATTTACACTGAAAGCAAAACAAATGGATGAAAAACCTCCATGCTCTTTTTGACTGTCAAATAGGTAAATATTTTTGTGCCCCACTCCTTTTTCAGACCACCGGCCGCCACTGATACAGGGTGTCCCGCACAAGGTGGCCAGAACTTCAGGGCGTGATTCTTGAGCTCAATTCTGATCGAAAGTTTCTCTTAGAGATTTTTTTTAAACTCTTAGTTTTCGAGTAATTCAATTTTTGAGATTTTTTGTGTGTTTTCGATCTCAAGTCACTAAAACAGCAATAACTACAATAATTAAAGCAGTAAGTTTAAATTTGAGGAAACCGTTGGAAAGAACGTTGAAGTTCCTTCCTATCTAATGTCAAATCAAAAATTTTTAATAGGATTAATTTGGAGAAAAAACTGGTTGAACATTAAATTTTCACGAGCATGATAAAAATTGCAGATTTTTAAACCGGCTGTGAGTGTCCCATTTCAGTTCAGTTTTTCGCGTATTTCATCTGTAAAACTGGCCCAAGATCTCAGCTTTTTAGCAGTGTAATCAATTTTTATTTTACAATTTTTATCAGTTTTACACTTTAACTAACTAGTTTTACCCTTAAAAACACATAAAACTGAGCATAACAAATGAACTAAAAATCCGTGAGTTAAAGTGTAAAACTCTGTTACAACGGAGTTGGGGAGATGTACAATTGTTACCATTCGATTCAGCGTGAAAAAATACGTAGAAATCGGCCTAAATCTCAAATTCTTTATGAGGGTCATTTTTCACGAAAAACCTCGATTTCATAGACAAAAATCATGTTTTTCAACGTACAAACATACTTTTATCCTCTAATTAGTAAAGTGAAAAAATAAAATTATAAAAACTTGGCCCTTCGGGCCTCGCAAGGGGCTCAGCGCCTTGACCCCGCTGGGGGAGACCCCCCGGATGTTATTACTTAGAGCCCGTGGCTAAAAGTCATCAAGAAACATAGAACATGCCTGGCAGAAGTGACCAAGTAACAAAAACCAAAATTTTCAGGAGCTTCATGTGACTAATAGAATCGAAATTAGAAGGAAGTACCTGGGTTGGTAATTTCTGTTATGGTGCGCGTCTACAATTACTATAACCAAGATTAACTTCTCAACCAAGTGACAACAAAACAAGCGGCATTGTTTACTATATCCATTTATAACATAAATAAATATAAAACTACGACATGAATAAAAGAACAAGATCGAAAGAAATGCCTGATAAATCGAGAGCTTTCCAACGAATGGAGAACGGTTTTTGTCCCATAAACACCAAAGAAGTTTTATTTCCCCAGCAACGGCTTGGTTCTACGTGAAAATCATAAGGAAAAAAATTCGAGACACATCGCTGTCTCCCAACCGCGTCTCCCAAAAAACGTGACACTTTTCGCCAATTAACTCAAAGCTATAGCATGTTCCATGCTAAAATTGATTTTACCGCTAGAAAGATGAGATCTTGGGCCAGGTTTTACAGATGAGGTACGCGAAAAAACAGTGCAGAAATTGGACACTCGCAGCTAGATTAAAAAATTTGAATTTCTCATACTTGTGGAAATTTCATGTTCAGGAAGTTTTTTCACCAAAAATCCTATTAAAAAAATGTTGATTTGGCATTAGATACGAAGGGAATTTAACGCTTTTTCCAACGGTATCCTCAAATTTAAACGTACTATTTCAATTATTATAGTTATTGCTGTTTTAGTGTCTTGAGGTCGAAAACACACAAAAAATCTCAAAAATTGAATCACTCGACAATTATGCGTTTTAAACAAAATCTCTAGGAGGAACTTTCGATCAGAAACGAGCTCTAGAATCACGTCCTAAAGTACTGACCACCTTATGTGGGACACCCTGTATACTCGTACACAAGGATTACTAGTATTTTCAAAAATACTGGAGTTTGCGATCGGAGGCTCCAAAGATTGTCAGACTGCGTTTCTCAACCCCATTCAACTCGTTGTTGGCGAAGCTCTCGACCTTGGCATTTGCGAGGCAAAGCAGCTGGATCCTGTTTCGCCGAGGGTGCTGTCCCGCAATATTCATTTATATCCACAACTCGATCACGCCGAATTTCTACAATTTCGGTCAGTCTCAATTGTGGTAATCGGCATAGCCTTTAATCTCAGAAGAGTTTTTGAAGACTTCTTGTGATAGTCCTCCATAATTTAGGTAATTGTAAAGAAAAACCTTTAGATTATCCCTTATTTATTGCATTAAGCAAAAACACAAAGCTTTTCAGCTAAATTTTAGCCATCCTCAGGAATACACAACAAACTAAACACAGGAGAGAAGCTACTAACTCCAAGTTAGTAGCTTCTCTCCTGTGTTTAGTTTGTAGTGTATGCCTGAAGATGGCATAGCCGTTACCTTCCCCAACACTCAAAAGGATTGAGGAACAATTGGATATGATATGAGCAACTTTCGTGAAGTGGAATTTATAATTTTCGACCTCAGAAACGGATTCTACGTTTTTGAAAACTCCGTGAGAATAATCATCAGCTCAGAATACCTAATGCATCGGAAGTTGAAATTTGAGTGCTGAAAATCATAAATGATCTCACACACCGTAAACCATACTGATAATTTATATGTTCCTCCTAGAAGACGAGGAAATTTTGGTGTGTAATACGTAAGCTTTAATATACCCCTTGTAATCAAATTGCAAATAGGGAGAATAAAGAATGTTTAAAAAATGAGTAGGTTCCCGAATAGAATGCGGGAATTTTCTAATATAAATAAGAAACAACTACATAGGTATGGCACTCTTTAACAAAGAGTTTGTCACTGAAGGTAAATAGTGGAATTTCTCACACAAATATTATGCAAAGACACCTTGTTCAATGCCGCTAATGACCCTTCAGGTTGAGATGCGGCTTAAACCTTAATAAACAAATAAAAAATATATATGGAAATAACACATTATTCAGTGGTAAGTTAATAGGTAATGGAAAATATTGAAATTTAATTTTATCATTAATTTTAGTGTAGTTCCTGTTGTATGAAACCTTCGCAGTAGGGGTTTAAACTCGTACCCACTATGGTGAAAGACGGTTAACTATAATCTCTGATCATTTCCATTGTTTTCGAAATTAAACTCGTTTAAGTGTTTGCTGAAAGTAGGCCTCAGTCGATAGGAGATTATTAATCAATGTTACATTACATTAATTTCTACTTATTTTCATTTTTCTAGTGATATTTAATTTTGATCATAACAATAGCGCATTTCCTGTATATTTGGTTTAGCGCCTTGACGTTACCCTATAAATTTCATTGCCGTTTCTCGTTGAATAGTAATCGGTGCGCATGCGCAAACATTAATTTCTCATTAGTAAGACTATCCACATGAATGTCCGCATGGCTTGTTCATATGGCCTTCCTAGAAGTTGGAACTTCGGACATATCCGCTCGCTCGGTGATTTCCGAGGTGCGGGGTCGGTAGAATATAATCGCCTTCCTTTTGATTGTAACAAGTTGGCAAAGAACAGTGAAATGGACACACGGGGGACTTGGGCTTGGGGCTTGAAGGAAGGTGACCTTGCTATTTGTGTGGACGGCCTTGCCCGTGGGGCCACGCCTTGAGATCTGGTTCCTTGTTCCTCCTGCTCGGATGGTGGGAGCTCCCGCTCAGCAGTCTGAGGCCAGCGAAAACCACAAATTTTGATTTATTATTTTCGAAAATGAACCTTTGTAGTTGTCCACGAAAAACTTCCAGACATGCAGCACGATCGCATGAGCGAATGGGGAATTTTCATGGTAATTGCTTCCGATTCTACCTAAAGGTAGCAGAAGCATTGTGTTCACTTTCGGGAGAGAAAAGATTTTTGGTCTCCAAAACCAAAATTTCCACTCGCATTTTACGTTTTAGACCATTCTGAACAACTTTGGTTCCGTGTCTATGTATGTTTGTCGTGTGTCCGTATATCCTTGTAACAAGCTTATTTTCCACAGTGTTCATCCGATTTAGATAAAATTTTCAGGGAAAGTGCGGGCTAGGGTGTAGACGATCGCCTATCAGTTTCATTGATGCCAAATCAATACTTCACTCTGCGCATGCGCAAACATAAATTCCATTATGTTCCATTTTCTCACACTCTACTCGTTCGATTTCGCTTAAATTTGGATGCTAGTTGGAAGAAGACGACTTGATTACCCCATATCAGCGCATGCGCCAATGTGATATCCTTGTAACGACCTTAATTTCCACAGTTTTCATCCAATTTTGATGAAATTGTCAGTGAATGAGAAGGTACGGTTGTACTCGGAGATGGTCCCGTACCGATCTCATTGTTCTCAACTCATCAGTTCATTATGCGCTTGCGCTCACGTAAGTTACATTGAGTATTATCTTTCCTTTACCTAATTGGCCTTTAATTAGGTACCACACTATTCTTGATTCAACTTTTCAATGAACTATACATTCATGATAGGTAAACGAGGAAGCTATGTGCCACACCTAACTTGGTTGACTTTTTATTTTTTATTTTTTTTATTCGGTCAATCGAAAGAACAGAGTGAGAGCTTTCCAAAAACGTGCTGCATGATGGGTATCTGACCAGTAAGACGGTTCTTGAAATTCATTTGTACGATGACGTCTGGGCCCCCGCCCACATTGGGGAGAACCCTCAGCTCCCTTGTTCTACTACGTCACGCGCGATCTTCCATCCAACCCATAGGGATATTGGCCAAACTAAAGTATTTTGAGCTAAAAATTGGTATTTAGGAGTTTTCAAGTGCGCTGAATCCGATTCTGAGGGTCGAAAGTGTGAAATTCCAACACATGAAAGTTCCCTATTTTCGTAAATTTTCTATATTGTGTTAAACTGTTTTGGGAATTCAACACTTTTATTAAGAAGGTATTTTAGCTACCAATTTTATGGGTAAAAACTCGATCTGAATGATATTCGGCAGCTCTAAAAATATTGCGGATTTTCGCAGTTTTTTTTTTTTTTTTTTTTGCAGTTTTTATCTATTTGTTGGCAAAATTTAAGCTTTAATTTAATTTTGTAGCATAAATTTCTGCATTGATTTTCCAATGTTCTAGTTTATTATTAATAAAAACTTCTTTTGATTAAAATTCTGCAAAAAATATAAATTTAACTAACGATTTTTAGCCGTTTTTAGTCATTTTAGGAAAATTTTCAAAGCAAAATTTTTGAATAATTTCTTCATTGAAATCTGTTTTGAGGCATTCTGAAACGATTCCTGAAGTTTGCGCTTTTATATATATATATATATATATATATATATATATATAATTGGCCAAATTTTGAAATAAGTACTTAAAAAATCACTAAAAATGGCTAAAAACGGCCAAAAATCGTTTAACTTGTAATTGTTTGTAGAATTTTAGTCGAAATTATAGCGTCAACGATTGCCTAGGACATTAAAACATTTTTTCTCAAAATTATGCTGAAAAACGTGCTTAAATTACAATATTATTTGCTAAAAATCTGTAATAACGGCAAAAAATCTAAAAATCCAAAATCTCATTTGAATTGCCAAATTTTATTTAGTATGGGTCTTTTGCCATAAAATTGGTTTTTAACAATTTCTTTCTACTGAAATTGCTCACATTTCAATAAAAAGTTTTTTGTCCAATTGTGCCTAATGTACTTTCATGATATTTTAATTTAGTTTTATGTTTGGTTTCATTTGTCTCTATTTATTGCTTGTGTTTTGTAGATACACTGTGTTTTGACGTTTGTATTGCCTATTGGCTCTTACAAATAGAAAACATATTTCATTTCATTCCATTTCATTTACACTGAACAAACAGCCTACTAATTCCGTAACATAATAAACCGAAATATGCTCCAGTTGATACTACACCGTCGATTGCCCCATTCTTTCGCCTCGGGTTCAACGCCTACGACGGCTCTACGCTCCGATGCTCGAAATCCTCCGCTGTGATTTTGAAACTGCAATTTTGAGGACGACAAAAGCAAACAGGAGATATGGCCGTAAAGGTAATAGCCCGTCTATTCCAACAATCCCCTTCTATTTCTAATGAACCGCCTTCGCAATTATTCTCGCGGGCTTTCACTTTCCTTGTCCACGGTGTACCCGATGGAGCGATTTTCCTCCGGAAAAAAGGCGTCTCGATATTGTTTGGTTAGGGAAAGGTAAATGAACTTTCTCCGATCCTCAGCATCTGGGGACCGCGCCTGGGTAGTTCGTTTAGGGCATCGATTTTCAACCAATGATTCGGGATTCCAACTAAAGGCTTGTTTTCCTAGCGACAGGTTTTTTGCGTAGCAGGAACTGAATTTGCCTGAAAAACGTCGGCAGGAGCGTGAAGTATATTACGCAGCGTGAAAGTGTTTTCCTAGCAGCGTGTTTTATCTATTCAGTTGGCGTTGAATTGTGTTGAAGGTAGCACGCGTTTGTGTGTGTGAAAACATTCACCTACTGCTGAAATGGAGAACATGATGAGAAAGACTAATGTAATGACGGCATTGATAATTAAAGAAATGATAGATGCTAGAGGGGTGATAGAAGAAGAGTTCATATTAACAAAATATGCCAGAGTAAGGAAACGTGTGAGTGATGTATTCTCAAATCGCAGAAATTAAGGAATGTTCAGCGTTTTAGTCAAAAATCATTTGCTTGACTATGAAGAGACTTCAGACTGACCAGAGAAAGGTTTGGGGTGTCCCAAGAAGGTGTCCCGCTTTGGGGCATCTTGAAAACCTTGAAATCAAAAATTGGAGCAACACAAACACCGGAATTCAAGGGAATCGCGCCAGCGTACTTCGCAGTTGACTCCTCCTCGAGCAGTTGGGCCAGTCGCGTCAACGCAACATGTTCTGCGCTGACGTGATGCGCTCTCTAGGAAAACACCCTAACTAAATTCAAGGGAATCAGTTGTCGACGTTGAACGCCCGGCGTATCACGTTGTCAACGGCGCAAAAAACCTGTCGCTAGGAAAACAGGCCTTAAGGATGCGAGCCAAGCGGCAGCAAAATGATCAGGAAAACTACGCTGTGCAACCAACTCTATTGTATTCCTCGTTATATGACATTTTTTAACTCTTTCTTTTAACTTCGATTCTCTTCTTGCTTGCTTTCTTTCTTGAGACAAAATTTCAGATCGATTTTTAACCCACTTCCCGATATCCAATCGATCTGAAATTTTGCACACGAGTTCATGCTGGCGTACATTTTAATCTATCAAATTTTCGCGAAGAAAAAGTTAGTTATACTATAAATTTTCGAAAATTTGAAATATAATATGGGACACCTTACAAGTGTTGTGTATTGTAGGGAGGAGGAGGATGAGGAGGAGGAGGGAGGAGGAGGAGGAGGGAGGAGGACGAGGAGGAGGAGGAGGGAGGAGAAAAATACTATTGAAAGTCTGCATAAAATGACAACGAATCCCGGGTCAATAAAATATTAAATGATTTTCCTTGTCAATTTAATTTAAGTTATTATCTTTTTCTTAATTTAAGTTATGATTTTGAAACAATGTGATTTTGTTTCAATTTACTGTTGCCAAGAAACTACCAAATATTGAAACAACAATAAAATTAACCGAGAACATGAGAAAAAGAAAGAGTTACATTAAGAACTTGTTTTTATGGGTTCCTTTTTTTTTACCTTAATAATTCAATTTGTGATCAATATTGTGTCCAATATTGTCGTAAAATTCGCTAAAACGATATATCGGAAAAGAAATATTGATGTACAATATATCGGTAAGCATTATTATCGATATAAAAATAACGATATTTTGAATATATATATGTATATATATATATATATATATATATATATATATATATATATATATATATATATATATATATATATATATATATATATATCCATCCCTAATCGAAACAAAACCAAAACTGTTTTTCCGGTTGAATGTGACTGTCGGCAGCTCTCGAACCTAAGGTAGGGAAGCTTTGTGCTCGAGATTGAAGTAAACAAATTGTTTTCCTCCAAAATCAAAATGTCCACTTGCTTTTTGCGTTTCAGAGCTTGCTGATTAATTTTGGTTCCGTGTCTGTCTGTGGTAAATCTTTGTCACGCCCAAAACTATACCAAGTTTCAGTCCGATTTCGATGAAATTTTCAGGGATTGTGTGAGTTATCTCCTAGACAGACCCCTATCGTTTTCAAAGACGTTGAATCAACAGTAGCCTGTACGCAAGCTCGAACGTGAATTTCTCTTAACAGCTATTTCTTAACATCCGTTGGTCCGATATCGTTCAAACTCGGTTGATAATTGGGTATATGTTTGTAACACAGTTACCTCCTGAGAGGTCCATCAAGCTCCCGTCAGAGCACCAGAGATAGCGGCGTCGGCGTTCCGTTGATGAAACAATGGGCGCCGCGGTCTGTGCTCGATCTTATTGACAGCTGAGTTTGGCGTTGAATGGGATTCCAGGCGACTGGAAAACCAATCTACTCCGAACATGGCTCATTAAAAGCTCATTAGTAGGAGTGGTCTCTCTGACGGGATGCTGTTACCCTCCTCTACCTTTTTCATGAGGATTTAGGCCCTCATTGCACCTCTGGGGGGGGGGGGGGGGGCACCTAAATTCCTTATATGGTAGCAGAGCGTGGTTTGGATTATGCACGGCTGACGTCTAGTAGTCCAATCTATTTTTTGGGGCGTTAATGTTTCAGAAGAAACATGGCCCAGGGTTCCAGAAGGAATTCCCATTATCACACTTTGGTATATAAATAATTTCATTGGTCTTTGACTTATAATTTCTCTTGTATTCCCCATTTATATTTTATATTTTTTTCAATTTCATGCCACCTGAGTATTGCTATATGTCAATTACCAGGTTAGTGAACATTTTTTCGCCACCTGAGTATTGCTATGATGTCAATTACCAGGTTAGTGCGCAATTTAAGTCCCCATAGTTGGGCAATTTGATTTAAAGTCCCCAATGTTGGGCAAACTAATTTCTATATATATTTTATTTTCCCAAGGTATAAGCCTCCATCGTTGAGCATCCGTTTTGTCCAATGAAGATTGTTCAATGAAGATACTTCTTATGAAGATTCATTGACAATCCAGTTTTAATTTCTATTTCCCCATCCTCAAATCGCCAATGCAGCTATTTATGAACGAATGAGCATCAGTTCTCAGCTATTAACTATTCCACCCAGTTAACATACTTGATCTTCAATCAAGTATGTCTTTAAGGGGAGGAGTGTAACAGAGTTACCTACTGAGAGGTCCATCAAGCTCCCGTCAGAACACCAGAGATAGCGCCGTCGGCGTTCCGTTGATGAAACAATGGGCGCCGCGGTCTGTTCTCGATCTTATTGACAGCTGAGTTTGGCGTTGGATGGGATTCCAGGCGACTGGGAAACCAACCTACTCCGAACATGGCTCATTAAAATCTATTAGTAGGAGTGGTATCTCTCTGACGGGATGCTATTACTCTCCTCTACCTTTTTTATGAGGATTTATTCCTCCATTGCACCTCTGGGGGGGGGGGGGGGACCTATATTCCTTATATGTTCTAGAAAAATTCTCTATGAATTATATCGCAATCGGTGGAGCAATAACTATAGCGCATGTGGAAATCTAAAATTGATCGACGCAGACAAAACTCCAAGACTAATGGGATTTTTACCCTATCATGGAATCTTTCATTTTGGTTGGGACAACCTTCACGGTGTACTGCCCAACTTTTTGTCTAAAGCAGGCTTCTGTTATCAAGTGTCTTCTTGTCTTCTATAAAGTGACTGCTTGTTGGGGGGGGGGGGGGGGGTAGGAAAACCTCCAGGATCACATTACATGTACGTTACATCACATTATGTACAAGATCACATTACATGTGCATTACATGTAGGCAGGTAGAGGTGGGTACAGTTTAACAAGTTTGCAAAAGACCGTAATTATGCGGTCGAGATTGAAAACGGGAGAAGCTATAGAATTTTCAAACGTGACGCTCGTGCGTGAAGGGGCGCCGCGTCGGGTTCGATAACAAGGTTTGTGGAAAATGGATCTACGATTTTTTATTTTTTTCTTCGAAAAACGTGGTCCTTCTTGGCAAGTGTACTTACTATAGTATTTGCAAATGAAATTAATCTTTTGACATGGATATTTCTTTGCTCTGGGGGGTCAACCAAAAATTTTCGTCACGCAAAAGTTGGTGTCACGATTTTCCAAACTAATGATTTTCACGTACAACCCAGCCGTTGCTAGGGGAATGGAACTTCCGCAGTTTTCATCGCACAGAAATCGTTCGCCACTCGTTGGAAAGCGCTTGATTTATGTGATAAATGTTCACATCTCAAGCTACTAATTTCCCCCTCCTTTCTTACCTGGCTACATTCCTAAACTAAGTTGATTGGACTATAAACAATTTTCGTTTGGCGGAGACTAAATTTTGAGATGACACATGATTCTGTTTGGCGAAATTTAATATTTAACTAGAGGCCTGTTAGGGCTTGGAAAGCCCTAATCTAGAACACGATCAAGATAAGCACAGAGACGAACGGCGACACTTGGGGCCGTCTAACACTGAAATCGGTCCGCGAAGTTCTTCACAATTTCAAAGATCGTTCAGAAATAACTCTCTAGATGTTAGTAACTACACTACGTTTCTTACTTACCGTGGCAACTGTTGTTACTGCCACAGCCTAATAAACAGAGAATCTCCCTATCAAAGTTCAACTTCCTGCAGTGAACAGGAAAGGATTTAGCTCACTCTGCAGATCAGAAAAGACCCCATCACTTCACTCGCCTCTCATGTCCCAGAGAGTATCCCTATCAAATTTCAACTTCCTACAGTGAACAGGAAAGAATTTAGCTCACTCAGCTGATCAGAAAAGACCCCATCACTTCACTCAACTCTTAATGTCCCAGAGAGTCTACCTATCAAATTGCAACTTCCTACAGTGAACAGGAAAGAATTTAGCTCACTCAGCTGATCAGAAAAGACCCCATCACTACGTTTTTTACTTACCGACACCTGGGGCCTTGCTGATTCGGAATTATATATAAAGACCGTTCGGAATTATATATAAAGTCCGCTAAGTTCTTCAGTTTCAATTTCTTCGTTCAGAAATAACTCTCCTAGATGTTATTAGTACTCGTAACTACACTACGTTTCTTATTTACCGTGAATTGATGGCAACTATCGTTACCGCCACAGCCTAATAAACAACTTTCGTTGATAAGGACCGCCTAGAACACGATCAAGGCGGGTATAGAGAAGAACGGCGACACTTTTGCAACAAACTTGGGGCCGTGCTGATTCGAATGAGCCGTCTAACACTGAAATCGGAACGCGAAGTCCTTCACAATTTCAAAGACCGTTCGGAATTATATATGAAGATATTTACTGTCAACTGCTTGTTGTTGACATCATTTGGGGAGTTATTAACATGTGGAGGAGAGTCTAGACATCATGACCCGTTTTCACCAATTTATACGAAACATTCTTTGTCTTCTACAACAAAGAATGCTTGGCTGAGGAACAGAAAATTACCAGTATGAAGAAAGTGCTCGAGGAACACTCAAACCGGCTGGAGGAGCTAAAAAAAAAGACAAATCAGAAGCTATCATGAACATAAAAATGATAGTCTGTATTGGAGAAATAACTTTAATAGTATGTATAGTATGCTTTTTATGCCTCCAAGAATACTAAAATAAATTCTTTATCCTATATTTCGTCGCCTACAGTCCAAAGTTAAAACGATTTGTTTACAACTCTCGAGGACAACCGTTATGAAATCCCCAATCAAAGACATAGCCATGTAACATGGTATCTGCTTGTAAAGCAGATAGTGTTATAATTTTCAAATCAAATTAATCTTTTGGCAAATGTAACTAAACATTTTACAAACAAATTTAATCTTTTTACAGATAAATGATTAAAACGATGTAGATACGGAGGTAGAAATAACTCTGAAAGTATACCTTTAAATTGGATAAATCTTTCAATACTACTTAGTACTGATGTACTGAGCATAATGTGAGATTTTGATGGGTGCACATTGCGAATATCGGGATCTATGTTGTATAATTGACAAAAACGCTGTTTTTCCCATGAAATTTGAACGAAGTATATCTTTAAATTGGATAGAACATCCTGTGCTACTTAGAAATGATTTTTTTTTTTTTTTTTTTTTTTTTTTTTTTTTTTTTTTTTTTTTTTTTTTTTTTTTTTTTTTTTTTTTTTTTAGCATAATGCGTGGGTTTGGTGGGTGATCATTGCAAATATATGAACTTATGGCAACTAGAATGGGGAAAAGTGCTGTTTTTCCCATGAAATTTGAACGAAAGCAGAAATAACTCTGAAAGTATATCTTTAAATTGGATAAAACATCCTTTGCTGCTTAGCACTGATTTTTTTAGTATTATGTGTGAGTTTTGTGGGTGCTCATTGCAAATATCTGGACTTATGGCAACTAGAATGGGGAAAAATGCTGTTTTTCACTATAAGATTTACACGAAATTCGTAATAACTCCAAAAGCATATCTTTAAATTGGAGAGTACTTCTTCTACTATTTGTAATGTTGTATTGTGTACAATGTGTGAGTTAGGTGGAGCCTATTCAGAACTGTATAACTTATTAAATTTTAACTTATCAAAAATGGACTCCAACATAGCTATCTCCAGTTGTTTGCAGCAATATATTTATAAGATATATATGTAATTACAAACATAACTATATATTATGGGAAGTGATATTACACAATCAGTATCTTAGGTGTAGAATGTATTTTCGAAATGCTGATTTGTTGGTCAGGCGGAATATTGCGTGTTGGACTTGCAATGCCAGGCGCGTAGGTGGTCGTTGTCTAGCCAGGTAGAAATCTGTCGCTGAAAAGTGTCGCTAATTTCACACTGGTAGATATATTCAATCTTCTTATAAATAAAGTTAATCTTTTGCAAATACGATAAACTGACTTAAAATGTTTGTGTTATAGACGTATGTAGACGTGAATACCAATGTTAGTCAAATATAGTTCATGGAAAATAATATTAACAATGGAATGAACATTGAAGATTGAAGTCCCCTGTAGCACATTGAGGTGAGGTGTCCCTGTTTACCCAATATTTGGCTAGTGTTAGCTTCTGTAAACCTTCCCACGCTTCGGTCGATCAATTTGCAAAAGCCCGATCGAGAGTAAAAGTGCTTTTTCCGATGGAAAGAGGGAAGGCAGACAAAAAAAGACCAAGATGACTTCATTAACGATCAGTCGGGCGGAATATAATGAAATCCGATCTTGTTCCCTAGCGTTGCTCTAATCAACTTATCCCCTTAAAAGCACCGAGATCGATGCCTTCGGACTCCGGGACTTGAAATCGTTTTAACGAAGCTCCTTTACCCCCGTCGGAGTCTGAGGGAATTCATTATGCAACATTTTCCAGCAGTTTTAGTAATACGGTTTTCTTCGAATTTGAATAATGTAAGGGAAGAATCGACTGTTCTGGCTTTTATCCAAGAACAACCAAGTTTCGAGGGGAGGACTGGAAATAGTGAGAGACCCAAGGGGAACAATCGTTATGAAAGTCAATCCTTACCAAAGTAACTTGTGTGGAGTTGGCGATAGATTTCCAGCCTATATATACCTATGTATACCTAATTTACTATTGCATGTAGAACTGCATGAATTTAAGCATTAAGATAAATTAAGATATAAAGATAATGAGATGAGTGAGGAACAACAATTTCACTCACGCAGCATGATCGTATGAGAGTTTTTTGATTTTTTGTTGTAACAAGTTCAACTTTTTTAAAAATTTAATTTAAGGTTTAAGCCGCACCTCAACCAGAAAGGTCATCAGCGGCATTTAGGAAGGTGTCCAACGACGGGACACTGCAAGTGGCACGATTCTAAGGGGAGCCATGTTGAAATCCTTGACTAAAAAGGAGCGCCATCATGGACTCCACTGGCAACTCGAAGGGGAAAAAAAGGGGTTACAGTGATGACCACTGTTTAGCCCCTCAGTGAGTAAAAAACCCAAAAAATAAAATAATACAACTAAGACTAGATGTAAAATAGGCTAATAACTATATACATGCTACTATATACAATCAGCAAAGTGAAATAAAAAACGACTAGCTGTGTATAAATATATCACAGATCAGATATCACAGTTCGTAATAGAGCTCAGCGGCTCTCAGGTACAACAGGGTCTTTGTCTGGTCCGGATAAAACGTGGACCCACTGAGGGGGCTGATGCTGGACTCGGAGGTCCACCATGGCTGGCAGTCCTCCAGAACGTGGCGGATGGACAGATCACCCCCACACTTCCTACACGCAACATCTCGAGCTTCTGCAATAAATAGGTGTCTGTGAGTAAGACGGGTATGGCCGGTGGCAACCCGGTTGACCACTATTCCATCCCTCCTTGGTAGTTGGGTTGTGAGAGGGTACAACGGGCAAAGGTCCTGAAGGACACCATGAAGACCAGCAGCCCCCACCATAACGGAGATCACCCTGCCATTGCTCATGCTTGATGGAATTGGCTTCATGTTGCATGTAGGAGATGTGATCCTAAATCCGTATCGGCAACATATCGATGGAGTTATCACCAATAACTCTCCTTGCAAGTGCATCTGCACACTCATTGCCATTAATCCACATGGATGGGCGCCCACATAGAAGTTATGGTGTAGCCCAATGTCGTGGCTTGGTGTACCGATACACGTAGGCTTTGTATTAGGGGATCATGAGAGTATGAGTCCCTGATTGCTTCGATGGTACTTAGTGAATCGCTACAAATCTCACTACTCCCAACTCCCAAAAAATGGCAGTGTCGAACATCCAGCGCCACTGCCCACAGCTCTGCTATGAACACAGACGCAACTGGTGGTAGGCGTCTAGTGACTTGGCAGTTGGGGCTCTATAGAGCAAGGCCAACACCATCAGGAGTCTTTGAGCCATCAGTGAGTATAACAGTGTGTCCTCCAGGCAACCCGGTTGGCCCCTATTCGATCCCTCCTTGGAAGTGGGTTACGAAAGGGCCCACCGGGATAAAGTCCTGAAGGACACCACTCAGACCAGTGACCTCACCCTGCCATTGCTCCTGCCAAATGAAATTGGCTTTATGTTGCATGTAGGAGATTTGATCCTCAATGCGTATAGGCAACATATCAATGGAGTTATCACCAATGACTCTCCTTGCAAGGGCATTTGCACACTCATTGCCATGAATACTCACATGGCTCGGCACTCACATAAAAGTTATGGTTAAGCCCGATGTTGTGGCTTGGTGTAGCGATACATACGCGGCAGCGTATAGGCAACATATCGATGGAGTTATCACCAATGACTCTCCTTGCAAGGGCATTTGCACACTCATTGCCATGAATACTCACGTGGCTCGGCACTCACATAAAAGTTATGGTTGAGCCCGATGTTGTGGCTTGGTGTAGCGATACATACGCGGCAGCGTATAGGCAACATATCGATGGAGTTATCACCAATGACTCTCCTTGCAAGGGCATTTGCACACTCATTGCCATGAATACCCACATGGCTTGGCACTCACATAAACGTTATGGTTGAGCCCAATGTTGTGGCTTGGTGTGGTGTTACACGTAGACTTTGTATTAGGGAATCGACTCCATTATTAAGTTGATATTTGGTGCGATTCAACTGATACTGAAGTGTAACACGTACTGACAATGTTTACGAGTCAAGAGTTGGTGTAATAATAAATGTATTTCGGAGAAACTATGCACAATATGATTACATAACTACTTAACAACAATAACATTATAACTCATGATGCAACAACTCCTCCCCCTTTAGGAACCCTGAGCCTTTCTCATGTGATCTGCGTGAACCCGACGCTCGACGCCATCGATGAGGAAGACATACGATAGAGGTCCCGTTTTCCGTTTCACAATCGCTTCTGCAAATGTTTTGTCGTATTTTTTCCGTTTTATCCACACCGTCTCCCCCTCACGAAATTCTTCCAATGGAGCTCGGTCGTGTTGAAGTTTTTGCTTTATTAACATGTATCATGTTTTAGCCCTGGGGTCCTAGCAAATTTCGCGAGTCAATTTTTTTCCGCGCACGAAACATATAGTGTTACAGTGATTTCCGCCTACAACCGAGTCGTTGCTAGGGAAATGGTACTTCGTCGTTTTTCATCCCACAAAATTCGTTGACCATTCGTTCGAAAGCTCTCGATTTATCCAACAATATTATGTTAACTACGGCGAAGTGCGTGTCCAACAAACTGAGTTATGAGCATGGTTATATAAATAATTGTTTACACACAGGTGATCATTCTCAATAATTGATATTGTGAACATGATTGCAACCGCTTGTTAATTTCTGATGTTTTCATAGAATTTCGAATCAATATCGAGGAGAAAACATGATACATGGTTGAAATTTTTGGTTCTAGAACAAAAATAAGTTTGTTAGAAAGATTTCATCCGACGTTAAGCTTGGCGAAAGGATCGAATTTGTTAGAAAGATCTGATTAAGAGCTTTCCAAGAAGGTGCTATATGATAGGTATCAGTTTTCCTCTACCTCCGATCTGTGAGCACACGCTGACGCTGATTTCGTTTGTATTTTTTTTTGTTCTTCCTCTAGTCTCCCAGCCAAATCTGGCTGCAAGGGACTGATTCTTGTTCGTAGTTGTCTCCCTAATAACAATTCTGCTGGTGTTCATGCATTTGTTCTATGACTAGAAATTCTATATGAGAAAAGAAACTGATTTAACCGTGTCCGAAGGTCGTGCTTGTTGCCTTTACTGGCTCCATAACGTTGCTTGAAAGTTCTAACCATTCTCTCTACCAACCCATTTGATCTTGGATGGTATGGCGTAGTGACCACATGTTTGACATTATTATAATTTACAAAACTCCCTGAAGTTTTCAGAAGTCCATTGTGGACCATTGTCTGAAACAATAACCTTCGGCAGCCAAAACCTTGCAAAAATGTCTTCCAAAACATATGATTACACAACTATGATTGCATAAAATATGATTACATAAATATGATTATATAACTACTTAACAACAATATCATTATAACTCATGATGCAACAGATACCATCAAAGTTATCTTGAAGATGTTGTTTGGCAACTAGGTATGTGACTTGATTGCTGTTGTTTTTTCCGATTTATTCAAACTAGTATTCGCTGAAAATGCTTACTATTATTTATATTGAAAAGGGAGTATTGATCTCGGAATGAATCTCCACGCTGTACAGGGAGCTCGATCCTAATGTCAAGATCGCAAGCTTTGCAAGATACACTGAGGTACTCTTGTATGGTGCACGATGTATATTTGGATTGCGGAATGAAATTATGTCTCCGAATGGGAATCCATATGGGATAAACGCATGTGAAGAATGTTCACTACGCAACTATCGAAACCGTGAGGAGTCTTCCAATTTTTTACGTATTTGTCCCGTTTTCAGAGTTTTAGCTTTCAATAGAGGTGAACTATCGCATGACGAGGCAGTATATATATATGGGGGGGGGGGGGGGGGGGGTCTGGGTTGGACGAAATTAATTGTGTACTATTAATTGGCATGGCGGTATAGATCTTTTCTTGTAAACCGATTTAATTTTTAGGCTCCTGTTAGAAGATTGAATTTATTTGCTCTTTATCGAAATCCACCGTTGATTTATTAATTATTTTTCTAATTGATCTTTGATTTACTCGAATTTCCAACAGATGGTTGCATGCAACCATGCTGTGCTGTTTATTAAGCTCAAGTGCCAGTATTAGCTATTTTCTATTATTATCAATAAACGTATTTATTCTTATCCTTCTAAATTAAGAAATTATATCCCTGGAAACGATTCCTTCGTTCATCCCTGTCTGGATTACATTGTCAACTCTGCCGGATAAAGTGCATAAACAAGTGCAAGAGGGTATAATACGTATTGCCGTCGCGTGTTTCTGAAATCGTGACTTTGAAGCGCTAGAAAGACCTTCCACGCCGCGGTAATAATATTCCTTTCGAGCCATCTCTAAGGAAAAAAGGTCCGTACGTTATATTTTAAAAGGTCTATCACTTTAACTGATCAGGCGGACGATGCCTGGGACTTCCCGTAAAAGACATTGCATAATGCAAAACACGGAGGTGTAGTGTTACGAGGTTATTTTTTTCTCCCCAATATTTGACGTGATTAAGATTTACGCCGGATAGGTGGGACAGTTCCGGGCCACACTCCCGCTGGCGGAAGCCGAAGGATCTATTGCAGCTAGGGTTGCCAGATCTATCTTGAATAGTGTGGGGCAAAAGTCATTCCTAGAAGGCGAATGTTTTTACTAAAGTCTTATTATTGATTCACTGGTAAGTAATCTTAGAAAAGAGGAGTGAGAGTTGTTCTTTACGTTTTCATAACCTTCCGGGAAGGCCGTGCATCTGATAACAACTAATCTCTCACCTGCTCATGAGGAAAGTACCCTGATATGGAACACCTTTTTTTTTATACGTTTTTGGACCACTCTGTTGATTCCAAATGTTCAAGCCGAATTTACTGGTTATTATGCACTCATAATCCACCAGCATCTTAGCTCAAAGTGCCCAAAATTGCTGCAGGATGAAGAAATTAAGCATTTTGTAAAAATGAGTCGTTTTTTAGTTTTCCAAAAAGGGTTACATAACATGACCCACCAGGGGTTCTTAATATGGCACTAGTACCATATAAGGTCCCTTTATTATTTAATACATTTTTAGTCATGCAGATTAGTGATGAATGATTAACTCGTTTAAAGCTCGAAGTGTATATTTATGAAATCTGAATTATATTTAACAGAATAAAATCTGGTAAAAAATAGTATCAAAGAAGTTATACAATATTCATAAGAATATAAACCATAAACATAAACCAAAGCATCAAGCTTTCCAGATAAAACGGCCGACATATGCATATCATGATCGAGCAAACAAACAAACAAGCATTGTATTTTATATATTATTAGGATAGGATTGCATTTTATAGGAGAGGATTCTGATTTTAAATCTTAAAGACTGATTTTCACTTATTATTACATCTCAAGGTAATCTTATTAATTGTTGTAGCCTGTTACGTAAGCGTTAAAAGCTTGAGTCTGGAATGTTAGTTTAATTGCCCTCCGTTATCACTGCAACATGGTACTGAGCACATTCCTTCCGTGTGTCTCGGACTGCATTCCAGTGATATCCATATTTAAAACATTTCCTCGTCGACGCGGTTGGCGGGTTTCAGTGAGGATCCTTCGCGCTTGCTAAAGAGTTGACTTTCTATTCACGATCAAGCCATCAAGGCTCCGAACCGTTCGGTATTTCGTTTCTTCTGATGCAACAAACACTTAAATCGAGCTTTCGATACAGGCTGAACATACTCAAGGCTTTACAAACTACAGGTGTCGATTCAACAACTAATTTGCAACAAAAAGAAAGATTCACAGATTTTTGGTATATTATTTCACAGAACAAACCATTGTAATCCACCAAAAACGAACCCCCCCCGTAAGAAGGAGCAGAATGATGCCAACAGCATATTTTCAAAACACTCTGTTCTCGAGAGAGAAGTTAGCGCGAATTTTGATAAGTAATTCACCTTTTCGCATGCGCAGAGTGAAGAATTTATTTGGGAACAATAAAACTAAAAGAAACCATCTCTAGCTTAACCCACACATTCCCTAAAAACCTCATCAAATTCGTAAAAAGTCTTAAAAATCAATGTTGCATGGATTTGCGGGCACACAATAGACAGACAGACACACACATAGACAGACACGGAACGAAAGTTGTTCAGAATGGTCAGTAGAGTAAAAGTCTGCATTCTTGTACAAAACATGAAACTTAAAGTCACGCTTACGTCATAAGTGGGGGTAGAAGTCACGTTAGCGCGTCCTTAAGTTTCAAGCTATGTGCTCGAGTTCAGATTTCCACTCTACATCGAATGCTAAAAACCTTTGTGTAATACTTTGCAGCATTTGTCCAAAAATCCCAACAAAACTCGCGACCTCTTTTCTTCTAGAAAATCTGGGGATCTCGGGTAGGGTTAGATCGCACCTTTTTTCCCAGATAATGGCCAGTTCAATCATCATTAATTAGACATCACCGGTTGGGAAAGCCCGCCCATATTACCGCTACCTTGAAAGCTTTTTGAAAGCATCTCGAGGAAAATGGTCGACTGACGCGTTCTCAGGTTTTACGATTCTCCCGTTCACTTTCTGACTACGTGAACTGCTCAACTATATATTCAACCTTCTGGTACCTAAACAATCTGATTTTTAACTTCAATTCTGATCAGCTGAGTGAGCTACACTCTCTCCTGTTCCGATCAGAGAGATGAAATTTGGTAAAATAGGGAAGACATAGGAGCTTTCGGAAATGATGGACTCTACCTTGATCGGCTGAATTAGCTGAATTCTCTCAAGTTCACGATTGGGGGAGGGTTAGCATTTTATATGAGTCTATTCTGTGCAACAAGAGACGAATAAACACACACACACTTTTTTTAAACTAAAACTCTCCTCAAAGGCGGATGGGGCACACCATTAACTTGAGAAAATAAATGAATACATAAAAGAAGTGGAGGGAATGCCCAGGTTTACCTGACGAAGGCTCTAGGGATGAGGGAAGTTGTAGAAGGATGAGAAGGAAGAATGGGACGAAAGGAAGCGCCCCTATAAAATGACCACCAGTTCAAGTAAGAACTCTAGGGACGCGGGTGGTGATACCACAGAGCACACCCTTCGAGATGCTCAATTGAGACTAGTTGTTTTACCACCACTGCAGGTGCCTCAGTGCACTTTTTGCAGACAAGTTGATACACACACATTTTTGACTGGCACTCGGCTAAACATCGACACTAATATGTGTAATTGCGGAATTATGTGATTTGTAACGATTCACCAAGTACCATCGAGGCGATTAGGGATTCATATTCTGATAATCCCCTAATACAAAGCCTTCGTGTATCGCTACACCAAGCCACCACATTGGGCTCAACCACAACTTTCATGTGGGGGGCCGAGCCATGTGGGTGTTCGTGGCAATGAGGGTGCAGATGCCCTTGCAAGGAGATTCATTAGTGATAACTCCATCGATATGTTGCCTATACGCATTGAGTATCAAATCTCCTACATGCAACATAAAGCCAATTCCATCTGGCATGAGCAATGGCAGGGTGAGGTCACTGGTTGGGTTGCCGTAATCTAACTTCCAAGGAGGGATCGAATAGTGGTCAACCTGGTTGCTACTGGCTATACCCGTCTTACTCACAGACACCTCCTTAGTGCAGATCAAGTAAGAACCCTAGGGGCGCGGGTGGTGATACCACGGATCACTCCCGTCGAGGTTCTCAATTGTGTGTGGTTGGTTTACCAACGTAAAGCAGACAAGTTGGTACACCCACATTTTTGCTGGCACTCGGCTACACATCGACACAAATACGTGTAATTGCGTTAGCAGAGGAGAAGGCTGCACCCGAGGGTGGCGATGCGACAAAATCATTTCTTGCCTGTAGTTCACTCTAGGTTTTTCGAAAAGACATCACGCGTTAGTGGGATCCCAGTCAAAACACATTGAAGTTCCCGGAGTTTGCAATTGAGCTTCTCGGCACCAAAAAGTAACGTCGTGACCAGTGGGACCTGACTTGTTGAAGCTTGTTGTCTTTACTGGTAACTCATGTGTGCTATTCTGTCCTCTACGATCTGCTGGGGTAAACACTTTTCTACAATTTATTGTTCAATGTTGAAGGAGGGTCTTCCAGTTTCTTACGGTTACTGCGAATCCTGTGACCTCGAATAGGCATAGCTCTGCGGATTGTATGAGGGGGTGACAACTGTCGTAATGCACGTACAACTGCTTGTTTTTACGAGTACGTCTGTGATGAACACCCCATCCCCGAGCGTAATGCCCACATCAAGAAAAGTTGCGCAACATCTCGAATACGACCAGGTTAATGTAACTGAAAACTAAGAATTTAATTCTCCAACAAATAGCGCAGTTCCTCATCACTATGTGTCCATATCTAGAAAATTTCTTCGAATAAAACGCTTCCATAGCAGTGGAGTCTTCTCTCCACTTAGTAGAAAACCAGACTCCAGCTTAGCTATGAACATATTTGCGTACAACGGTGTCATGCGAGTCCCCATCACAGTTCCTCTTTTTTGGAGGTTTACCTGGATCCCGAATTCGATCACATTCCTAGTGACAACACTCTGCTAGCTTTAGTATAAAATTTGTGGATGCTGTATGTGATTCAGGGTACTCGTGGAGAAAATTCTTGAGTAGAGCGAGTTTACATCAATAAAGGCCAAAATAATATCTGCTGGAGCTCTTGTTTGGCGAAGTAAAATGAGAAAGTGGTGTATGTATTTAATGAATGACGGTTGGATCTGCACGATAGACTGGATGTATGAGTTAAAATGTAAGCCGAAATTCTTTCCGTGATGCAATCAAAACTTGCTACTGCAGAAGGTCCTGGCAGGTGTTGGTCAGGGAGAGAATAAGGCTTATGCATTTTGAGGAGAAGGTAACATATGAAAAAGTTCCAGTCTTGCAGCATGATCGTATGAGCAAATTTTCGAAAATTATCGTACTTTATACTGCTAAATTGTTTTCAAATTTTAGCTTTTAGAGTGCAAAGAAATTACAACTATTATTTTTATAACAAAAACTTATTCTTAATAGTAATCTGCTATTCCAACACAAAGATCTTGGATTTTTAGATTTTTTTACAGTTTTTATAGGTATTATAGCAAATTTTAATGAAATTTAAGTGAATTTCTTAGCCTGATTGTACATAAACTTTTAAATGTTCTGTTTCAAATTTGGTAAACTTTATTTGAGCAATATTCTGCTAAAAATTATAAATGTAACAATTTTTAGCCGTTTTTAGACATTTTTGGTGATTTTGTTACCACATTTTTTGAAATTTGACAAATTTAATGCAACAAAAAGGTGCTGGCCAACGATCTCATCCTTTCGTTTGAAAAGCTTGATTTTATGGCGCAAGAAAGGCATTTTTATCTGAATCCTGAGGAGAGTTATCGTCTGAAATGTCACATATATACACATGAAAAACTTTATTTACTTTTTTAAAGGTTTAAGCCGCACCTCAACCAAAAGGGTCATTAGCGGCATTGAACAAGGTGTCTAAAGGGACACTGGAAGTGGCACGATTCTAAGGGGAGCCATGTTGCCATCCTTGACTAAAAGGAAGCGCCATCATGGACTCCACTGGCATGGCATGTCGGAGTGGGGGGGGGGGGGGAATGAGGGGTGCAGTGATACATTTGAAAAAGTGTTCAACTCTAGGACGTTTCAGAATGCCTCAAAACGGATTTCAAATATGAAAATTTTCAAAATAGTTGTAAAAGGTGTAAACTCCTAGATTCGTTTCAGAATGCTTTAGAACGGTTTTCAAAGTCAGATATTGTCTAAAATGATGATTTTGAAAATTTTGGAGCCATTTCTATTCTTAATTTTCTACAAAAATTCGCTAAAATTACAGGCTCCATCTTGATCTGCTGAGTGAGCAATTTGGAAAGGAAGGTACGATAGTTCGGACATGGTCGGACCTGAACCCGTTAGATGGGATGCAGTTAGTTGGTTCATTGCTCAACACTCACCTGGTGCGAAGCACATTTAAACTAGAGGGGAGGAGAGACAAAATTCGAAACTTTCGGCCGAAACGTTTGAAAGCGGCCGCGAAAGCCGTTTTATCGAAACCTTTTCAGAAACGATCGCAATAATTTCCCCGTCAATGGGCTCATTGTTCTCGGCTAGCGATTGTGACGAGGCAGTAGGGCTAATACAATGCGGGATACGGCGATGATTGGCTTTCGCAGTTTCAACAAAAGGTGGAAAAAAGTGGAAGTGGAGGCGAACTGCCAGTAACGCAATAGGCAGGTAGGGGAACTATTACCTACAGAACTACTAGACAACGAAATAAACGCTGCAAGTTAATACAGAGGTATATTATTTCTGTAATAGATAGCCCTTCGACGCAGATCACTGGTCTGTAATTATTATACACCGTATATAGTATATTTAATATCGAAACTTGGTGCTTCACGCCTCGCAAATGGCTTCACTGCATTACAGCACCACGACCCCACAATTTTTACGCTTTTTTCAGTTAAGTAAAGGAAAAAAACGCTGCAAATTATTACACAAAGGTTTATTATGTATGTGTTAAACAGCCCTTCTACGTAGATCTCTGGTCCATAATTATTAAACGCCGCTTATAGTATTTTTAGTATCGTAACTCGGAGCTTCGGACCTCACAATTCAATCCATAACAGCAGCGGAACCTCACAATTTTACGCTTTTTAATATAGTTGATAAACATAATAATTTATTACCAAGTCATCTTTCCAACATATAAAAGTGTTATCTATACTGTATATTGATATCATTTAATTGGTCAAATTTCAAAAAATGTGCTGACAAAATCACTGAAAATGGCTAAGAATCGTTAAATTGATATTTTTTAGCATAAGATTGGTCAAATAAAGTTTATCAACTATGAAATAGAACATTCAACAATTTATGTACGAAATTATGCTAAAATCTTGAACTTCATTAAATTTTGTTTTAAAAAATCTATAAAATTGCAAAAATAGCCTAAAATCCAAAATCTCTTTTTGAATAGAAGAGTATCATTTAGAATACTTTTTTTTCCATAAAATTAATAGCTAACATTTTCTTTTCACTCATAAATCTCCAATTTCTATACAACTTGAAATATACACAAAAAAAGATACTTTTTCACCTATTTTTGGCTCATAGCACCCATGGGTGTGGAGCGAGCGAGCTGGCGAGAAGTTAGGACCAACTAGACCCCAAGTGGAGTCTATGTGCGAAAGAACAGATTTTTAAAGTCAATTCTAAGGCCTTTTATGGCCCGGACGGCGAACGGCGGACGACGGACGGACATTTCAAATTTGGATTCTACGCACCTTGAAACGTAAAGTGACAAAGTTTGAGGAGGTTATAAAAATTTTTTGCTATACGATCACATGGGCTTATTATTGGAAATAATAAACCAAAAGAACGATCTATGACTATCTTCCCATCACCCATCATATAGGAGCAGAGGCGGATCTTCATGGAGGGCGCAGGGGGAGGCCCCCATCGGAACAAAGTGAAAAAAAAAAGTATTATTAATTTTTTTCAATTCTGACATAAAAAGTTCCAGTCATGCAGCATGATCGTATGAGCGAATTTTCAGAATCTGTCTTCCGTATTATAATGTGTTGAATAGTTTTAAGGTTAAATTATTAAAAAACATAGAGAGATACCCTCTAGTGCCACATGAGGTGCCCCCTGCCCATTCCTGGACCTTGTCTGGGATGAGTGTTGACCTTCGCATGAAGGTCGGGGTCAAGGCAAATACACCCCCACACATCCTCAGATGTCGCAACACTGAGGCGATCCAGCGATATGCTGGACACAATCTAATATTCACTGATGGCTCAAAGACCACCACCAGTTGGTGTCGCTCTATGAGCACCAACTTCCAAGTCACTAGACGCCTACCACCAGTTGCATCTGTGTTCACAGCAGAGATGTGACACTAGCTGTTCGACACTGCCAATTATTAGGAGTTGGGAATTATGTGATTTGTAGTGATTCACTAAGTACCATCGAGGCGATTAGGGACTCATATTCTGATGATCCCCTAATACAAAGCCTATGTGTATCGCTAGCCATAGCCACAACATTGGGCTCAACCATAACTTTTATGAGTGTACCCCCCCACACATCCTCAGATGTCGCAACACTCTTCTATTCACTGATGGCTCAAAGACACCTGATGGTGTTTGCCTTGTTCATGCGAATTATGCATGCTGTGTATTTATGTACGAGTAACTTATGTGTCATTTCAGACAACAACAGAATTCAGCCTCGTGCACAAGCACATAGGTTGAGGGATGCAAAATCGGTAGCTAACAATTGATTTTGACAATAGATTTTTGATCGAGAGCTCACGATCAACTGTACCGATTAATCGGGCAAAAAAACCGATTTTTAATATAAAAAAAAAAAGATTTTTAACACCATAAAAAAATTATCCAATATATATAAAAACAGCATAATGTATCAAGTTAATTAAATATTCTACCTTTTAAAATTATTTAGGAAAATATTGGTAGGTACTGTAACTGTAACAATGCATGACATGAAAACTGAAATCACAACACAATCAAGAAAAATAATGGAGGAACAGAGCTTGATACTCGAGATAATACGTGACAAGTGTGACAACTGAACACTGAACAGAACGAGTCGGTAGTGGTGGTGGTGGTGGTGGTAATCTTCTTGGGTCCACAGGGAAATTTCTCCTCGCGGACATTGATGATTGTCCTCCGGTTGGTTTTTTATACTTTGCTGTTGTCTATTCTTTCCTTTTCGTGGGTCCGCTGCGTAGGTACACATACAATACAAAGAGTAGTAAAATACAGAAAAAAAAAACCGCAATGAAAATCAATTTCACAAAAACAATCGATTTCTGGATAAAAATCGGTACAATCAATCGATTGCAAATAAATCGGAAATTGGAGGTAAAAAATCGATTTTTTGATTTAATTGACAATCGATTAGCATCCCTTAGGTTCTCTAGTGAGATAGCTCAATTTTATTGTGGACACACAACCAACGTCGGTCACTTATAACATGTGAAGTTAGGTGATTGTAAGCTTCATCGTTTCATTTATCCATCGAGACTGGGTTTTCGAGCTTACTCAGCTAAACTCGGTGTGGCATGTCCGTAGTGAGCGTAAAATTTCCACTACATCAGACCTCCATGTCTTGTATGTAGTTAGTAACGGCGTTGGATAGGCAGGTACATAGTTAGATAGGTGGGTATAATAGACTGGAGGTAGGCGTTGTGCATTGTTGTCATCAGGTGGGGGGCCTGTCAAGATTGCGACAGATCTGTCTCAAGACCTCGGGCCCTCCACCGTTCCCCTGCTATCACGTCAGACGAGGTAATGATATAATCATAACTTCTGATACAGTCGCCTGCGGTTCGGGCTCGCGGGTATTTGAAAGTGACCGATCGGCTGTCCGTGACTTACCAGATAGGAAAACTGCTGTTGCTCAAGGCGGTTGCGGTCAGCTGATTTACTCCTATACTCGCCAATGCGATCTGTGATCGATATGAATCTTACATATACACGAGGGTCATCCCATTTTTAAATAAGTGGGTATTATGAGATGTTGTGATAGAATGAGAGCATTTCTAAAAGTGGCGAACGATTTTCCTGCTATGAAAACTAAACAAAAGTTAGTGAAAAAACGTTGTCTATTTCCACGAAAAATAAAGAGTTACATTGTTAAATCGATTTCGACGGTCAGGCAATAACTTTGTTATTGTTTGTTACTGATGATGGCTTAACCGTCAAAATCGAGTAAACATTGTAACTCTTTATTTTTCGTGGAAATATATATTTTCACTAACTTCCGTTTTGAAATGGGTTTCCACAACTTCGTCGCGAGTGATTTAGTTCGTATGAAAACTAAGGTAGTTACACTTCCCTCGAAACACATTGATTGAATATCAATAGTTCTTGCACCAAAAAATCTAGCTTTCCGAATGAAAGGATGATGTCATTAACCAATACTTTTTGAGTACATTTAATTGGTCCAATTTCAAAAAATGTGCTTCACAAAATCACTGAAAATTGCTAAAAACGGTTAAAAAATCCTTAAATTTATATATCAGCAGAATTTTAGTCAAAAAAGTTCATTAACTATGACTAGTACATTAAAAAATGAATGCGCACAATTATGCTGTGAAGTGTACTACTTGAATTTCATCAATATTTGCTGAAAAATCGATTACAAAACGGAAAAGTTGCTAAAAATCCAAAATTTGTTTTGAATCGTAGATATAATTTTCAAGCATAAAACCGAGCGATAAAACATAATACATGTTAACATCTTTCTGAGCAATTTTGGATCCTTGTCCGTAGTACCTATGAAATATATCCAGCGAGACGCGAGTCTCTCACTGCCACTTTCAATAAACCATTGCAACGACACGCGCAGATAAAACCTGACGCTCGGTACACAAACTGACTCGCTGTGCACGCCCCTACCGAACTGAATTCGAACTTAAGTCAACTGGCTAATAGTAAAAGGAGGATTGGGGTATGTATTTGATACTTTTTCTAGTTCCTGGGGTTGGTCCCATTTTCCAATGGTGATATTTGTTCGTGTGTGATTGTTGTTTGTTGAACAACCCATTCTGTAAAACCACTTTCATTGCTTAGTGAATGCATCTCTCTTGAAATTATATCACACATTGACAGTTTGGTAAAACGGGCTGTAAAGAGGGTTGTATAGTAATCAGCAGTAACATTAAAGGGTCCTCTTCCCAAAATAATTTATAATTAATTTTTTTCGCCATTAGGAATATAGATTTTGTCTCGTTGAGATGTGTGCGGTTGTGCGATATGCGAAAATCGGCTAAACTGTTGTAGAAGACCCGGTCAAGAACAGCGAGAGAATGAATGAACTTACTGTACCAGGAGACGGCAATCTGACTGTTGATTTGGCCCTCATAGGATGATTTCATGTATTTTGTGTTTGGGCATCTTTTGTACGCGAAGCGACTTTTTGGGGGACCATAAGAGAGATTCTAAAAGTAGGACATCTTATAAAGTCATTGACAGCTTTGTAATACTTATTATATTAACACGTCTAAAAACCTCGTTGCATATAATGTTACTAGCTGGTTCACCCGTGCGTTGCACAGGTTGACAAGAATATACACGCAAGCCCCCCCCTCTTCACATTTTGGGACACCCCTGTATATCTGATTGAAAAAAGTCCTTACCTAAAAGTATTTACTTGAAGTACTTAATTATAAATTACCTATTAGGACCAAACTACTGAGATCAAACCTCACTCCCTCTCCGCAAACACCCCCCATATTTCAGATTAAAAATATTCTTGATAGGTAACCCTAAAGAACGTTCAGACTAATCCAATTTTATTCGTCCAAACATTAGATCACCAGTTCGTTCGGTGATGACCACATTTTTCCATTTACCACCCTCTCCCCCCTCCCTACCTGATTACCTGATACCCAGTAGCCCGCGGGCCAATCCTACGAAGTCTCCTGAATATATGAACGAGATGAACGGTACCGTCCATCAACACGTTTCAGTGAATCATTTGAAGTAATCGCTACTAGTTGGTTCACCCGTGCGTTGCACAGATTGACTGGAGTATACGCAAGCCCTCTCTCCCCCCTCACCCATCACATTTTGGGACACCTGATTCAAAAAAGTCCTGTCCTAAAAGTACTTACTTATAAATTACCTATTAGAACCGAACTTCTCAGATCAACCCCCACTCCCTCTCCACAAACCCCCCCCCCCCCCCCCCATATTTCAGATTAGAAATATTCTTGATAGGTAACCCAAAAGGACGTAGAGACGAATCCAATTTCATTCGTCCTAACATCAGATCACCAGTTCGTTAGGTGATGACTACATTGTTCCATTTAACCACCCGCTGCCTCCTACCCTTTTTTTCCTTTCCACAAACACCTCCCTATGGTTGAGGCTGCAAAAATGTTTAATAGCCTATGATTGAGGTTGACGTAATCTAAACATATTCGCACAATCAGGTCCCCATTTTGTTCAGTGACTTCAAAGATACTCCTTTCCAAACCCCCTCCCCCAAAACACCCCTATGTTTCAGATTTAGAAAATTTCGGCATTGAAAATCTCTAAGTAGGCTGTGGTTTTTTAGTGTTATCCAAACATATTTTATCAATGAGGTCCTCAGTTTATTCAGTGGTGTTCAAGATACCCCCATTCCTCCCCACCCATCCCTCAAAATACCCGTTATGGTTCAGATTTGAAATTTTCAAGTAGTTTGTGATTCAAGTTAGAGTATTCCAGACATATTTAATCAATCAGGTCCTCAGCTTATTCAGTGATGTCCAAGATACTCAATTTCACAGCCTCACCTCCCTCCTCTTAGAAAACATGCCTTTTGGGTAAGATTTGAAAAATTTCAAGTAGCCTGTGATTTGAGTTAATGTAATTCAAACATATTTCAGCAATATCAGGTCCCCAGTTTATTCAGTGATGTCCAAGGTCCAAGATACCCCCCCCCCCCCCCCCTCGACCATACACCCCCTATGGGTTAGATTGGAAAACTTGAAGTAGTCTGCGATTCAAGTAGGAGTATTTCAAACATTTCTTACCAATCAGCTCCAGTTTATTTAGTGATGTCCAAGATAACCCCATTTCACCCCCCCCCCCCCCCCCCCCCCTAACCCAAATGGTCGGTCTTGAAAATTCCAAGTACCTAGTCTGCGATTGAAGTTGGAGTAACCCGAACATATTTCAACTATCACGTCTCCAGTTTATTTACTGGTGACCATGATACCCCATTTCACCTCCCTCCTCGCCCAAAACACCTCCTATGGGTCAGATTTGGAAAATTTTAAGTAGCCCGTGGTTCAAGTTAGAGTAATCCAAACATAATCCCCAGTTTGTTCAGTGATGACAAAGATACCTCACCCCCCCCCCTCCTCCCCTAAAACAACCCCTATGGGGGTGAATGAAAATTTTCAAGTAGCCTGTGATTTAAGTTAGAATAATCCAAACATATTCGCCCGATCAGATCCCCAGTTCGTTCAATGGTGTCTAAGATACCCCATTTCACCCTCTCCCCCTCCCCTAAAACACCCGCTCTCACTTAAATTCAAAAAACTTCAAATAGCCTATAATTTAAGTTGGACTGATACAGACATTTCCCAATACTCACGTCAGTTGACCTGTGATACCCGTAATCTTGAAAACCCAGACAGACAGAGAAAAATTGAGAAAATGGTACCAATCATCTACAAATAGCATAAAACGGAAAAGAAAGCAAAATTCATGATTCTAATCAATGTACTGACAGACAAACTTACGATTTTATTAATATATATTGAATCGTTAGATAATACGAAATTCATGTTTCATTAACGTGTTATAGCCTACAAACACGTACCTATTCTCTAAGCCTTTCTTAATATGCTATTCCCCGTTAATATGAAGAAGGAGCTTACATTTTCCACCTAACGGCTTTTATTATATCGATAAATCGCTAATCCCTGGATTACCTAATCCTTTCATACGGAGCTAATCTTGTTCAGGCCTCCTCTCGGCCCTAATATGCTCTCAAAGGTCGTTTGGCGGGTCGGAGTTTCGCATTTCGGTGGGCTTTTTAATCGTTAAAATAAGGGGAATGGAGGAAATATCAGTGGATTTTTTCACCTCCTGCAAGCCAAATGTTTCGAGATAAGGTTTGACAACCAGTTTTCTGTTGATTTTGATAATATATGCCTGTAACACGATAAAAAATACCAGTTAATAACCCGTCTGGTAGGTACTAAGAACCCTCTTTGGCAACACAATACCGTGAAGGCTAACAAACTGACCGCACAACCTATTCAGTGATGTTTCATGAATAATACGAAGGGGATAACCTTTAAAATCAAATTCAATCAATTTTATAAAATTAATTGGAATTTGGGAAATTGAAGAAAAAGTTCCAGTCATGCAACATGATCGTGTAAGCGAATTTTCGATAATTGCTGTATCATGTTACGTTGTTTTGAAATTTGACCACTTTGAGTGCAAAGGAATCGTTAACTATCAGTAGCGAATTCTTCCCTCCATATTTTTTTGTGAGCAATACAAATATCACGTTTTTGTGCATTCTGCAATTCTCACTAATTATGTTTGTTCTATCGGTAACTCTTAGATACATATTATCGCAAATTCGGATTCCACGTGAAATTTCATTTAAAAATGCCCCATCTCTTGCTTTCTTGAGTGCGCAAAAACGGTCGATTTCCGCTCTAAATTGTTTTGGATGAATATAAGCCGCTAGTGCACAATAAGTGATACACTCCGAACAGGAATATTATATATATATATATACATATATATATATACATATATATATATATATATATATATATATATATATATATATATATATATATATATATACATTTTAAAAAGCGTTAAAATCCAGGAATCGATTCAGAATGTCTCAAAACGGATTCAAATGAAAAAACTATCGACAAAATTTTGGAAGCCATTGCAATAGCTTCATTCTCAACGAAAATTCGCTATAAGTCTGATTAACGTGACTTCGGTCTTCAGACGGGATTTTTATCTCATAAATTCATTTTATAACATGACTGACGTTCCGCCCTCACCACCTTCATCCATCATCACAGGGAAAATCCTTACCAGCTATTTATTTCCCGTTGAAAACCAATTTCCCCCGTATGTACTGACGTCAGCATCTCACGCGTACAAGACGGGTTCGGCTCCGAAAAGGTTAAAAGCTATTTACCACCGTTTTCACTTCAGGCGTAGAGTCTTTTAGGCCCCCTTTACCACGCATCGTAATGAAGACTGACTCCTGGAGTTAAATCTCGGTTTTAAACTCGGTTTAAGCATTCAAAACGTGATAGTGGCTGTTTAGGCGAGAAAGGGGCGCTGACTAAGGGGATCATCAAAGGGACCCTGGAGGAAGAGGCATCAGCGGTAACCCACTTCACTAAAAGAGGATTAGCGATGAATTACCTCAAGGAGAGTCGACCACCCCCCCCCCCCCCCCCCCCCCCCCCTCTTCCATCCTATACCTATAGACCTGTTTTTCGGTACCAGTACCACCTACCTCACAGCATGGGGGCTTTCAAACAAACTTTGGTTTATTTGTATGTATTTGTCTCAGTTATTTCAAATTGGTTTGCTAATAATGCGTTGACTGCAAATAAGCTGAAAACTTCTTATACATATAACCACTCCATTAATGAAGCAGGACAACCGAATTCGACAGAGCTTCCTTTTCATGAACCTTTTAGTTCATGCTCTTCAAACCCCTGTACGTGCCCTCGTATTCAACGAGTTGAAAGTCAGCGATATTTGGTTGTAACGGTTGATAAATATTTGAAATGGAAATTACATATACGTCAGGTATGCAATTCAATCAGAAGAACCTCATTCATTTTTTCTTTTCTCAATAAATTTTTATCACTATCTACATTGAAAATGACATTCCACAGTTTAGTATACTCTATTCTGACTTATTGCATTCCTGTTTGGAAATACTCGTAACGTATAAATCAACTTTTGGTGCAGTAGAGATTGCTATAAAGTCGTTATTGCGACTTATTTTCAAAACTGGATACCAAAGCCCAAGTAAACCTTTATTTTTAAAACTTAATATTCTTCCGCCCCGATATATTTATTTATCAAAGTTGTTGCAACATTATTTTAAAAATGATTTACCTTTTATTTCTCGCTCACATGGTGCAACTCGTCTTCATTCTGGCTTTATGGTACCAATTCCTTACCCAAAGTTTGATTTCTCCAAAAAACAATATTCTTTTTTGGGCCCAAGATTATTCAGGGAATTACCTCTAAATATCAAACTTACCGAAAAAATTAATAAATTTAAAAAATATATCGCTGATTATCTAATGAAGCAATATCGTACTGATTCGCCTACTGACTTTCCCTTACTTACTTTACTTCAGTAGCACTTATCATGTTTTCCTCTTTATGGTTACTGTTCTTTTTTCTTTCTTTAAAATGTAACAAGATGTAAATTTATGTTTATTTATGGGCACCTGAATTTAATGATGTAGCCTTTTGTTTATAAATTATTTTGTTATTTTGTTAACCTGCAACTCCTCATCTCCAGTCAATTTCTAATATTATGGAGATCAGCAACTGCCAAGTATAGTTTATTTTCTTCATTTGTATTTTACTTTTAAATTATTTTTCCTTTAGAAGTATTAAATACTTCACTTATTTTGTAAACAACCTATGTAAATATGATAATAAATGGCTTTTAAAAAAAATTTGTTTCAATAATGAATCTTAGTAATCGACTAGAAAAAAAAATTACCCTCCCCCCTCAAAATTTGTTGGTTTACGTTTCAAGATGCATAAATATATCTAATTAAAAAAATATAAAAAATCCGTCCGTATGCCGTATACCGTCAAGAGCTTTTCTCAAAAACTAGTGGACCAAATTTAATGAAATTTGGCTGGAAAATCATACATCGACCGGGGATGCGCCAGTAACAGCGGCCTCAATTCTGATCAACACTAAAAGGTAGTAATTTAGGTATGAAATATTGAAAAATCGAGCTCGAAAACTCTTAATGTACAATTACGTTTTTAAGGTTGTCATTTACATAGTATACCTATATTACCAACAAATCGAATGAAATCATCCGAAAAGCCGTACGATCTTCATATCGCTCACTACGAGCTACACCTAATGGAGCAGCGACATCATTTTTCGGGGGAACTAATACGCTTCAATACGTTGTTATTCTTACTAATGAAATAATCTCATTTTTAAAAAATGACTATTTTCACTAATGAAATATTCTCAATAATTGAAAAATCAGAATTTTAAATATTGGTAATAATTTCTTACAGTTTGTTGACATGTTTTCAGGTAGATCCGGCCCAAAACGTCACCACAAAAAATCGGAACAATACTAAACTAGCAGTTACAGGTTTATGGTTTTTTTTTTTTTTTTTTTTTTAAGCCGTACCTCAACCAGAAGGGTCCTTAGCGGTAATTGAACAAGGTGTCCGAAGGGACACTGCAAGCAGCACGATTCTAAGGGGAGCCATGTTGCTATCCTTGACTAGAAAGAAGCGCCATCATGGACTCAACTGGCATATCGGCCCAATAACTAGAGCTGGCATAGGCTAATAACTGAGTCCCTAATCGCCTCGATGGTACTCAGTGAATCGCTATAGATCACATAATTCGCAACTCCCATTAACTGGCAGTGTCGAACAGCCAGTATCACTGCCCACAGGTCTGCTGTGAGCACGGACGCAACTGGTGGTAGGCGTCTAGTTACCTGGAAGTTGGGGTTCCATAGAGCAAGGCCTACACCATCAGGTGTCTTTGAGCCATCAGTGAATATAAGAGTATGTCCAGCATATCGCTGGATCGCCTCAGTGTAGCGACGTCTGAGGATGTCTGGGGGTGTATTTGGCTTGACCCCGACCTTCATGCGAAGGTCAACACGCATCCCAGACAAGGTTCAGGGAGGGGCAGGGGGCACCTCATATGGAACCAGAGGGTATCTCTCTATGCTATCCCACCTAGTAAGCTCCTGCACATGAATACTCAATGGGTGAGCTCATGTTTGGAGTCTGGAATATGTCTCATCCAGGGTGGGTAGGGTGACCACTTCATACAGGTTTGCCCTGTGAAATAGCGCATGCGCTATGCATAACGAAGCGCTAGCAGATTTCGTCGAAGTTTAAGTGGGTAACTATGCTCAAGCACCTGAAGGGAGGCCGTCTGGGTAGTACAGAATGCCCCAGTAGCCAACCGAAAACCCTAGTTTAATATAGAGATCCAGCTTATGCAGCAAGGACTTTATTGCTGAGCCATAAAGTGCAGACCCATAATCAATCTGGGTTCACACCACTGCATGGAAAATCCTCAAGAGGACATCCTGCTTTGCACCCCAACTATTTTTAGAAAGGGCTTTGAGCAACTGTACACCTGCATAGCATCTTGGTGCAAGTACTCAATATGCTGGGTCCTTCGCAGTTGGCGATCAACTCAGAGGCCGAGGAAATGTGTGTGAGTGGATAATGGTATTGTAACTCCACCAATTGTGAGTACAATCATAGTCATCTTGCGCTCTGCGTTTTCTGCAAAAATGGATGGAGGTGTTTGGTCAAGTGAAAAACTAAAACCTCGAATCCGCGCTGTTTGATAGATGATATCAATAGCACGTTGCAATGTTTCACACACATTCCTATGATCATTACCTCTGAGGAGAATTGTTAAATCGTTCACATTTAGTAAGGGACGAATCTCCTCTGGAATGTTATCAGTGAGACCATTTATGGCAACCATAAATAGGGTGCAACTAGGTTTTGAGCCCTGAGGGATGCAGTTCTCCTGAAGATAGAGATCAGAGAAGACATTCCCCAGGCGCACCCTGAATTTTCGGTGGGAGAGAAAGCTGTGGAGGAAGCCCAGCATTGACCGCTGTAGCCTTTCTAAGATGTTGTGACGCCAAGTGGTGTCATAGGCTTTGGCTAGGTCAAAGAACACACCAATAGCATGCTCCCTGACCAAAAAGGTGTCCTGAATGTAACTCTCAAAAGCTGAGAGTTGGCCAACTGCTAAGAAGCGTATGCAAAAACCAGCCTGATACTAGCTGATAAGGCTGTTGCTCTCAAGAAACCACACCAGGCGGTAGATGACCATAGCTTCCAAGATCTTGCTCATGCAGCAAGTAAGGGAGATGGGCCTGTAACTGCCTGCTTCACAAGGATCTTTGCCCAGTCTGTGCGCCGGTTGATCTGAGATCAGCCTTGAACTTCCATTGTGAAATCCAATATTGCCGACGATCTCCGTTCAATAGTCAAACCGCCTCTTGAACTAAGATCTTGGTGAAACCAGCCCTACCGTAAGAAGTTTTAAAAGTATTTTTGACGTAAGAGGAGTCAAATATGACAAACGTTGCGAGACTAAACAAAGAATAGCAGATCGGCAATGTTTATTCGAATCTCAAGCTCCACTACTTTTGTTCATAATAATACACCGCACGAAATGCGAAATGGAATAACGTTGAAATCACAATCAAATGGAAACCGTTGAGCTGGTAAACGATTTAATTACAAATTAATTAAGAAAACAATAACAATGTTATTAATTACAGAACAACAAATGAATGGGTTGACATTTTAATTAAACGAAAACATGTATGAACTATATGTATCCTGTGGAACAACATTATCCAATTGTAACTAATAACTAGACAGTATAGCAAATGGAAATTAATTAAATTAATATAACATCTACCTACGAATCTCTAGTTAGTAATTGGTAATTGGTACAGCATTACGATTCTGTTTTTAGGAATTCCATCATAAATATACTAGCAGAATATCCGGTCGTTGCTCGGAGATTTTTCAGCTCAGTTTAGTTTTAAATATGTATATTTGAACGAATTGCGTTCATTACGTACAGGACCAACAACATTTTAATTTTAACGTACATATACCGCAAGCGGTAAAAATATTACACATCCTCCTGTATAAAAGAGATGAGAAAGACATTTCATTCTGTTTATTTATGGTAGATTCACGCCTAAACGGCTTGACCGATTTTGATGCGGATTTTTGTAAAATGATCACAAAGTATACCAATTGATTGTATTTAAGTGGTAAAAACCGTTCAAAACTCACCTACGTAAAAACACAAAGCAAGCTTGGAAGCAGAATATAAGGAAGGCGAACTGCTGATAAAGTACCTGAAAACAAAACAAAACAAAAAAAAAAATTATTTTAAACAAAATTGTCAGTATTTCATTTCAAAATAAAATATGAACTTTATTAACCCGTCAACTCCCAAAAGTGGCCTAAACGAAAAATTTGTAAACTTTTAATTATTTTGGTCAATCTAGATAGAAAGTACATGGTGTTTTCTAGCAAAAACCATTCTAGTTTTTTGAAAAGATGTATTCAATACAAAATAAGAACCTCAACATTACATATACAACTGGTCAAGCACTGAACAATTGAATGGGTGTCTAGAAGAAGGGCGTTTGTTAAAATTGACGAACGAGAAGGAAGCGGTTTTAGTATCGTAAACTACCGGTAGATTGCAGCAAAAATGCAAAAATGAAATGCAAATGAAAAAATCTGAAAAAGTGAGTTTTGAAAGTTTTTTCGCCCACCTGAAAAGTTTCAAAAAATATCATCCGCCCTTCTTCTAGAACACCCATACAAATGTTGACAAACTTCACTTAAGAAGATATATAGGATTTTTATGTCGAATTCACTTGGTACTGATACAAAATTTATCAAGTTTTCGGTACCCCCCCATCAAGTCCGAGATATATATTTTTCTGATCCAGTTATACATAGGACACTCAAGTATAACATGAAATAAGTTTTCAAGAAGATCCGTGTCACAGGCTGTACATACAGTATTTGGAGAAATTTCGTAATTATAATTCCTGATTTTAATTGTAAAATAGTGTTTAATTGCCAATCTTATTCGTGCTACTTTATTGTACTTGTCTTATTTGTGTGTACTTCGTTATTGTGGAAAATGGCTTCAAGATTGAAGAATGAAGTTTATTTCAATCCCAAACAATATTGATTTATATTTGTCCCTGGTTTCTTCCCAAAATAATTATTTCATATGTTTTTCTTCTAAAATAAAACACTTGTGAATTTAACGTTAATGCGTGCAGGTCTCTTAATTATTCTGAGAAATTAATTTAGGTAAGAGTCTTTTTCATCGTTTCAGTTCTATTCGTTCATTTTCTTCCGTTCGTGGAACGTTTTGTTTTCCTATCACTTCTCTTCGGACAGTTCCTGATATTAAATAGTTATTATCCATATTTGGACGTGAAATTCAACACACAACTTCACCATTAAAATGACGAATTTTCTTTTCATTCACTCAAGGACAATCGCACCGAAGTTGGGTATAAGTTGGAAAAGGAAAAAGACATTCCCATTCAAAGAAAACCGCGGAGTTGAACCAACTTTCGTTATTATTTTTTATTTTTTTCTGCCCCTTTTACGGCTTTTTGTGGTACTTTTTTTTTCATGTTTGGGCAGGCGTCTTTTCTCGATGGGTTTTTCTCCGTCGGAGTTGAAACTGCTAACGGTAGCAAGTCTTGTCTTCTGAAAGGAGCTCTCAAGGCCGATCGTACTTTCCAACTCGCTCGCGTGCGTCCTTGGGGTCGCAGCAGCCGATCCGCTCCCTCCGCACTTATTCCGAAATTATTTTTCGTACTTTCCCAACACAATAAAATTGCAACTGCAATAGGTATATATTTTACCTGTTTACTGGCATCATCAGGTAGATATCTACCTAAGAAATTTCCATTTCAAAACTCTAGACAAGGAACAATGTATTAACTGAAATACTATAGTGTAGTTTTGACATTTTACGTATTTGCTCTGGCACATAACTCGAAAACCGTTCAAATTTGTTACCAAATATTCTGAGATTTCCGCTTACAACCGAGTCGTTGCTAGGGAAATGGTACTTCGTCGTTTTTCATCCCACAAAATTCGTTGACCATTCGTTCGAAAGCTCTCGATTTATCCAACAATATTATGTTAACTACTGCGAAGTGCGTGGCCAACAAGCTGAGTTATGAGCATGGTTATATGAATAATTGTTTACACACAGGTGATCATTTTCAATAATTGATATTGTGAACATGATTGCAACCGCTTGTTAATTTCTGATGATTTCATTGAGCTGGTGTTTCGATTTTCGATGATTTGATTCATGGCAGGTGATCCAAATATTGCGAGAACGGTTTGATTTGTGAAGCGGTGGTTAAATCATTTTAATAGGTAATTTCTATGCTTTACACTCAAGGAAGCTGTAATTTCGTATGTAGCCTCTTTAGGACATTTACTTGACGATGCCCAGGGTCCGGATCAGCTGAGTGGCTCTTAGAGCTTGCATACGAGTCTGCAGGGGGGTAGGTGATGTAGCCTGGCTCGAATTCAATGAAGTACCCACGGGTGTCGGAACAATGAGTCAACACGATCGCAAATTCAATTAAGTACCCACGGGTGGGCGGTTTCTCTTATGGCCCATTTTAAAGTCTGCAACACATAACTTGTCTTCAACTAAGACATTAAATGTCCCAATGTGTTGCAGACTCGTATGCGCAAGCGTTTCTTATAAGAAAACTAAGAGAGGTATATAGCTGGTTTTTTTTTCCCAGTTACATTGTTCCTTGTCTCGTGTTTTAAAATTAAAATGTCTTGTGCTATGTTATAATAATTAAAATATCTAACTGATGATGCCTGTAAACAGGTGAAATATATACTGTAGTTGCAATTTAATTGTGGAATTGAAGTCATTCTCTCTATCTACAAAAATAGAATTCCCCAAAATTACTAGTGACGCCATCCAAAAACTCAGAACTTTCCCAACAACTCTGAAGGGTCATTACGAAGTTATAGGCTTCAATATTTTGTCCCCTGTATGTCCCAAACCGTCAACGTTCAATGTCCCCTCCTAGGGACACATGCATATGTTAATGAGACAGATTTATGCATCACATTACATACATGCAAACCAAATATCATCTGTTCATGTGGCGCAATAGAGTGCGATGACATGCATAAGTATCTTTGTATAGTCTTGGACGAAGATCTAAATTGGAAACACCATATTGACTATACTCGTACATTTTTTACAAAATCACAAACTTATTTATTACAGTATGCTACAGTATGTGCTTCAATATGGAATAATAGCATGGGGGGGGGGGGAGGCATACTCCTCACATATAAATAAAAAATCATTATGAAAATAATGTTGACATTACCGCCTAGAACGCCATCTATAAGTGTATATAATATTGCAAAGCTGTTTACTATAAGGCAACTATATTTTAGAAATTTACTTTTGCAATTCCATAAGTATCCACAAATAATAAATTCACTCCGTAATCCAGCATATACCATAAGATATGTAGTCGCAGGGAATGTAACTGCACCAAGCTTATCAGACAATATTAACGCTGTCGGCACGCAGTCCAAAATTTATTATGTACATCATTCACAGAGCGCTATATTGTCATAAGAAAAAAGCTCACAATTATACTAGACCAAACTACAAAAAGCAAATTTTAACGTGGCTTGTGAAAAATGGGGCAGTGGATTGCAAAACTATGCTAAAAAGCATTTATATATAATAATATGAAACAATAGTTTTACTATAGAATTTTGTTTTACTTATAATAAGATAGGGTCATCGAATACCATTGTAGTTATAATATTTAAGATTGAAATAAATAAAATCTATCAATCTATCTAATACGAAATAATTTGACAAACATTGGAAATTATAATGAGTTATTTATTTACACAAATAAAAATCGCTGACTGAGTGGAACTCATTCTTAATTAAAAAATCATTTAATATCCGAGATAGTCTCCCTATCAAATTCAACTTCTTGGGGTGAACAAAAGACAATTTAGCTCGCTCAGCTAATCAGGGAAGAGACCAATTTTAGTCGTCTCTCAAAATCCCAGAGAGTCTGCATATCAAATTTCAACTACGTGGTGGTAAACAGGAGGAAATTTAGCAATCGGATCACTCTTCTGATTAAAGTGAATGGGTCCTAAAGTTTTAGCCTAGTTTCTACTTTTGGACTATCATCAAATGCATGTGTCTTTATTGAAATAAATCTATCTATTTATCTATCTACTCGCATTTCATGCCTCCCCTATTAGTCTGATCACGATTTGACGGACTCTTTTGCCTTGAATGACATTCATCCATGCCCAATAAAGTACAAATGAATGTAGAGTTTATTATAAGAGTGATGGCATTGCCTCCTTGTAGATACGCAAGAATTGCGGCCGAATATGTAATTAGCTAAAACCTGGAATGGGTAATGACCTGGCAATCATATGCCGAGAAATACGGAAGCGCAGGATCTCTCAACTGGGAAAGGGCTTGTGGACGAACCTTCAGTCCATAACTGTTGGAATCAAGACGGATACCAGAATGGAACTAAACCAGGGACGCCAAGAAGGCCAGTTTTACCCTCTATATAGGGAACTGAATCATGACATCAACGTCCTATCACATGGATGTATCCTTGAATACACAACAGGATATATCTCTGTGCGTTATGCAACATTAGGGAAGTAGAAGATACTTCTTGGCTAGATGCCCTATATTGGCATACCTCAGGAGACATACTTTCGCACAAGCAAAAAAAAAGGATGGCCAAAAACTGAATCGAAGAAAAAAGAGCCGTTCGTTACTCCATTGTTACACCATTATTAAAGCCTTTGTTAATAAAATTATGCTTATTAAAAAAAAAGTGGTTTGGTTATGCTAAGTTTTCTGGTGATATCACCTGCTTCAGACAGAAATAGCTCCAAATGAGTTGAGGTTTTTACGAATAAGATAAGTGAAGGGAGAATTCGATTTTTCAATTCTTAAAACTAATACGAACTAAATCACTCGCAAATAACTTGTTATTGTTTGTTACTGATGATGGCCTAACCGCCGAAATCGATTGTTTTTCACTAACTTCCGTTTTTTCTTAAACCTAACATCCTAAACCCGTCACTGTCTAAACCAATTTGAAAAAAACATGATAGGAATAAAAAAAATATACAAAATTTTCAACCATCATATGTTTGAAACCCCAAATTGGAGGGATGTAGGTATATTCGCGCCAAATCTGCGCTTATGAATGGATTGAGCGAAATACCCTCCAAGATCTGGAATATGTTTGAATGGAGAAGTTTCAACCATTCGTCAAATAATGATAACGTTCAACTCAACGGGGAGATGTAACGTTCAAAATGAGCCGTATGAATTGCGGACGGGTTTCTATATCTTGCGAGTGAGCGGGATAACTGAAGTGAACGTCGAGAATGCAAATTCTATTTCTCAGCTGATGACGTCGCACGCGCTTCCTCCTAACTATTCTGGCCTAACTATTCCCTTCCCAACAGCATGTAGAGAATTCCCATTCGCCATTCACAAGTTCGACGGCTTCGAGGGAGGATGAAGTTAGCTGGAGGGTTAATGGACGTTGTGACACCTGCCAGCTTCCGGAGAGGGTTTCTGCGGCACAAAGGGATTCTTGTAGTAACGCGAATCGACCTCCTGGTCTCCTGGTAATGGATTAAACCGAGCAGTCTGCTGACACGAGCAAGATCCATCCTTCTAATAAAAGCATACTAAATTGTTAATAGTAAAAAACTAGAGAAGAAGTTATTAAATATCAAAAGTTCTAAGATCCTGAATGATAATCTAAAAAATGACGTTTGTAACACCTGTTAGCTTTCTGTGGAGGTTTCAACAGAATCACACAAAGGGATTCTTGGAGTAACGCGAACCGACCTCCTGATCTCCTGGTAACGGATTAAGCCAGGCAGTCTGCTGACACGAGTAAGATCTATGCTTCTAATAAAAGCATACTAAATTGTTAATAGTCAAAAACTAGAGAAGAAGTTATTAAATATCAAAAGTTCTAAAATCCTGAAAGACACTCTAAAAAATGGCACTTGTAACACTTGTTAGCTTTCTGTGGAGGTTTCAACAGAATCACACAAAGGGATTCTTGGAGTAACGCGAATCAATCTCCTGGTCTCCTGGTAATAGATTTGACTGGGCAGTCTGCTGACACGAGCAAAATCCATCCATCGTGAGATAATCAATTAAATTCCTTACCAACCACATTTTATGCGGATGATTATGCAGAAATTGATAGCTCTATCATTATATTAGGCTTTCTAAGTCAACTAGTTACTTTTTCCACCCCATATTTCTTATGAATCCATTGGGTGGTGTGGTTAAAAACGAGTAGTTCCTTTTCCTCGGATGAAATCAAGCAATTGCTTGTGAAGGAGTCGATAAACTCGAGTTGAAAGACTTCGCTCGATGACACAAGCAATTGGGGGAGTGAATAAACTTGAATAAAGACTTTAAATAATTGAAGACACTAGCAATTGCTTCAAATTCCCAGCGAATAAAAATGGGTGTTTGTTTTTCCTCGCAAGTCACAGTTTTCGTTTCCTCGAGCAATAATCTGTCTTGGCTTCCTTTCTATTTGACCTTGTCCTTAACTAGGCAGTCGGCTGATACGAGCAAAATCCATCCATCGTTTTCGTGTGAGAAAATCAACTAAATTCCTTACCAACCTCATATTATTCGGGTTGTAATTGGCTGAAATAGAAAGGTAATTAAACATCAAAAGTTCAAAGACCCTGAAAGAAACTAAAAAATTGGCAGTAGTAACATAACACCTGCTAGCTTTCTGTGGAGGTTTCAACAGCATCACACAAGGGCATTCTTGGAGTAACGCGAATCAATTCCCAGGTAACGGATTTGACTGGGCAGTCTGCTGACACGAGCGAAATCCATCCATCGTTTTCGTGTAAGAGAATTGACTAAATTCCTTACCAACCTCATATTATCTGGGTGATTATGCAGAAATTGACATCTCTGTCATATTAGGCTTTCTCAGTAAACTAGTTACTTTTTCCATTCCAAATTTCTAATGAATACAATCACACAAAGGCATTCTTGGAGTAACGCGAATCAATCTCCTGGTTTCGGGTTATATATATATATATATATACATATATATATATATATATATATATATATATATATATATATGTATATGTATATATACCTACAAAGAAAATGCACTAAAAAGAAGCATAAATTATTTGCCGACACCAAAATGATTAACGAAAGTAATAGAAAGTAAGTCACTTAGGAAGCATCTGTGGGACACCAAGCGACGAATAAAATGATGGGCACTTCTTCGATTATCTGAGAAGGCCAAATTCTCTCCTTTCTACATTAGAAATATGAAATTTGGTATCTGAGAGATCACTTTTCTACATCTCTAATGTCCTATCTCGAATCTCTATTGTCCATATCTCACCAACTCTAGGACGTCCTGGCACTAAAGGGTTAGTATGTGATTACCCCAGTGAAAGGAGAAACTGCTCGCTCAATACCGCAATCGACAGAGACGAAATCAGCCCAAACGCCAATGCTGATTGATTTCTTAAAACCATAACAGCCTGAACGGGCGCCTCGTGAAATTCTCTCTTAGATTTTATACCATTTGTCTTCAAATTCATGAAATTCATACGTCCGATAAAAAATTCTAAAAACGAGGTCATGCGGTTGATCTGAGAATTTTTTTCAGCGTGGAACACGCGTTTACTGGGACTCATAGCTAAAAAAAAAATATATATACCTACATACTCGTAAATAAATGCAAATACAAAATAATTTGCGATAAAACAATGTGTCACGAAAGTAGCAGAAAACCAGTCGCTGCCTAAAACAATCCGAAAACGAAGGCATTTGTCCTACTTCTATAGGACAAATGAACGAATAATATGATGGACTCTTCCTTGATTATCTGGATGAGCCAAATTCTCTCCTTTTCGCTCCAGAAATGTGAAATTGGGTATCTGGGAAATCACTTTTTTCCATCTCTGATGTTCTATCTCTAATCTCTATTGTCCAAATCTCAACAACTCTAGGACGACCTGGCGCTAAAGGGTTAGTATGTGATTACCCCAGTGAAAGGGGAGCCGCTCAATACCGCAATCGGCAGAGACGAAATCAGCCCAAACGCCAATGCTGTTTGATTTCCAAAAACCATAACAGCCTGTTACGTTTGCAGTCCCCCATATTGGAACAGGCCTCTTATGAAATTCTCTATTAGATTTTATACCATTTGTCTTCAAATTCATGAAATTTATACGTCCGATAAAATCTCCTAAAACTGAGGTCATGCTGTTGATTTGAGAATTTTTTTCAGCGTGGAACACGCGTTTACTGGAACTCATAGGTAAAAAAAAAAAAATAAATAAATAATACCTAATTTTTGATACCAAAATGTGTCACGAAAGCAGCAGAAAACCAGTCGCTGCCTAAAACAATCCAAAAATGAAGGCATTTTTCCTACTTCTATAGGACAAATGAACGAATAATATGATGGACTCTTCCTTGATTATCTGGATGAGCCAAATTCTCTCCTTTTCGCTCTAGAAATGTGAAATTGGGTATCTGGGAAATCGCTTTTTTCCATCTCTGATGTTCTATCTCTAATCTCTATTGTCCAAATCTCAACAACTCTAGGACGTCCTGGCACTAAAGGGTTAGTATGTGATTACCCCAGTGAAAGGGGAAGCTGCCCGCTCAATACCGCAATCGACAGAGACGAAATCAGCCCAAACGCCAATGCTGTTTGATTTCCTAAAACCATAACAGCCTGTCTCTGTTAGATTTTATACCATTTGTCTTCAAATTCATGAAATTTATACGTCCGATAAAATCTCCTAAAACTGAGGTCATGCTGTTGATTTGAGAATTTTTTTCAGCGTGGAACACGCGTTTACTGGGACTCATTGCTAAAAAAAAATATAGATACCTACATAAATAAATGAAAATAAAAAATAATTTGCGATACCAAAATGTGTCACGAAAGTAGCAAAAAACCAGTCGCTGCCTAAAACAATCCAAAAATGAAGGCATTTGTCCTACTTCTATAGGACAAATGAACGAATAATATGATGGACTCTTCCTTGATTATCTGGATGAGCCAAATTCTCTCCTTTTCGCTCTAGAAATGTGAAATTGGGTATCTGGGAAATCGCTTTTTTCCATCTCTGATGTTCTATCTCTAATCTCTATTGTCCAAATCTCAACTACTCTAGGACGTCCTGGCACTAAAGGGTTAGTATGTGATTACCCCAGTGAAAGGGGAAGCTGCCCGCTCAATACCGCAATCGACAGAGACGAAATCAGCCCAAACGCCAATGCTGTTTGATTTCCAAAAACCATAACAGCCTGTTACGTTTGCAGTCCCCCATATTGGAACGGGCTCCTCATGAAATTCTCTCTTAGATTTTATACCATTTGTCTTCAAATTCATGAAATTTATACGTCCGATAAAAACTCCTAAAACTGAGGTCATGCTGTTATTCTGAGAATTTTTTCAGCGTGGAACACGCGTTTACTGGGACTCATTGCTAAAAAAAAATATAGATACCTACATAAATAAATGAAAATAAAAAGCAATTTGCGATACCAAAATGTGTCACGAAAGTAGCAAAAAACCAGTCGCTGCCTAAAACAATCCAAAAACGAAGGCATTTGTCCTACTTCTATAGGACAAAAAACGAATAAGATGATGGACTCTTCCTTGATTATCTGAATGAGCCAAATTCTCTCCTTTTCGCTCCAGAAATGTGAAATTTGGTATCTGGGAAATCGCTTTTTTCCATCTCTGATGTCCTATCTCTAATCTGTATTGTCTATATCTCAACAACTCTAGGACGTCCTGGCACTAAAGGGTTAGTATGTGATTACCCCAGTGAAAGGGGAAGCTGCCCGCTCAATACCGCAATCGACAGAGACGAAATCACGCCAATGCTGTTTGATATCACCGAACCCTAACGAGATTCAGCCTTTGATTTCTGTCCCATTTGCCTTCTCGCCGCAGCCTGAGGTGCAGCCTTGCGGGGAGCCTGTGTGGGCAAAGGTGACCCCGTCGCCCATTAGCCGGGTCCGCGCAGTGTGTTATGAGGTGGAAACCGCAGATACCGTCGACTGTTTCTCTCTCACACTATCTCACTTCATCGGTCTTTCTCTCTCACACACACACACGTTCTATCTCTCTTCATCTATCTTTCTCTCACACACATACATTCTCTCTCCATCTCACTCCCACCCTCACCCTCCCACTCTCACCAAAGCTATACTTCATGCCATACACAACCTTATCACCTTTGACCGCTCACCCACCCCCCACCCCTCATATATGTACTAACCAACTCGTACTTTACCACCTATTCGTTCGGAAATATCAAAAATATCAGCGCTCAACAGTTTAGTAAGTATACATATATGATAGGTGAGTACCTAAATATACTTTCTAAGTAACGATGTCCCTAACAACAGTCACGGGAACATGTATCACTAGTCCCTGTATATCTAACACTGATCCGCTGACTAGTTTACTAAGGCCGGGTTTCACCACCTCAAGTTAGTGTACGAGTAATATCCTAGAGATGGCATCATGAAATGCGTTTCTCCACTCCGAGATAATCGTGACCCCTGGGTTTGCGACCATGTTAGCTCCCAGATTTTATTCCCTACTTTATCCAGGTATTAAGCGCTAACTCCAAAAGCTACCACAATGGTTGCAATAAAACGTACGCCATATTGTTTAATCACTAAAAAATCGTCTTCGTTCGAGAGATTTCTGTGTTTGATTATAGTTCTTGTGTTTATTCTTGATTGTTCATTTTGAGCGTTAATTAGAATGGCATTTTTATTTCAATTCAACATCGGTGATAGAGATGATTGCTTTATTCGGAAGGTTCGTTGTGAACTAGTTGGTTGTGTGACCAGAAGCCTCACGCAAATGTTTTTTGGAACATAATAAACATGCCAAAAATGCCGAATGCCATTGGATCAGAAATGCCAATGTTCCGCAATTCGTATCACATCATTTTCCTGTCATTCTAAATGTGTAAGTAGTTGTAATATCCTCAAAAGCTGTTAGAAATTCATAAACGAAAGGCATGAGTGATCACAGTATGTAAACAATATTATTAAGACAACCACGCTCATACCTCAGATTGTTGGCCACGCAATGCGTAGTGGTTAATTTTTACTGTAAAACGGAAGTTAGTGAAAAACGTTGTCTATTTCCACGAAAAATAAAGAGTTACAATGTTAAATCGATTTCGACGGTTAGGCCATCATCAGTAACAAACAATAACTAAGTTATTGTTTGTTACTGATGATGGCCTAACCGTCGAAATCGATTTAACATTGTAACTCTTTATTTTTCGTGGAAATAGACAACGTTTTTCACTAACTTCCGTTTTATAATGGGTTTCCACAACTTCGTCGCGAGTGATTTAGTTCGTTTTACTGTACCTTGGTGCAACACCGTACTATGTCGAAAAACGCCATCCTGAGAAAATCGCGTTTGAAGTTTTGATCAAAAATGTGATCTTACCGTGTGCGGCTGTCCAAAGTTCTACAGAAAGTAACTACTGCAGATAAATTACCATTAATGTTCCTAAAACATTTTTCTCATGATTTTCTGACCCTCATTTTCCCGAGAAAACTTGACATAGTGTTTTGTTGCTCTCAGCACATTGAGGGATATCTGACTTAGTATACAACTGAAATATTTGAAAAACTATTGTTTTGTGTAAAATCTCGTCGACAACTATAGCAGGAACTAAACATAACATTGACTTTATCAAAAAAAAAAGAAAAAAAATCTCAAAATTAATGTAAGAATGTGTAGCTAACTATTAACAGTAAAAGGTAGATAAACTGAAAAGCGAACACGCAGGACAAGTGAAAAATGTCGGTCGGACGTGAAAAATGAATACAGTAATTGGCTGTATCGTATTTTTTTAACACAGCTATAATATACTGTCATCTATAACAGCTGCGAAATACTATGTCGAGTTGGTATCTTGTTGAACTCAAATTGGACACATATTTATCACCCCGACGACCAATATTACTGGTGCAACAAAATCCTATCTCTATATTTAGTACCTTGTTGCAGTAATATTTTTCACATCTGGCGACTGACTTAGTACCTATTGGTTATTCAAGTTTTCTTGTTACCTAGTAACAATGCGACATTGATTGTTCACGGTACTGAAAGATGACACTTGGACCTTTCATTTGAAGGTATAAGTAAACCAATTTCCGCTAAAAATCGACATAGCTGTCGATTGTAGACGTAGTGTCGTGTTGCACCAAGGTCCATAATACGGTTAGGTAAATCGAGAGCTTTCCAACGACTGGCGAACGACTTTCGTACGATGATAAATTCCTAAGATACAGTTCCGTAACAACGATTTGGTTGTAAGTGATAATCATCAGAAAATCACAGTTTAGTGAAAACACAGTAAAAGAAAAGGCTTGCATACGATTCTGCAACACATTGGGACATTTTATGTCTTCAGTCCCCCCTCCCCCCTCCCCCCCTTTCAACAAATAATTTTGACGAATAATGTTCAAAACAATAATTTTGAGCTCAAATATCATACATCGAGCAACATTGAGCTCAACTTACCTATATATAGATTTCAACCCCTGATCCAAATAGAAGAAATTTGCCCAATATTTCCTCGAAATTGAAGACCACCAGCAGCCCTAATTCGATATGATCGTTGAATATGAAACCGAGGCGCGAGTGTGGATGACTTTAAAAAGTGAAATCCGCTCGGCCGTCAAGTGAAAGAGCTTTGGATTTCTCCTTCCTCCGCGTTGACCTACAAACGGGCATCTCCATGTGAAGCTGATCGACTCCGCTACTGCAAACCGGTGTATTAGGGTCAGTCGGAAGGAGGACAGGATCAAATAGTGTGCGACTGGAAGGACGAATTTGGAAACCGACAAAATGAGGTGTCCAGATGACAAAATGGATTGTTATCACTCTTACTATAGGTGATATTCTCTGGACTTTGACACTAGCGCATCCTTACATCCAGGCAAGACGAAGTAAAAGTTATGTCACCTTGTTGTGATGGTGACAAGTAAACTATGAGAAAATGCGCCATTTGTAGACACGGCTAGACATACTGCTTACATAGCCTTACCTAGTTCCTAGTCAATATTTTCATTATTTGTAACATGCAATGTAATAAATTGTATGCAAATTACATCAAGTTATTATCAGGTGATGACTTCAAACGCTACGAATGCAAGATTAATCCATATGAGATGTGTGTTGGGGAGTTACGTAGAAGTGTTAGATGTTCCAGACATCAGCCACGAAGATGTTAAGTGGATTACCTATCTAGTTTTCAGAACCGCTCTTTGAATCAATTAGGAAACTAAAAGATCTCAACCTATCAGGTGATGACCTCAAACGCAACGAACGCAAGATTAATCTGTGCGTTCGAGATCCATATGAGATGTGTGATGACTACAAGTGTTAGATGTTCCAGACATCAGCCGCGAAGATGTTTAGTGGATTACCTATCTAGTTTTCAGAACCGCTCTTTGAATCAATTAGGAAACTAAAAGATCTTTAGAGTACTGTGAAAGTGGTCATGTGAAAGGACACCCCATGAGAGCTCTGCTAGACAGGAATATTAGATAAACAGTATCGCATGAAGAAAGGTAAGTCCTACCTAGAGCGAAGGGTTGTGTAGAACGGCATCGAAGAGTAGCGGTGTCGAAAACAGGTGAAATACAAACATTTATGATGATGAACAACGGCGTCGAAAGAGAGCGGCGTATAAAATAAGGCATTATATATGGTAACGCTCAAGTAGAAAATTTGCCCCTGTTTTAGACGCCGTTCCTCTTCGATGCCGTTCTATGTCGCATAACCGTGTCGAAAGTTTTAGGTATGAAAACTCCACGCGTGTAGCGCCGTCGAATATCAACCGCGTCGAAAAGGTGAACAGGAATAATTAGAGGTGGATACTAAACACAATTAGACAGAGGCCTGCTTTGGTGATGTAACCCGCAATACACCTACGATTTGCTGCTATGTATAACTGAATGATGTAAGGTGAATGATGAAGTGTGCCAAATTTCATTACGGAAGCTGTTCTTCGGCTCCAGTATTCCCTATTTTATACACGGTTATTCTTCGATGCGGTTGTACACTACATTGAGATATGTATGAAGGCGCTACAGGGTTGTTTAGTAATGAATTGACCAACCATTGTAATAGACCGAGAAAAACTTTTTTTAATCCCTCCCTTCAAGATTTGTCGGTTCCCACTTAAGGATAGGTGGATTCCATAAATCTAATAAATTGAAACCCGTCCAAATCTCTTTTTCCGAATCTACTAGACCAAAAATCTTACAATGGCTGGGGATGTGTCTGCAACATCGGCATCATTTTCGATAAACCTTGAGCGGTGAAATTTAAGGAGTGAAAAGTAAAAAGTTCCAGTCTGATCACAGCATGATCGTATGAGCGAATTTTTGTAAATTAACGTACCTACCTACTATATTATGTTAGATTGTTTTGAAAATTAAGGACTTTGAGGGAAAAGAAATTGTTAACTACCTACCAATTTTATGGCAAAACTCGTGCTAAATAATTTTCTGCGATGCAAAAAGAAATTTTGGATTTTTAACTTTTCTGCAGTTTTTATCGATTTTTTAGCATATTTTAATGAAATTAAGAACATTTTTCAGCATAATTTTGTAAATGAATTGTTTAATGTTCTATTTTATATTTAATAAACTTTATCTGAGTAATATCCTGCTAAAAAATATAAATTTAACAATTTGTATCCCTTTGTAGTCATTCAGTAATTTCTTTTAGAATTTTTTGAAATTTGATCAATTTAATGTAGGTACTCAAAAAGTGCTGGTCAACGAATACATCCTTACGTTTGGAAACCTTGATTTTTTGGCACAAGAACGGAATTTTTATCTCAATCCTAAGGAGAATTATCGTCTGGAATGAAACATAAATATATAAAAACATTTACAATGTATAAATATTATGAAAAAGTGTTCAACTCTGGGATTTTTTCTTACCTATGCTTCAAAACGGATTTCAATGAAGACATTTTTTAAAAAATTTCCGAGCCATTGCAATAGTTCACTTTCTACTTATGGTATATGAACCGAATCCCAGCGATTTTTTATGTCGATCAGGGTGGTCGTTCCGCTCATCACTTTACAGACAGACTGACAAACACTCATGTGCTTTCAGGATTCGGGCCCCATAGCAATGGGAGGTCTGGAATAATGTTTCAGGCCGATTGCATAACATCCCTTTTTTACCCTTACGGGATGCTGGGGAAGTAAAAATGGTGCAAGTGAAGCATGGCCAGGTGTTAGGTAACTATTTTATCTAATCAATGTTTCATTGCTTACTTACTTCATTGGTTACTGTCATGCAGGCCAAGACCATATGAGCCTTGTTTTTTACTTCATATTATGTCAATTTTTTTTCAAACTTTGAGCTCAGGTTGCTTAGAAATCCTAAACTATTGAATTATGTTGAACTATTTGATTGTGAGAGGTGTGGGGGCGATCTGTCCATCCGCCACTTCCTGGAGGACTGCCCAGACCTTATGGACCTCCGAGTCTAGCGTCGGCCCCCTCCGTGGGTTGACGTTTTATCCGGACCAGACAAGGTCCGATCCCTGTTGTCGTACCTGAGAGCCGCTGAGCTCTACTACAAACTGTGATATCAGATGTATTTTTGTACAATCTAGTCACAGTTTTATTCATTTTGCTAATTATATATAGTGACATATATATTTAGTTATTAGCCTATCTTGATCTAATCTTAGTTGTATTATTTTGTTTTTGAGGTTTTTTATCCGCTTTGGCTAAACAGTGGCCATCACTGTTCCCCTCCGATTTGCCAGTAGAGTCCATCATGTCACTCGGTTTGATGTCGGAGGGCAACATGATGGCCCCCTTTGGAATGTGCTACTTGCAGTGTCAGTTTGGATTATGTTGAACCATACCCGTGCCGCCATAAGGGCAGTCCTGTATCTGAGGTCCCTTCCTCGTCCTTATTATGGGAAAAGAGTTGAAATAATCTCAATTAATAGCATTTTGTATAAATACGAAACCCCTATTATGGTTCATTTTATGGGATCTATGCACTACTTTTAGTGGTTCGCTTCATAATGTAGCTTAGGACATAACTGCTATAAGTAATAATTTGGTTTTCAGCCTTTTAGCGAATTTTCAAATAAAAAATGAGCAATTTCAATGGCTTGACCATTTTAAAAGTGGGTTTGAAGGGTCAGGGTACAATTAATTCCGTTTCGTACATCAAAGAACACAATAACGAATTTTAACGTCGTAGATATATATAAATTAATGTGTAAAAACAAATTTCACAGATATAAAGAACAAAGAAAAAATTTAGATATTTCGCTGATTAAGCTTGATCACAGAAAAAAATACGACTGGGCATTGTTTGCATGACGATACTTGTTAACAGTCTTGTTGCCTCGTTGCTTGCATTCATGGAGATGTTAACATTATGATCTTCATCCTGATGCTTTCATTCAGTCTTTGAGACCGGGTGCGCGATTTACACCCAAGATGGTCCTGTGGGCTCGTTCTGAATGTTGCAGAAGTCTATCATTACTTTTCTGCATGATTAATTGTTTAATTAGGTATGTATTTAATTATTATGATTAAGTTTATCATTTTATGATCGACCTAGAACAAAGAATTTTACCCTAAGTTCATTAGTTTCTAACTTTATTCAGTTGGTTGCTGCGTTTTATGAACCAGTGATCTATTTGCACAACGCAGAAGGACTGTCAATTAGAGAAACAATAATTATTTCTGTTCTAGAACCAAAAATTTCAACCATGTATCATGTTTTCTCCTCGATATTGATTCGAAATTCTATGAAAACATCAGAAATTAACAAGCGGTTGCAATCATGTTCACAATATCAATTATTGAGAATGATCACCTGTGTGTAAACAATTATTTATATAATCATGCTCATAACTCAGTTTGTTGGACACGCACTTCGCCGTAGTTAACATAATATTGTTTGGATAAATCGAGAGCTTTCGAACGAATGGTCAACGAATTTTGTGGGATGAAAAACGACGAAGTACCATTTCCCTAGCAACGACTCGGTTGTAGGCGGAAATCACTGTAATTAATTTCGTGCGCGGAAAAAAATTGACTCGCAAAATTCGCTAGGACCCCAGGGCTAAAACATGATACATGTTAATAAACCTTTGTGTAATGATTTGCAGCTTTTTGGTATTCGCACCGATAAAATTAACTGATAAATCATTCAACTGTCACAAAAAAAAACTACCAACGACATCAATAGGTTGGAACAGCTTCTGAAGAGCATCACGCACTCACATAATATATCACTCATTTATCGCACACGTGTATTACATTTTCTTCCTCAAATTCGTCGAAGGAAATTCCAGGTTTTTGTCTCATCAACAGGTTTAATTTCCATTTAATGACAACACAAGTATATCTATATTCAATAAATTTGTTCAAGTCATAGGTATGCAACAGTAACGTAAGACCATGTTGTGTGCATAGCTTAGAGCTTATCTAGCGGTTAGAACGATTTTCAACATCTCAATCGATGTTAAATGAATTTCAACATCCCAATCGATGATGCAATGCATTAAAACTTGAAATTTCCCGTTTCTTCCTCTGTTTTATTAGGGCAGGATTTCCATGGCCTAGAAGCTAGAAAAAAAAATTACATCCTTTTTAGGTTTACTTGGTATCCCCCCCCTCTGAATAAAATCCTGGGCTCGCCCCTGCAACCTTATGTATGGCGTCTTGTGGCGTACTTAAATTATAAGCAAAACTAGCTGCTGATTGTTTCTAAATTCCAAGGGAAATAAAATAATTCAGAAATGAAAAATCACACATTAAATAAATATATTTTGAATCTTTACATAAATAGCATTGATATTGCTAACAAGTCACCTATGTATTGTAATACATTACTAGGTAGGTAATTTGTGAATTTTTGGAGATCTCGATTTTTGAATATGTTGGCCCTTAATTAGTACCCTTTAGGGTTGATCAAAACTGATGCCGATGTTACTGGCACATCCCCGGCCGATGTATGATTATTGAGCCATATTTCATAAACTTTGGTCCTGTAGTTTTGGAGAAAAGCTCTGGACAACGGGGCGCGCAGACGGATTATTATTTTTTTTTTTTTTTTTTTTTTTTTTTTTTTTTTTGTGGATTCTACGCATCTTAGAACATAAACCGAAAAATGTTAAGGGGGGAGGGAGGGGGTTAAAGTGTTTCTTGGTCGATTACAAAGGTTCATTTATTGAAAATAATAAACCAAAAGTCTGTCATGTTGGGTGTGGCACAGCTTCCTCGTATCCGTAACCGGAATGTATAGATCATAGAGAAAAAAATTATGGTGCAACATCAGTGTGAATATAGAAGATAATTTGATGTTACTCAAGAAATAGCAGACCATTCACAGCCTACACCACACACTCCCTGAAAATGTAAATGAAATCTGATGAAAACCGTGGAATATACTTGTTAGAAGTATTTCAAATTCGCGCATGCGCAGCAGCTACTAATGATACAATCATGTTAAAATTGATATAGAATAAAATCGTGTTCATTACGGTTTCAACATTACAAGGATCTGAGGGCACACGACAGACACGCAACAGAACTTGTTTAGAATGGTCTAAAACGTAAAATGTGCTTGTAAATTCTAATTTTGGATACAACAAATTTTTCATCCGCCGAAAGTGAAATCACAATGCTTCCGCTACCTATAGGTAGACTCAAAAGCAACAATTAAAAAAATATATTTATATTAACATCTTCAAAACCTAGCTAAATACTTCATTCTGCAAAAATTAACTCAGAATCCACAGAATTTACAATCAAGTTACAAAAGCTTTTTACCGCTACCATTATTGGTCACTGTGATAACCACAATTTGTAGTAATTTTCATTGTATGTTTTTCAAGGAAACATCTCCCTTGCTCATTCTAAAATAAGATGATCACACACATACATCGTTTAAAATAGTATTTAAATAACCAATGATATCAGGAAATGGGTTTTTGATAGAATAACACTTTGTTTAAAGAATATAGAAACATTTAATGGGAGCTTGTAACTAGGGAGAGTGTTTAAAACGAACTGAAGCTTGCTGGGACGCCTCGGGAAGCCACTGGGCTAAGGTATGTGGGGAGGAGAAGGGAGGGGAGGGGGGCTTAAGACAATGGAGTCCCATTGATTGATTTCCAGGGGAAGATTTGTTCCCATTCGGGAAATAATTAAAGAACCTATTGGCGAGGCCGTCCATTTACATTTACCGTAGAGAAAAATCTTTACCAAGGATAGCCCGAAAAAGGCGGTCAAATCACAAAGGGGGTTGATCAACCCACCCAGGTATTCCGACAGTCCAGCAGAAGACATCCAAGAAAAGATGAAAAAACTCAACGCCTAAACGCAATGATTCTGCAAGTAGAATCAGATTACGATTAAAAAAAAAAAAAAAAAAAAAAAAAAAAAAAAATGCAAAGCAAAGCAAGCTCAAAAGACACATTATCCCAGTTTGACGATGGAGGTCATCGTATGAGGGTGGAGGAAATGTTTTAATCCCATGCCAGAAGTACAATTAAAATACAACGGTTGAATAATATCCACAATTATAAAATAAAGAACAACCTTAAAGGGAGGTATGAGATATGTACAGAGGTAATGTATAAGAACTGTAAAACGAATCAGTGAGAGTCTGATAAAAATTGTCAACGATAAATGAAAAATAAAAAATTAAGACTACGAAAAAATTGAGAAATTATAAAAAATACTGGAAAATTGAAATGTAAACGCAGAAAAATATTACAAGTAAGTCATAAAATTAAACTAGAGGTATTAAGTGAAAAAATGGAATAAAGAGTATTAAAATTCAAAGAACTTCTACAACAAAAATGTGTACAGAGCTCAATACATCAAGTTCAATGGAGATTATAAATAATAATTGCATGGTAAAGAACTATAAACTGACAAAATATTAGTATTGATACAATATTCAACAATTAGACAATTCAATAAATAAACTACTATACAGGTTGGGTGTGACATTAATTTGGGAATTGGTTTGACATGTTGGGACCCTTTGGAAGAGGATCGGTTCTTCACTTCCACCGGGGCCATGGCGAAGACTTGCCCGAGGGACAAGGAAGCCCAACGGTTCAGGATAAAGGAAAGGAATCCACCCAACCCCTCACTATATACATTTATATGACTTATGTTAGTTTATAGGTAACGGACACAGTCATCTCAGGAGCAGGTGTAGTCCACTTGTCCACCAATTATACCGGTATTCCTTTACTTTGAAAAAATGTTAGAACGTAGACAAGAGCTGGGGAAAAAATAAACAATATTGAAGAAACATATATGTTTCAGTTAATGTAAAATCGCCAGTGCATATAATAGCCCAGTCAAATTAGACCAAAAAGAGAGAAATAGGAGAAAAAATTCATAGTAAAGAAATTTCTTCACCACGCTCTTCCTTCACACGTAGTAAATCATATCTCAAAAGTCCCCTAGTATGGGGGGGCTCGACGAGGAGGGGGGGAGGGGTTTCTCCTTTCTTTCGACTTTTTTCGGTTTTTTGCCTATAACTCGAAAAGTAATTAAAGTAAAAGTAATTCTAAGTCACCCAGAAGCTACATACGAATGATTTCTGCGTAAAAAGAGCATAAAGGCCTTTTTGATGAGTTTTTGAAATTATACCTACTTTTCAACGCGCTCTAGCGGCGGAACGCCTAATCGTACAGAATGAAGTCAGAAGTGAAAATTGTAGGAAATTTTATACACTTTAATTCTGGTAATAGTAAACAAGTCGCTAGAACGCTTACTTTTCGAGTTATAGGCAAGAAACCGAAAAAAAAGGAGAACCCCCCCCCCCCCTCCCTCGTCGAGCTCACCCCCCATACTAGGGGACTTTTGAGATATGATTCAAGACGTGTGAAGGAAGAGCTTAGTGAAGAAATTTCTTTACTATGAATTTTTTCTCCTGTTTCCTCTAATTTGACTGGGCTATAAATAAATGATAAACTATAATCAATTCTTACATATAACGGACAACAAGATTCTATGTCCAAAACAGCTCCACAATGGAGAATCTTTGCCTGCAAACACCACACCAAGGGTGGCTGCTTGCCAAAACTGCTTCGGCACAACGCAAGCAAGAGCTAGAAATCAAAGTAAAACAAATGGAATTAATTAAAACCGTTGAATGTATGTAAATGAATTGTAAATCTGTAACTTATTTCATAAAGGTTGAAAGTGTTCGGAATTCACTGTATTTCCATAGTACAGCAAACATTTTTGTCTGCATTTAATCACAATACTTTTTTAAACTACTTGTCGGAGAAGATTTCCTTCAATCATCATAAACATTTTCATATGAAAATCATCAATTTATTGCAATGTTGCTGTTTGAGCAGCAACTACGAAAATGCTGTGCACAGTTACCTAATACAGTTCATAGTATATAAACTAATAATTAGAACATTTTTTTCACACAAACTAATATATATACATATACAGGGTGATTCCCTCTCAGATGCAAAAAAAAATTTGGGTGAAATGACATAAAAAATGGAGTAAAATGCTGCCCACTGCATATTTTTATCTCAATCCGTTCTCGAGATATGATTTTTTAAAGGTTTTTTCAGGAAAACCGTGTTTTTTTCCTTTTAAACTCAGATTTCTCCACTTTACTTCATTCAATTTTAACTTTTGACCACATTTTCGAAATCGGCATTTAATTTACTATAAGAATAGTGTACTTGGGTTCTTAAAAAGTACCATCCAAAGGCCCTCACATCAGCTCAAACATTGACGATTTTGAAAAAAGAATATTTCTGAAAATCTTTAAAACTTTACTACTCTTCCAAAACGAATCCTGGAAACTGGCAAATCTCATGAAAACTGCTTCGTTTAATACTGTTTCCAACGGTATAATCAAGTTTACTTTTATTTTGTTATTTAGTGGAGAAAATCATGTTTTAATGTTGAAAAATGTGGGTTTTTCAATGAAATTGTTGGTTTTCTCGAAAGATGACCCTCCATGAACCTACGAGTATGGGGTCGGTTTCTATGCATTTTTTCACGCTGTATCGAATGGTAACATTTTTAGATCTCTCCAACTCGTTATAACCGAGTTTTACACTTAAAATCGCAAATGTTAAATTTGTTTGTTACGATTAAATGTATGTGTGTTATAGGGTTAAACTTGTTAATTAAAGTGTAAAACTCGATTATAACGTAGTTGAGAGATCTGCAAGAGTTTCCATTCGATCCAGCGAGAAAAAATACATTGAAACCGACCCCATACTCGTTGGTTCATGGAGGGTCATCTTTCGAAAAAACCAACAATTTCATTGAAAAACCCACATTTTTTAACATTAAAAATTATTTTCTCCCCTAAATAACAAAATAAAAGTAAAATTGATAATACCGTTGGAAAGCATATTAAATGAAGCAGTTTTCATGAGATTTGCCAGTTTCCAGGATTCTTTTTAAAAGAGTAGTAAAGTTTTAAAGATTTTCAGAAATATTATTTTTTCACAATCGTCAATGTTTGAGCTGGTGAGAGGGTCTTTGGATGGTACTTTTTAAGAACCCAAGTACACTATTCTTATAGGAAATTTAATGCTGATACCGAAAATGAGGTTTAAAGTTAAAATTAAATGAGGCAAAGTGGAGAAATCCGAGTTTAAAATGAAAAAACACGGTATTCCTGAAAAAAAACCTTTAAAAAATCATATCTCAAGTACGGATTGAGATAAAAATATGCGGTTCGCGGCATTTTACTCCATTTTTGATGTAGTTTCACCCAAAATTTGTTTTGCATCTGCGAGGGAATCACCCTGTATATATATATATTTCGGGAAATGTTAAAATCCAGGATTGTATTACGGAAGCCCCACACGTGTTTATTAGTAGTCATTTTCATGAAAATTAAGATGGAACGAATGGTACAGCTTCTAAGTTGACCTTGGTTAAGAAAGTAAACTTCTTACACTGTTTCCCCTTCAACTACCAGTTTCCCTGAACTTTCAATTTATTTTCGAATTTGAAGTTGCTTTCAACATTCGCTAAAATGGAATTAGTAGGTCCATGTGGAAAATAATCGCAGTTCACAAGGCAAAATTTTCGTAGGAAATTTCACAATCGAATCGCCAACTAGGTGACAGAAACTGAATGTAATATAGAAAAACTAGCCCTTATAGTTAATAAATAGATAGTAAGTAGCAAAGGATTTTACCACTTCTCTAATCTTATTTCACGTGCTACTTACACTAAATGTCGGCATGGCATGTTCAGGACATTCCTTGGATTCAGGAGACATATATCGCATCTCAACCGTCTGTTCATTACTTCTAAATCCATCCTGTAACATACATAAATGGTTACTCACAAGTATGATAATGATCCATATAACACAAATGCAATCAATTGCTGAAATGTAGGAAGAGAGAAAAGGTATTGCATTATTGAGCGATTTGGAATCATTTTGATGACAATAGGTTTGGTTGAACGGTCACTTCAGGTACATATTTTATTTCACAAAGTCAAGGGAGATAGCACCGATACTTTTTGGAGTGAATATTAGACGTGCTACGTTTAATCTGCAATGCGTTGGACAGTACAGACAAAAAGTTGAGGGAAACGTAGCATCTGGACCACCCTGCACAGCCTGACACACACACACGCAGGCACGCACACACACACACACACACACCCTCTCCTACAAAATGTCATCAAAATCGGATGAAAACTGTGGATGCTTGATACAAGGATTTCATAATCGTGCATGTTTACACGATTATGAAACGTGCATGTTTACGTGTGTTCTGAACTTACTCTTCAGATGAAGGATTCTCCACATTCAGATTTGAACTGGGAGCAGCTGATCTCTCCAAACTTGGGACTGGCCTGTACAAAAAAAGAAAAAATACGACACACCTTGAAAATTTTGTGCTATTTTATACTACTTACATGTTTCTACATTCGCGTGAATGTGAAAGCAAGCGGATAAAGCGAGCATGATCACATGCTTACCTTTTTACGTTCATTTTTCGGCAAGTTTCTCTGAGAACACGAAAATGATAACTCCTACACAGACTGTAACGTGACTCCTACGTAACGGAGAAAAGACCAGCTGGTACTCACCTGGTACACAGCTGATGTCCTATCTGCCTAGAGGAACTCGTCGTTGGGTGTCCAACCGGCTTCCGCTTGAGGCGCTCGAGCACATGTAGCACAGTACCTAATGTGATTGTTCACACTCTGATGAGGTCCACCACGGTCTAAGAAGTAGTTAGCTTAACCCTTTGAGGACTCCACACGAAATGGTCGTCCAAACTAACCGTGCCTGTAGGACTCCAGAAGATATATTCATTCGCAAGCGGCTGTTCCCTCAGGACTCCAAACGAATTTTTTGTTCGACATTAATTTTCAAATAAGGGAAGGCTAAACTCACTCTTCTCTCACTGATAGCGCTTCCTACGGCGGCAACCTCACTATCTACTTGATTGTAACAACATCCGCTAGAGGTTTTATCATCAGTTGAAGTGTATTTTCATTTGATAACCTGAGCTGTTACGGTGTGAACCCTTTTGGGAGGCACGGTGGGCCAAGTTTTGATCATTTGGTAGGTATATATGGGGCTTGATAATAATTGTAGACCAATGATCTGCGTAGAAGGGCTATCTATCTAATTCAGAAACAATATACCTTTGTGTAATAATTTGCAGCATTTTTGTAATTAGTTCAATTTAATGGGCTCAAAAATTCTGGCCAACAAACTCATCCTTTTGTTTGGAAAGCTTCATATTTTTGCCTAAGAACAGAATAGCTTCATTTTCTACAAAAATTCGCTAAAAGAATATCGCATAGTACACACATAGCTAAAAATAATCACAATCATACGTTAAAAATTTTAAACCGATAACTAAGTTATGAAAATGATATATTAATATCGAAGTAATAATACAAAGGAAAATAAACAGAGGGGGGGCTGGACCCACGAACTGAAAATTAATTAAGTATCTACCCACCTAGATAAAATTGATTATAAACTCGATTTCGTGGTTACAGTAAAACGCCATTGGTGGGTAAAACTCCATTGGTTTTATAACGCCATCACTTGTTTTTCATCTTGTATACTCAACGTTCAAAAGTGCCACTCCGTTGGTCGAGCGCCACAAGCAGAAGCTAAAATCGACACCCAACGTATAGTCCCAGAGGAAGTTGGTTACGTGGTTGGTTACTAGTGGAAAGAGTTGTTACAAAGAAAGGCTATGTTGCCTTCCCGTGATCATGAAATTGATGATTCCATGACTGGTAAAGTTTACACTTCCCATGTCAGAAACTGGAGCATACGCAGTAGCTATTATTGATACAATCATGTTTACATTGATAGGATATGATCAATTCGTTACTTCCCCAATATCTTCAATTTTTCTATTGAGCGAAAAAGGACGACGACGAGGGCGTGAGAAAATTATGCTAGGTAGAATTTACGTTTTCACATGCGCAGAGTTAAGCCTAGTAAGCACTGGGATTCTTTGTTCAGACTCTTTGTCGCGGAGCTGCGTCTCGGACTCATTTTCTGGCATCCGGGAAGCTCAGCGACATTGAGTCTTGCATCTCGTGTGTTGCGTTTTAGTAGTTTTTGAGTCCCATGCGGAATGGGATTCTTTACACAATGTCGCGCAACATTGAGTCAGAGCGTACGTGAATATCGAACAAAGTGGGCCTCTCACCAGTGTATCATCGTTGTTATCGCTTTGTAGTTATCGTTGTCATACTTATAGCTAAAAACGGGTAAAAATTGTTAATTTTTTTAAGCAGAATTTTAGTCAAAAGAACTTTATTACCAATAAACTAGGAAAACTGGAAATTTGCGCTGAAAAAAGCAGGTACTTAAATTTCATTAATATTTGTCAAAAATTGATAAAAATAGCTACAAATCAAATACTTATAGCTTCATTTTTTCGAAAAATTCGCTGAAACATTTTTTGAATTGCCGAAAATTATTTAGAACAAGTTTATTTGCCACAAAATCGGTAGTGAACATTTCTTCCTAGTTAAAATCCTAAATTTTCAAACAATTTAACAAAATATAATAAGATAATTTACGAAAATCCGCTCATACGATCATGTTGCATGACTGGAACTTTTTACTAACTTATTAAGTCGTCTTATAAAATCGATTTTACATCAAATAGCTGGATTATCCAATCAACGCTGTTTCCAACGGTGGTCATATTTTTGATTTTACAGTGATCTCAAGTGGAGTTATGGTCGTTTGAAGGTAGAAAAAATATCTTAAAAATGAAATTACTCAGAAAAACAAAGCATTGAAATAAATCTCTAACAAGTACTTTCGATCAGAAATGAGCTCTACAATTGATCCATGAAGCACCATTACACCCTTCTTAGTGGTTGGCGCAGATGGGCTATCTAATGCAGATCTAATAAAATATCATGTAATAATTTTTTGCTTTCTTCTTCTAGTCTTCTAAACAGTTTGCTTCAGTTCAGGTCACACTCTCATCTCTACTCTAGACACTCTCGGAACCTCTTCCCCCCTTGTCTATGATGTCCTGTAGGCTGCAGCAGCTTTGTGGCTCCTCCACAAAAGATGATAATGGCCTCACGATATGGAAAAAACCGTTAAAAAAACCGAGTGTTAATGAAGGATCCACGCATCCACCAACGCGCTGGTTTTTTTTTTTTTTTTTTTTTAGTAGCATTTATTTTACTCCGTAGAGCTATGTAAAGTGCTACTGCAATCCCCGAAAGCACGACCTCGTTCGACACGGCTCAGGTTCAAACTAGATGCGTACACGATTTGCAGAGCGACAATGTCGCGGGGCAAAGAATCTGAGACATGAATCCGAGCGTCTACAACAAAGAGTCCGAACAATGAATCCCAGTGCGTACTAGGCTTTAAGTATAGACTGAGGAAATATGAAACTGATAGGGGACTGTCTACACCATAGCCCGCACATTCCCTAAACACACACGACACAGAACCAAAGTTGTTCAGAATTGTCTAAAACTATGCTCTAAAATTTCTATTTTGGAGACCAACAATTTTTGTTACCCACCTAGAGGTAGATTTGGAAGCAAACAAATACGTATTCATCCAGATTCTGAGGATACATTCATAACTAGAGTTTCCAAGTACTCCACAATTCTTCTAAGTCAGTAAACATACCCCGGTTGAAGCGTTGAAATTTCTGGAGGGGAAAAATTGCTGTTGGCGGTAGGGGAACTCCGTGCAACTCCCCTCCTTGATGCTCTTCGATTGGAGAGACCTCCTCGAGCTCTTCTGCCTCTGCCAGAGAAAACGCCGCGTGTCCCTCTGCCTCTGCCACGGATTATGTCGAGGGCCTCTCTGCCTCTCCTAACTCTCCTTCTCCCTCTTGAGGTGTCTGGTCTTGCTGGGATCTCATCATTTCCAGAGTTATCTAAACAAAAGCTGCTATGTTACAAACACCCTAAGAAGTCTTAGTGTCATTCAACAATTCGAGGATAGGTATTACTACTTTTTAGCGAATTTTCAAAGAAAAAACGAGCTATTTAGATTAATTTTTAGTTTTACAGGTGGGTTCGAAGGCAGTACGGCTGTAATAGACCCTTCTCTACGATAATGGGTTGAAGATTAAAACAAGATTTAAGGTACTGACTGCAGTGATCGAAACTGAAGCCTTCAAACTCGGTTTTGCGAGATTGATTCATTGTGGAACAACAGCATGAACTCACTAACAACTTTCTTCATTTATTCATTTAGAAATACGCCAGTCTAGAATAGAGCTGTAAAACCCCTTCTGACTTTGGTTAAACAATTTTATTGCTACTGTGGTGAATTTACTGTGGTGAAATAATGGGGCCTGAGCAGCCATATTTATTCTACTCGTGGTGGGTGTCCCGGGGGCGAAGCGTCTTTTCCCCTCGCGGTTTCAATGTCGTTTGTTATGAGGCAGTCCGACGTCTTTTGTAATATATTATTTGGTGGTAAATTCACCACAGCTACTTTTCCTCGGTTCTGGCGTAAAAATAGTTACTCTAACACCCTGAAAATTCAAACTGCAGCAGACATCCTAACAAGCATTCCAATAGTTAAGTACAAGGCCAATATTGCTTAATCAGCCGAAAGGCTGAAATCGAGAATTCCATCAGCGAAGTCATGAACAGATTTTGTGCGAAATAGCTTGAAGGCTTGGATTTCAAGTTTTAGGAATGAATAATCTCACGAAAAATATGAAAAATGATATGTTGCTACTGTGTAAAATAATGAATATTAAGAGTAATGCTTTATTATTAAAATATTATGCCTAATTATTACTACATACTTATTCCCCACTACTTATCAGCATGAGTTTTCTTACAGGTACTTCAGTTTCGTATGAACAAGGTTCTAATTTAGGTTTCAGTGTGTCTGTGAACCAGCAAGATTTTACACTATTCACACGTTTAACTAACTGCTTAACTGCAAAACAAAAACAATGCTTTGGTATTGTTTCAACCACGGTATACATGGATACATCATGGAGCAATGCATCCCTTACCTAGAGCCATACTTTTTAGCTTTCACATACCACAGGTTTTCCCTCACTTTTCCAGTTGGGGGCCACCCTGTGCTGTCATCCCCCCGACTTCTTTTTGGAAAAGCCCTTCCTAATGTTTGCTGTGAAAAAGCTTGTTTAGACTTAACCATGATTACACCTCTCCCACTTCCCCTTATTTCACCACTAGGCATTTCTCCACAGCTAAATCAGCTGGGTGAAAATAACAATTATCACTTAACTAAGGTTTGTTCAGGATACAGCAAGCGCGATCATCATCCTTACCATTTCCACTTTCAACATGCTCCCGTAAATTACAATTTATTGTTTTGTAATTTCATTTAGTTCTGTGACCAGGACTCAATGTATTTATTACAAAAGAAACTGAAACTAACATTTACCACTTCCTCACCATATGTGCCTTTACATACCACTTAATATCTTTGTGACTTATAGTACTATATATTTAAACAGTAGTTATTTATAATCTTTGACTGTTGCCCCTTCATGAGAAATGCTTTCACTACGCCACTGGAACATTTGATTCATTCTGGTGCTAAAGTATCAACATTGTCTAGCACAATGTGCGTAGGTACATTTCCTTGCAATTCCATTTTTGGAATGTTGAATGTAAGCCATGCGATTCTCAAAACTGCTTAGGTACCTCCTCACAATATGGTTAAAGAATTACAGAAATGAAATCAAAACATACCATCTGAACTGTCGTCGGAATCCAAAGAATCATTGCCAGGGTTTTGGTTGGATTCAGGAGGGGGTGCCAGAAATTCTTCTTCGACATTGTCCTCCATCCTCAGTCCTGAGGCATGAGTTGTCCTCATGATATTCGCGATGTACTCTATGTACTCAAATGAGCTGATACGTCCTTCAATCAGTTTTTTCTGAGCTCGTTTTATGTTTTGATTGAGGAGTAGGTATTTGCGTGGAGGATTTCTCGCAATTGCAAAACTGTTTTGAGCAGAATGAAGTTTGCGATGATAAACGTCCTCCACTGTTCTTAATCGATCTGAAAATGGGGTGACGTACATCAATATCGAGGATTTGATTTTACAGAAACAGCTAAATGGTATTACTTCCCATACAAAACATAATTACACATGAGTGTATTGTGCATTCTACATAACATTGTCAATGTACGAGGAATGCATGGTTGTAGGGGTAATCACCCGGTCATTATACTCGCTGCATCTCGTCACAATTGCTGGAAGAGAATGGAGGGGAAAAAACATGGCATCCTAATCAGCTTTTATCAGCCCAAAAACAAAAATCCAGCATTTTTATCTTACGCTCAGGAGGGCGTGGTCGTAGATTCGAAGTTAAATGTTCACTTTCTCACGTGGGCTAGACAATAAAAGGATGCGGGACATGATGAAAGTATGTGCAAACGTGAAATCCTTCCATCACACATTTTTTCTACCAGTTCTTTTAGTTAGCCTTACATTATTGCCATAGATTGTGAAAAATGTAGGAGTTATGTACAAACTTACCTAAAAATGACCATAGGGATCCATGATGCTGGATCATTTGTCCAAGCATGTGGTTAAATGACTCATGGTCATTGTTTGTTCTTCTTACTTGGCCCCAAACACTCAGATGTCTTGCTTGTACTCCTGAAAATATGAAATAGTATTACCTATGTGAATGGAATGAATCTTTGTAGTTCATTACATTACACCTGGCACACAGTGTGACGTCACAAGCGCGAACTTTGAAAAATCATAGAAACAAAACTAATCAACGTAGGAGAGTACAGATGGTCTCAAATTTCTTTGATTGGAATCTACTTTATTTTAAACTTATATAATGAATTCGTGGGTAACGCTCATTACTCAACAAATTATGAAAAATTAGCTCAACATTTCCGATGGGACCATTGCACTAGCCAACTATTTTCTATTGCCTGTTGTTTCTATTTCATTCCATGTACTCCATTAACTTCAAAATTGACAACGCATGACAACTTGACAGCAGTATGTGTTACTGCTCACCTCTAATCCATTGACGTTCCATGTATTGAAAGAAAGACTCCATTTCTGTGAATACATTATGGCGCATAGCGTAAGATATAATTTCGCTTAGGGCCTCTTCAATTCTTTCAGGTGGTAGACATGGTAAGGCCATACACAGCCTTACTGATTTGGCTATGGGTCCATCGGGGTTATCTGTTTGAAATGGTCTTAAACCTAGTCCCACAGATCTGCGAACCATGCTCTGAAATAACAATCAGAAAAAGTCACAGAACACGTGTTACAAGATATTGGTATCACCTTACGTTATGAAGTTTCTCCAGAAAACTCTTTAACTGGTGTACAGGGAGAGAGAACATCGAATAGGACGCGTTGGGTGGCCCACAGGTGAACTAGCGAATAGGTTAGTCCTCCGTGTTCTGAATGGGTAGAACACGAATTTAATACATAAACCGGGACTATTTCATCATTACTTATGAAAACACCGTTCTTATACATGTGATTGGTTGCTCCAATGCGCCTTCCAAAAAAGAAAAAAGAATATCATTTCATAAATTCACATTTCTAGAAAAGAAATGCTTGGTAATTTGAAAGAAAATAGAAGTGGGTAAATACTGTCAATCGCGTCAAGTAAATGGGATTCAAGGCTCATGACTACATTATTATACGAGATTACAGTTATTATTAACCAAACGAGTAGGTAATGTCACGGACTCACAACAAATGCATAAATAACTGTACACAAAAATATGCAGATGTTGAAGACAGGTACCTTCCTAGCTATTAATGAAGATAAATAACTTCTCTTCTCTACAATTTTCACACTATTATTTATTATTATTATTATTATTCTCTATACCCCTCATAACATACTAGAGAATCGCTACTACCTGGTTTCTGGCAGAAAAACTGAGCGTTCCCCCCACCCGAATGCTACGGTGATCAAGTTCAGTTCACTAACCTTCTTTAATTAAACTTCATTCATGTTAACATCTACTTATACGAGGTAGTAGGTAAACTATCAATACCATCGATGCTACAAACTCAACAACACCACTAAGATTATGATTAGAAGTTAACTACTTAAATGCTTCATTATACCTGAGTAGAATGGAATAAGCAGCCAACAATATTTGCGGAGGGAAATTGATTGTTTACAGCATTCTGTAAACCATGCTCAAAATCTGTAATGATGGTCGATGGCGCTATCAAAGGGAACAACCGTTTGACAGTACAGAAAATTGTATTGTAGGCAGAATACGATTTGTTTTCCATCAAAACAGCAACAGCTGGGAATGCCTGCAACGTTAAATTTCTATAGACCTCCAATATACTACCTTCTATTAGATGATATAATCTCAAATATTCCGACAACTACATCACATTTAGTATGTACAGTGAAAGATCAACCAGTCATGCAGCATGATAAATGAGCGAATTTTCTTAAATGAAATTGTAAAAAAAAAAATTATATTGCTAAAAAAAACTAGAACTAAATAAAATGTAGCGAATCAAGAAACATTTTGGAATTTCAGATGTTTTTGCAGTTTTTATAGATTTTCAAGCAAATATTAATGGAATTTAAGAACGTTTTCTGCATAATTTTGAGGAACAATTTTTTAATGTCCTATTTAATCAATGATAATCTTGTTTTTAGTTTTTAGGCATTTCTAATGATTTTTTTAAGCACATTTTTTGAAATGTTACAAATTTAATGTGCTCAAAAACTGCTACCTAACGAACTCATCCTTTAATTTGGAAAGCTTGATAGTTGTGGCCCAAGAACGGGATTTCTATCTCATTCCCAAGGAGAGTTATCGTCTAGAATGACACCAAATTATATATACATGTATACATATATATATATATATATATATATATATATATATATATATATATATATATATATATATATATATATATATGGAAAAGTGTTAAACTCTAGGATTCGTCTCAGAATGCCTCAAAACGGATTTCAATGAAGAAAATTTTCAAAAATTTTGATTTTAAAATTTTCTGACAAATTGCAATAGCTTTATTTTCTACGAAAATTTGCTGAAATGAAGAAAAGGGACAGATGAACAATATAGTTTATGATCGAGAAATCCAAAGTGCAGCACAAATGAATAAATAAAAAACCGAAGTTCATATAAGTTTCATCCTCAGAATATGAAGAGAAACAATGGTTTGGTACGACAAGTTACACATTGAAAATAAATTAATATTGTTAAAAAAGGACTTCGATTTATTCCAGAAAGTTTGAAACACCAACTATTTGGGTGTAACCAAAATGAATTACTACTAACGCTTCATACGTTTAACATTCCATAAACAATAATTTCTACTCACATGGTCGTAACGGAAGCACATTATGAAGAATAATTGCCTCATTGGAGGGCTTGCGGGTCTGGTTTTGAAGGTCCCATCCATGGACCACACAGTCGATTCTAATAACAACTGCTCCATGTTTTCTGATATGAAAATGAGGTTCATGCCTCCATCTGAAATATTACGTTGGTGAACTTATCTTTAGAGGTATTCAAGAAGATACCCCTAAAAGATCAATATAATCAAAAGCTTGAGCCAACTGATTAAATCAAGCATGATGGTGCGTTCAAGAACCACACTAACGCTTTGGCAAAGTATTACGAGACATTACAATGAAGTTAAAATGAGTCGAGTCTAGAGTGATGTTCATCAAGCGAAGCTCTACAACTCGCTAAAAAAGTATTATTCACACAAAAATATTCCCAAACTAACTTCACGCAGATTCAATTTATTAAAAGAATATAGAATTCGAACAAAACACAATCTTGGAAGAAAAAGAGATGTGAGCACCCAATGAGACCACAACGCTCCTAAGTGCCCCAATCTAAATTCTTCATCTGATAGGTAAAATTCTACATGCCAAGTTCCTTAACAAATACCATTAGGGTCCATGAAGGTAACAACAACGCATTTTAATGGACACTGAAGAATGAATAAATGAAAGAATAAATGAAGAAATTACCTTCATCTCGAACTCCCATCCGGTAGAACTGTGAGCCACTCATGGTTGAACCAAAGCGGCTTCTCACATCCGGTTCATTGAAATAGTTAAAGAGGTCGGTCATAGTTTGAGGGAGAGGAGGTTGAACATTCCTCCGAGCGGCCATCATACTGGATTTAATGGTCGAATAAGGAAGGGTTCGTGAAACCTCTACTGGATACCTGCAATTCAGTAAAGCAGCAGTAACCACAGTGATCGCACCACACATCGCGGCCACATGCAGCAGGCAGTAGGTGTTTGACAGTGGTCACCATACAAGACGGCTCCCTGCAAACCTAATCAAATTATGGCGGTGGCATATCTCACCAACTCCTTGAAAACGAAGTAGGCAGCATCTTTAGTGTGGAGAAACCATTTATCGTCAAAAATGAGCTAGTGAAGAAAGTAACACCCCACCAATACTTCCAATCAGCCCAATTTGTGGAGCCATGAATATACCAATAAGAACTTAATAACTACGAATAGCCCCAGCAATAGATTCTCTGACGATTTTTCGCCAACAATGAGCTACTTAAGGAAAGTTACCACCACCAATACGTCCAATCAGCCCAATTCGTGGAGCCGTTAAAATTTAATAAGAACCTAATGACTACAAAAACCCCCAGCAATAGATTCTTTGAAGATTTTTGGACAGAAATGAGCTACTTAAGGAAAGTTACCTCCACTCCTCCATGGAATATGTTGTGGACCGAGCCATGTAAATATGATAAGAACTTAATAACTACAAATACTCCCAACAGTAGGTACATTGACGATTTTTCGCCAGAAATGAGCTACTTAAGGAAACTTAAACCCACCCCAACGTGCAATATATTGTGGACCGAACCATAAATATATAATAAGAACTTAATAACTACGAATAGCCCCAGCATTAGATTCTTTGACGATTTTTCGCCAACAATGAGCTACTTAAGGAAAGTTACCATCACCAATACGTCCAATCAGCCCAATTCGTGGAGCCGTTAAAATTTAATAAGAACTTAATAACTACAAATACTCCCAACAGTAGGTACATTGACGATTTTTCGCAAGAAATGAGCTACTTAAGGAAAGTTACCTTCACTCCTACATGGAATATGTGTGGACCGAGCCATGTAAATATAATAAGAACTTAATAACTACAAATACTCCCAACAGTAGGTACATTGACGATTTTTCGCCAGAAATGAGCTACTTAAGGAAACTTAAACCCACCCCAACGTGCAATATATTGTGGACCGAACCATAAATATATAATGAGAACTTAATAACTACGAATAGCCCCAGCAATAGATTATTTGACGATTTATCGTCAAAAATGAGCTAGTGAAGAAAGTAACACCCCACCAATACTTCCAATCAGCCCAATTTGTGGAGCCATGAATATATAATAAGAACTTAATAACTACGAATAGCCCCAGCAATAGATTCTCTGACGATTTTTCGCCAACAATGAGCTACTTAAGGAAAGTTACCACCACCAATACGTCCAATCAGCCCAATTCGTGGAGCCGTGAAAATTTAATAAGAACCTAATGACTACAAAAACCCCCAGCAATAGATTCTTTGAAGATTTTTGGACAGAAATGAGCTACTTAAGGAAAGTTACCTCCACTCCTCCATGGAATATGTTGTGGACCGAGCCATGTAAATATGATAAGAACTTAATAACTACAAATACTCCCAACAGTAGGTACATTGACGATTTTTATCCAGAAATGAGCTACTTAAGGAAACTTAAACCCACCCCAACGTGCAATATATTGTGGACCGAACCATAAATATATAATAAGAACTTAATAACTACGAATAGCCCCAGCATTAGATTCTTTGACGATTTTTCGCCAACAATGAGGTACTTAAGGAAAGTTACCACCACCAATACGTCCAATCACCCCATTCGTGGAGCCGTTAAAATTTAATAAGAACTTAATGACTACGAAAACCCCCAGCAATAGATTCTTTGAAGATATTTCGCCAGAAATGAGCTACTTAAGGAAAGTTACCTAAACTCCTACATGGAATATGTTGTGGACCGAGCCATGTAAATATAATAAGAACTTAATAACTACAAATACTCCCAACCGTAGGTACATTGACGATTTTTCGCCAGAAATGAGCTACTTAAGGAAACTTAAACCCACCCCAACGTGCAATATATTGTGGACCGAACCATAAATATATAATAAGAACTTAATAACTACGAATACCCACAGCAATAGATTCTTTGACGATTTATCGTCAAAAATGAGCTAGTGAAGAAAGTAACACCCCACCAATACTTCCAATCAGCCCGATTTGTGGAGCCATGAATATATAATAAGAACTTAATAACTACGAATAGCCCCAGCAATAGATTCTTTGAAGATATTTCACCAGAAATGAGCTACTTAAGGAAAGTTACCTCCACTCCTACATGGAATATGTTGTGGACCGAGCCATGTAAATATACTAAGAACCTAATAACTACAAATACTCCCAACAGTAGGTACATTGACGATTTTTCGCCAGAAATGAGCTGCTTAAGGAAAGTTACCTCCACTCCTACATGGAATATGTATTGGACCCAGCCATGTAAATATAATAAGAACTTAATAACAACAAATACTCCCAACAGTAGGTACATTGACGATTTTTCGCCAGAAATGAGCTACTTAGGAAACTTAAACCCACCCCAACGTGCAATATATTGTGGACCGAACCATAAATATATAATAAGAACTTAATAACTACGAATAGCCCCAGCAATAGATTCTTTGAAGATTTTTCGCCAGAAATGAGCTACTTAAGGAAAGTTACCTCCACTCCTACATGGAATATGTTGTGGACCGAGCCATGTAAATATAATAAGAACTTAATAACTACAAATACTCCCAACAGTAGGTACATTGACGATTTTTCGCCAGAAATGAGCTACTTAAGGAAAGTTACCTCCACTCCTCCATGGAATATGTTGTGGACCGAGCCATGAAAATATAATAAGAACTTAATGACTACGAAAAACCCCAGCAATAGATTCTTTGAAGATATTTCGCCAGAAATGAGCTACTTAAGGAACGTTACCTCCATTCCTACATGGAATATGTTGTGGATCGAGCCATGTAAATATAATAAGAACTTAATAACTACAAATACTCCCAACAGTAGGTACATTGACGATTTTTCGCCAGAAATGAGCTACTTAAGGAAACTTAAACCCACACCAACGTGCAATATATTGTGGACCGAACCATAAATATATAATAAGAACTTAATAACTACGAAAAGCCCCAGCAATAGATTCTTTGAAGATTTTTCGCCAGAAATGAGCTACTTAAGGAAAGTTACCTCCACTCCTACATGGAATATGTTGTGGACCGAGCCATGTAAATATAATAAGAACTTAATAACTACAAATACTCCCAACAGTAGGTACATTGACGATTTTTCGCCAGAAATGAGCTACTTAAGGAAACTTAAACCCACCCCAACGTGCAATATATTGTGGACCGAACCATAAATATATAATGAGAACTTAATAACTACGAATACCCCCAGCAATAGATTCTTTGACGATTTATCGTCAAAAATGAGCTAATGAAGAAAGTAACACCCCACCAATACTTCCAATCAGCCCAATTCTTTGAGCCGTTATAATATAATAAGAACTTAATGACTACAAAAACCCCCAACAATAGCTTCTTTGACGACCTTTCGCCAAAAAAGAGCTACTTAAGGAAAGTTACCACCACCAATACGTATTATCGGTTGCGGACCGAGCCATGAGAATATAATAAGAACTTAATGATTACGAATTCCGCCAACAATACGCACATTGACGATTTTCCGTCAAAAATGAGCTAGTGAAGAAAGTAACCTCTACGTCCAATCAGCCCAATTCGTGGAGCCGTGGAAATATAAAAGAACTTAATGACTACGAAAACCCCCAGCAATAGATTCTTAGCTACTAGCTAGTGAGATCGTTACAGTCTCACTAGAGTGAGATCGTAAGTAACGATCTCACTCTTCCTATGAATACCAATCTGGAGTGTTTCACTTACTCGAGCCGTTCCTTCACTCCTGTGAGCACAATTCAGTTCACAACTTGAGCAACGTTTATGTATCCAGCCCTGAGCTCTTCCTTGTAGGTTACCCCAACCATGCCATCCGATCCGGTGCGGATCATTCATGGAGCTGTCCTATGGCCCTCCTTCCCCATCTCGCTAAGCTACTGGAGAAGTGTATTAAATCAAGACATTTAAACCATCTTACATCTAACAAGCTTCTACCCGCAAATCAATATGGCTTCCAAAAGAAACTCTTGACTGAACATGCTGTGACTAAATTCCTTTCTTATCCACAGGATGCGTTGGATGAGGGGAAAAAAATCGAATGTTTGTTTCCTAGATATCCCAAAAGAGTTAGATACAGTTAACCATGTAAAACATATTGAGAACTTGAAAATCTAGGAGTAGGAGAAATGGTCCTAAAACTGCTGGGTAGTTTGCACGATGCACTACAAGAAACCTGAACCAAAGATGTTCTGAGTCCAGTAAAACCGGGGTGCCGCAAGGAACAGTCCTTGGACCCTGGCTTTTATCATTCACCCATGAGAAATGTGTAATTTACAACTAGAAGGCCATTTCATAGCTTTTGCCTACGACTCAGTGATAGTTGTATCTGGAAAAACATGGTCCGATACTTTTGGGAAAGCTGAGCGCTGCCTGAATGTAAAGTAAGTAAAAACCTTCTCTTTCTCTACCACAAAAAACTATAGATATTTATGCTTCAGCTATAATAAATCTGCCCAGCCAGAACCAACGAATCATATTGTCATCCATAAATCGGTCTGCGAATGTAAGTTGTCCAAAACATGCTATACTGTGGAGAGAACTAGCTCTATTAAATATCTATTTTTGTAGAAAAGAACATGAAATGGAATCTACAAATAGAAAAAATAGCCCAGAAGCTAAGAACGCTTTGTTACTATTTTGCTAGATTGAAACCTATTTTCAGCAAAAAAACATCCCACGTTCTACAATGCGCTTGTCAACAGTATTTTAACGTAGGTACTTTGTCTCAAGCTGGGGACACTCAATCAAAAAGCTTTACTCGAAAGCAGAAACACTCCACAAGAAAATAATTAAAATAATAATTTCAAAACCAGAGATTCTCTACAACTACTTTGTATGAGGAATCTGCGCTGCAAAGCCTGCGAGAACTATACGCTCAAAGTGTGGGTACAAAAAATTTTAGTTGAAAAGCCACTGCTATTTTCCCCTGTAAAATACAAAACCAACTGAAACGGTTATCAGGTGTACCAATAAACATATTGGTAAGTAATGCATGCATTACAGGGACGTCTCTAACCCCCCACCCCCCATTAGCCCTCTCCACCGTCAGTAAATTTGAAACTTCCAAGGATAGAACAAATAATAAAAACTGTCATGGAAATCAGATGAATTAAGTAGTAAAATATCATGATTTATCTTTATTACCCCCTTCAAACACCACCTTCCATCATGAAATGAATAACTCCTGACATATGCTCCAAAAATAGATCAAATTCTTGATTGAAGTAAATAAGAATCACAAAAATCGGTCGAGATTTGTAGCATTGGCAGCTTTTGAAGGAATCGGTAATTACCCCATCCACCACGTCAGCAAATCCGAAATTTTCAAGGTTTGTTGCACGACAAGACTAAAAGTGGGATCGAACCAAATAAGAATCACGAAAATCGGTAGAGAATTGAAGCCTGCGTGGTGTAGACAACATTTGTTGGAAAAAACAATTTTTTGGCTTTACCCCCTCCATTCACGCTCTTCCATCATGAAATCCGAAATTCCCAAGGTTTGTTGCACAACTACACTAAAATTGGGATCGAACAAAGAAAGAATCCCGAAAATCGGTAGAGTATTGTGGTCTGGGCAGCGTCAAAAAATTTTTTCGCACACAGACATACACATGTAGTTTTTTCGAAGATTCGGTCTTAGAATGGTTTGAAACGGATTTGTATGTGGTCATTTTTTCTCTCATGCTAGGGTTGTCCCCCACCCCCATGGGTCAATTCAAATAGGTCGTCCCTCTTAGATAAGAAGCCTTGCATGTATGGCCTAGCTTCTGAGGGACGTCCTAAAAATGTACACACACGCACAAAAACAAATTACCTATTTACAACCCAAGCTTTTCAACAACTCCCTAGGTACATTGCAACCCTACTCTGAATGTAAATTCCGCAAACATATTCCTCCATTAGCTGATTAATAATAACGCAATAAAGAATTGGGGCAACTCCATGAAGCATGTAAATTTGAATATATTCTTAGCCCCCCCCCCCCATTCTAAAATGTGCCCGAATTAGTAAAATTAGAAACATTCACAATCAGTAATTATGTTTATTCATACCTATCTTGCCCACATTTGATTCGTAGAATAGATATTTGCAAATACCTACTTTAATTGTATGTTTGAAATTGGATCTTTCGAACTTAAAGGTGTTCGTTTTGCTCGTTTAAATTAAATTCGTTTTACCAAGTAAAAATAAATTAATTATTAATTGAAAGTAGGTAATTATGTATGAGTCTAAATCAAATTTTACTATATGCTACACGCAACTCGAAAAAAAAGCGTCCGCTGTCAGGTGATTCTTTTGCGGGTTTTCAGAGTGGATCGTTTAGGTACTACCTAAGTACGTTGGGTAACCTGTTTCTGAAAATAAACCAACATTTCATTTATGATAGCTTTTTGAGGAAGTATCTACCCATCCCACAATGACATCCTGTATCGGACCATTGAAATTAGTAATTTCATATAACATGAAGAAATAAAAAGTAAATGACAACAAAATATATACTACCATACGTCATAACAGTAAAAACCAACATTACGCAAAACTCTTGCAAGAACATTGGGACGTTCACTAGGTATAGAAAAACGTGGGTGGCAGGTGGTTTGGCCGAATGAAACAAAATTACCTATTTGTTTTGAAGAGCGAAGAGGGCGCTTGGCCCAATACGGCAGAAGCGGTGGAGTTCGGGCAAGAAGATAACCACATGTAGAAAAGGTAGACAGGTAGAATTCTACCTAAGTCCACGCATTAGTTCGCTTCTTAGGCCATTTGACGCCCGATTTGGGAGAGGCAGGGCTCAAAAATCGGCCCGGTTGTTATGAAATGAAAATACCTACTGTCTAGTTGAAAGCCCCCAACCAATGCATAATGAAAAAAACAAAATCCAGCTACCCGACGTAGCAACCACCCTGATTAGTTCAACTCGCAATTATACAAGTAGGTAGGTATAACCTATTAGGTATCATATTGCACAATAAGTCGTATGATATGTATAAGTACCTACAAAAGAAGACAAATGATATTGGATAGCACTATTGTGTACAAGGGGTCTGAATAATATAGATAACTTGCATGTAACATTACAATTAATAGTAAAAGTCGTTATAAGAACTTACTGAAGTGATACTTCATTATAAATAGTGAAGTAGGATGTTGTCTCCACACGACTTCTCCGCAATAACTCCCTCTTCATCTCACACTTTGGAGCAAGCGTGACATCAGCGGGATGGTTGTGGCCTACATTCAACCAATTTGAGGACAGCTGTATCTCCCTGTCTGGATGGTCGTGGAGATCGGTGGAGGCCACAACCGGGCAATTAGCAGTAATGCATTTAAGGTAAATCGTGGTACCAGTACTCTGGTACGCACGATAATAAAAACCATCACCACTGTGGTACCAAGTGGTACCCTGTACATAGCCTTCGATAGCGTGCACTACCATAATGTACATGTACGTACACCTACTCAACCTAGCTACGCAAGACAAGGTAGCTGAAACAAGAACTCTAACAACAAATAACAAACAACTATATTTAAACAAGCAAAAAACAACTATACTAAAAAAAAACTGTAAAAATATGAACAGTGGAAACTGAAAAATATGAAAAACTGTTGGTTTGGTAAAAGCAAATGGTGCGATACCAGCAGGAACAGAAGTGAAGCCTGTAACAAGTGGTCTACAGTAGGGTTGGGCGATAGTCGATAGTTACTATCGATATATCGATAGGTCATGCCTATCGATGGTCACTATCGACAGTGTCCACTATCGATGAATCTTTATTACCCTCTAGTTTGAAATTCTCGGAATTATTACCTAATGTATAATGATACCTAATGTATATTAGATTTCGTTAAATAATAATGAATCATTTCACTACATGTATTGACTTAGTTTTATGAGAAAATTAGTTTTTTCTCATCTTACAATCTTATAATTTATATCCTGCAAATTTCAAATAGTAGTTAGGTAATTGAATTTAATTAAATTAGTTGAAATTCTTTACTGAATAGGTCTGGAAAAAAAAGAAGCAGCTGTCGAAAACTATCGATAGCATTCGATAGTTTTTAACCGATAGTATCGGCCTATCGATAGTGCTAACTATCGACTATCGCCCAACCCTAGTCTACAGTCTACACTCGACCTCCTGTCTAGCGGATTCTTTAGACAACAGCTCAGGATCGGGTTTTCCGGAGACTCCCCTTATTCTGTTGCCTAAAGAATCCGCTAGTAGCGCTAGCAGTGCGTTCTTTTTGTAGAACGACTTGTGACAGTTGTTACAGATTGGTACTTGTAATCTGGAACAATAGGTTATAGGTTACCACTAGGCATTTTTGCGTATATGTATAGACAAAGATGCCACTTTATGCTCACAATAGCTTCAAACTGGCGAGCAGTATTTAGATTTAACAACAACGACAAAGAGCTAATAATAGGCTACTGTAAGCCTATTATAAGCTCTTTGGGTGTACTACAGAACCACAGTAGTCTGATTAAGGTCTTCAGTGGTCGTACGGTAAAGCACTGTACTCTAATGCAGAAGGTCTTGAGCCCTATTCCCCAAGGCTAAGTACTTCAACTTTGTTCCGAACTGTAAAACATATTTTGTGATCTAACCGTCGGGCTAGTCTATATTTAACTCTTTACTGAAAGGGTTGGTGAATGAAATGTTAACAAGTTTCATGTCCTTATGATGGCTCGGTATCTAAATGTTTGCGTACAAAGATGCATAATAGTGTTTGGTAACTAAGGAAGTGACCCTGCCAACCAACTGTCATAATAAATAAGTACCTATCTACCTTCCTCGGTGTGTGGTTCGTTGGACAGAGAGCCTCTGTGAGACGATTGCGATTATGATGCGACTGAAATGATGGAATTAGCTGAATGTGCTAAATTCTCACTTTACCTTGAGAAGGAAGTTGAAATTTTACACAATCGATTGTTCGATGTTGAGAGGCCCAATATTATTGGCCATCGATGATAGCCCTTACGATGACATCAAAGTTTCATATTATGTATACGTTCATTTGCAAACATCCAATTAGGTATACCCACATGTTGACTTCATAGTTAGAACATTATTGATGTTGAAAAATTAGAGGTTTTGCTTTGCAAATATTACAAATACGGACTGGACGACTTTGAATTATTTTTTGTGGATTTTAAAGGTGGTTCTCCACATGTACTTTAAAGCTGGATTTATATTTGGAGGAGAATCCACTATGAAAACATTTAAACTTGAAATTACTCCTAAGGGGCAAAACACTTATCAATGGAATCTTGATCTGGATGAGACTTCTGTCCACTCCACCCACCTGACAACGGATAAGAGCTGTTACATTGAGCAAGAGCAGGAGAATGGACAACCGGTATATTCGGCTAGAACCGTTTGGTTGGCACCCCCTGCTGTAGATCAGGTTTTCCGGAGACTCTCCTGTAGACACCTGTTGTGGTAGGTACCATGATGCAGTGATGTTAAGCCTTGCATTAGTAACATGGAAGTTAGCACATGGGTGCATTGGTATTGTCAAAGAGCTTGTAATAGGATAGGTAGGACAGGTCGTGATGAAGGAAGAAGCCACTTGAGACTCCGCCTAAACGGGGAGTGAATCTGGGTAGCAAAAAGACAATTTTGTTTGATGAACTTGACTCTCACCGATCAAGCTGAAATTTTGATGGAATTCACAAGTAGGTTTTTCCTTGCACTCATAAATTTTTCAAACTTTTAGCTTAGGTCAAAGGCAATTTTTAGACCATTTTGCGCTAAAATTTACCAACTATTGCAAGACTTTTCAACGTTGCAAAGTGGACTTCAAATATCAGCGCATCAAAAACCATAAGGATACCAAGTTTGGCGACTTTTAATGGATTTCCAGGGCTAATTTATGGGGATTTTAATGAATTTCTCGAAATTTTCAATATCTTGTGAACGGAGTGTTTTAGCGTGAAACGGATTTCAAAATTGGATTCTGCGAGTCACTTTACCGACTAGAACTTATTTCGGTGAATTTTGATCAATTTCCAAGGGCTTGCGAGGGACGGGAATTCTTAGCTGTATATACCGAGGGTCTGTACAATCTCTACAGGGCTTAGCTAAGGGTAACTAGTGTATAGAATCGCTTCAGACATCACTCCCGAACCCAATTTAATAGGGTTTTTAAACATTTTTTCGAAATTTTATGAAAATGTGGAAATTTATGATTTTTTAGTGAAGAGAATATGGTAGGAGAAAACCGATTCCATAATCGGTTTCAGCACCTCATTTAACATACTGGAACATATTTTGGTGAATTTTAAAGAGTATCTAAGGGCAGTTCTGGGGCCTCAAACCTATATTGGTCAAAATCTTTTTTAAACTATTCCAAAGCACCTACGTGAGCTGGGACCTACAAATTTGGCATGTTCCCTTAAAATACATTGAGGAAATGAGGTAAGGAAGAATTTTTTGAATTTTCATGAAATTGTGGAATCTAGCAATTTTTACATTCTAGAGCAAAATGGCACTCAAATTCAAATTCACCGCATCGAGAAACATGAGGGTACCAATTTTGGTGAATTTTAATGGATTTCCAGGGCCAATTTATGGGGATTTCATGAATTTCACTAAATTTTCAATATCTTGTGAACGGAGAGTCTTAGCCCAAAACGGATTTCATAATTGGAATCAGCGCGTCAAAGTACCTAGAGGGACGCATTTTGGGCAGGGTTGGTGTGGGTTTAAGGGGTTTAATTGGAAAAAACAAAATTTTAATTTTATAAGTTTCCTGAAAATGAAGTCTGGGTGGTTCCTGTAGGTGTTTGCTCGGCTTTCTTCACCAATTCAATGTCACAAAAAAAAAAAAAAAAAAAAAAAAAATTTCCTCAAAATTTCAAATATTTCATATTATTCAATATTTCTAGTGGCTTTTAACCACCATACAGGGGTCAATTAGTGAGTAGGGGTGGTGGGGGGTGTAGTTGGGGAATAAATTAAACATTTAATATATGTTTTGGTTAACTATGGAGCACCTGCGTGTTTTGGGAGCATCAAATTTAGCATTACCTAGGCCATCTACCCAAAGAAACACAATTTAGGGGAATTTTAGATAATTTCATGAAATTTGTCGAATTCTGTCATTTGCCGGAGAAAGGGACATCCTAGAGCAAAACGGATTTCAAAATCGGATTCCGCGTGTCAATTTACCTACTAGAACTTATTTCAGTGGATTTTGATCAATTTCCATGGGCTTGTGAGGGACAGGAATTCTTATCTGTATCTACCGAGGGTCTGTAAAATCTCTACAGAGCTTAGCTAAGGGTAACTAGGGTATAGAATCGCTTCAGACATCACCCCAGAACCCAATTTAATAGGGTTTTTAAACATTTTTTCGAAATTTTATGAAAATGTGGAAATTTATGATTTTTTAGTGAAGAGAATATGGTAGAAGAAAACCGATTTCATATTCGGTTTCAGCACCTCATTTTACATACTGGAACACATTTTGGTGAATTTTAAAGAGTATCTAAGGGCAGTTCTGGGGCCTCAAATATATTGGTCAAAATCTTTTTTAAACTATTCCGAAGCACCTACGTGAGCTTGGACCTACGAATTTGGTATGTTCCCTTAAAATACATTGAAGAAATGGGGTAAGTAAGAATTTTTTGAATTTTCATGAAATTGTGGAATCTAGCAATTTTTACATTCTAGAGCGAAATGAACCTCAAATTCTAATTCAGCGCATCGAGAAACATGAGGGTACCGATTTTGGTGAATTTTAATGGATTTTCAGGGCAAATTTATAGAGATTTTATGAATTTCACAAAATTTTCAATATCTTGTGAACGGAGCGTCTTAGCCCAAAACGGATTTCAAAATTGGAATCAGCGCGTCTAAGTGACTAGTGGGACGCATTTTGGGGCAGGTTGGTGTGGTTTCAAGGGGTATAATTGGAAAAAACAAAATGTTAATTTAATAAGTTTCCTGAAAATGAAGCCTGGGTGGTTCCTGTAGGTGTTTGCACGGCTTTCTTCACCAATTCAATTTCACAAAAACAAAATGTCCACAAAATTTCAAATAATTCATATTATTCAATATTTCTAGTGGGTTATAACCACCATACAGGGGTCAATTAGTGAGTAGGGGTGGTGGGGGGTGTAGTTGGGGAATAAATTAAACATTTAATATATGTTTTGGTTAAATATGGAGCACCTGCGTGTTTTGGGATCATCAAATTTAGCATTACCTAGGCCATCTACCCAAAGAAACACAATTTGGGGGATTTTTGGATAATTTCATGAAATTTGTCGAATTCTGTCATTTGCCGGAGAAAGGGACATCCTCAATTTACCTACTAGAACTTATTTCGGTGAATTTTGATCAATTTCCATGGGCTTGCGAGGGACGGGAATTCTTGGTTGTATCTGCCGAGGGTCTGTACGATCTCTATAGGGCTTAGCTAAGGGTAACTAGAGGCATTATTTCTAACTTAATGTGAATAATATGAAGACTATCATCAATGTTTCAAGATTTTCATTGTGGGTAGTTCAAAGACGAAGCATACGCACCAAGGTACCTACCTCATTTGAACATGATTTTGTGATATGGCACACCTACATAATTCAGTTATACTGAATATATTATATATGTATATATATATATATATATATATATATTTATATATATATATATATATATATATATATATATATATAGGTATATATAATATCCCCTCGAATCTATACATCCCACAGAGAGCAAGCGAGGCGAGCAACATCCCCTACATATTTCAAATCAACCTCAGTGGTCCACCCTTTCCAATCACTCTACATGTCCCACTCAACAGTGAAGACCTACGGATCTATACAGCCATACCGAGCAAGCGAAGCGAGCGAGTATACTATAAACGAGGTTTAATAGTTACAGACCAGCGATCCGCGCAGAAGGCCTATCTAATACAGAAATAATAAATCTTTGTGTAATAATTTGCAGCGTTTTTAAAATGTATTTTTTTAAATCTATTGATGTATTTATTTATTTCATTTTTTTTTTTTTTTTTAAGAAATTGATACTGCAATATAATACATAAATGTGATTGTTACACAACTAATATCTCAATGATTTTTGCTTCCTCACTACCGAAGGTACATGGGACGCTTTGAGTTCTTGCGAGAAGTCGAAAAAATTGATGCCTTCAAAAATCAACATTTTTCCTAGCTTTTTGCGTTTCAGAGCTTATTTATCAATTTTTGTTACTTGTCTGTTGTCACGCCCAAAATTGGGCATAACAAATTTTGTCCGATTTTGATGACATTTTCAAGGATTGTGCGGTTTAGCTCCTAGACAGTTCCCTATAAATGTCATCAACGTCGGAATAATAGTAGCCCGTGCGCATGCTCAAACGTGAGTTCATTATAACGTCGATTGTTCATTAGCTATTGGTCTGATTTTGAGCAAGGCCGGGGAGTAGTTGGGTACCTATATCTTCCAGGAATATGCCATATAAATTATATCGCGATTGGTTGAGTAATTACTACTTTGTACGTGCAAAAATAAAATTCGTTGACGGGGGCAAAACTCCAAAACTCTTGAATCGATTTTTTTGAAATTTCCAGGGGTTAGGGTTAGGTCCTAAATGACGTCCTATGATTTTTATTGTCGTTGGATTACTAGTCTGTGCGTTCGCGCAAACTTGAATTTCCTACAACGTCGGTTTCTCATGGCCTATCTCTCCGATTACCGCCTCCGTTCAACCCCTTTCGTATTGAAACTAGTGAAAAATGTTCCAAATAAGACCGAAGTTTTAATGTAATAAAATGAGATTCACGAAAACCAGAACAACCAGCGTAAACACCAAGATTTATCAATGTCACCCCCTCCACTCAAACTTTTCCTTTTCACCCTTCGACTCATTCCCTTTCCAATTTGAAAGTTGTGGAAAAAAATGAATCACTAAAATCAGATGAGAATAGTATAAACAATACGATTTATCAGTATTACCCCCTCCGCTAACTCTTCCGTAATGAAATTTGGCACACTTCATCATTCCACCTTACATCATTCAGTTATACATAGCAGCAAATCGTAGGTGTATTGCGGGTTACATCACCAAAGCAGGCCTCTGTCTAATTGTGTTTAGTATCCACCTCTGATTATTCCTGTTCACCTTTTCGACGCGGCTGTTTCTCGATGCCGCTAACCCCCTTCCGTTCTATAACGAAAGTTTATACCCCGCTGTCCTCCGGCTCCAGTATTCCCTATTTTATACACGGTTATTCTTCGATGCGGTTGAACACTACATTGAGATATTATTTGAAAAACCTCCTTTTTATACGCGGTTACTCATTCGACGCGGCTGTTTTTCGACACGGCTGTGCGCTCCCAGAGCGAAGTTACCTATACCTAAGTACTTTCAGTATATTATTACTTGTTCATCTACTTCAAAAACGAAAGTAGGTAGGTAATTAACTTTTTTGTCCTTAAAATTTGTGTAACTGCAAAACTCACGTAATAACAGCACTGCCAATGCCGTCTTATGATATCTTACCTTCAGAAGAATGCATTTCGAGGTGTTTCCTTACAACTGGTTTTTAATTCATGTTGCATAGGATTTCCTGATTCAATACTTGACAAACTTGCTAATCAGCAGTTGTATTTGTCAGCAAAGCAACAACCTACCTATTTTGTTTAGGCACTTTTAACCAACAGCGAATCTGGTAGGATGTGCGTACCTACCCAAGTAGTTTAGTTTCTTGGTGTAGCAACAACCTGCCTTGTTTACTTTGACAAACTAAAAAATATCTTCTTTTATTCATTCAATATAACAAGTAAAGCTTCCTCAGTTAAGCATAGAATTATAATAGATCTTATAATAAAACGCTGATGAAGCTACCTGAGCAATGGCCAAGTACCTACACTGCAGTATCGACACCGGAGGACTGGAAGGACGAATATGGAAACAGACGAAATAACGTGTCCAGATTACAAACTGGATTGCTATAATTCTTACTATTGGGAGCTTCCTGGTCTTCAAAACCTCTAGTTTGTATATCCCCCAAAAAACTTCTTTTTTTTTTTTTAATTAAGCTTTAAGCCGCATTTCAACCAGAAGGGTCATTAGCGGCTTTGAACAAGGTGTCTAAAGGGACACTGGGAGTGGCACGATTCTAAGGGGAGCCATATTGCCATCCTTGACTAAAAAGGAGCGCCATCATGGACTCCACTGGCAACTCGGAGGGGGAAAAAATGAGGGGTACAGTGATGAGCACTGCTTAGCCCCCAAAGAGGATTTTAAAAAACCCACAAATAAGACGATAACTCTCCTTAGGATTGAGATTAAAAAAAGAAAATGTCGATTTTCTGTTGCGGCCAATAAATAAAAATCATGCATCATGTTTTCTCTCGTCATAATGTTGATAAATACCAAATTTTAGCTTCCTCCATATATTAGGAGAGAAATGAGCTACCCAGCTCGCTCAGCTGGTCTTGGTGGTTCCTTGCTTTGTCACTAGTACCCAGCAGGTCTATAGAGGCTCCATGTACCAAATCTCAGTGTCTCAGGTCAATTGGGAGAGAAAGATCTCCCGAGTTCACTCATCTGATGTGGGTAGTTCTTCAATTTGTCTATCGTATTCAGCAGGCCAATAGAGGCTCCATACACCAAATTTCAGTGTCTTAGGTCAATTGGGAGAGAATGATCTCCCGAGCTCACTCATCTGATCTGGGTGGTCCCTCAATTAGTCAATCGTATACAGCAGGCCAATAGAGGCTCCATATACCAAATTTGAGCCTTCTAGGTCTATTCAGATTCAGAATATTTTTATTGAAAAACGTGTACATGATTAGGGCAGTGCAGCCCTCTCTACCATCAGGCACACGAACATGATATATACTTATAAATACAACGTCAGGTAAGCTAATTACAATTTAATGAAAAATTAAAAATATTAATTCTCCTCTAGGTTCCACTGAAATAAAAATTAACAAAATTGTTGTGATGAATATCTTACTATCAACTTATCATATAATGTTTTCTTAAACGTTGCGACGGAAAGGGATAAATTGAACCACTGAATATTGTCGTTGTAAAATTTTGCACCTAGGACAACAAACGACTTTTCATAAAAGGATGTTTTATACGTCGGGAAATGAAGACAATTGAAAGCTTGACTAGTACTAACATCGTGCATGTCACTTCTCATCCGAAAATGGGTTACATGGTAAGCGGGAACTCCAAACTTCAATAACTTGAAAACTGCTACACCTAGCGAGTACTTAAACCGCTCTGCTACTTTTAACCAGTTCAACTGCAAATAGTACTTGGTCACATGCTCATCAGGTTTAACACTAAAGATAAACCTAATTGCTGCGTTTTGTGCTATTTGCAACTGATTTTTTTTTTTGCTATTGAGAGAGAAATAAGCTACCGAGCTCGCTCAGCTGATCAGGGTGGTCCTTCAATTTGTCAATCGTATACAGTAGGACGATTTGTCAATCGTATAGAGACTCCATACCAAATTTCAGTGTCTTAGAGATGATGTATTGAGAGATAAAGGAGCTACCGACCTCGCTCAGCTGATCTGGACTGTTCCTCACTTAATCAACCGTACACAGCATGCCTAATATAGAAGCTACATACCAAATTTCTGCCTCCTAGGTCTATTAGTAGAGGAATAAGCTCCCTAGCTCACTTAGCTGATCTGTGCAGTCCTCGCACTCCGTTTCGAATTTCAGCTTAATAGATTAACGGCATAGAAATTAGCTTACGAGCTCAATCAGCAAATTATGGTGGTTCCGCACGGTGGAATTCTATTCTACCTGTCTCATACAGGCCTTGTTTCAAATTTCAGCTTCAGAGATCAAATACCATAGAAATCAGCTTTAGGAGCCAATCAGCTGGTCAGAGTCTGGATGCATCGTCTAGCACCTACTGCTTACAAGTACCTACTACTCAATTGTATAGTACTTACCATACAGTGGCTTCTTTTCGCAATATTAGTTCATTATGATTACTTGACAATATTAGTTTATAACGTGGCGTAATAAATCAGCTTTCCTTCCCGCAACAACGGCTTAGAGATCGTGAGATGTTGTGATAAAATGAGAGCATTCCAAAAAGTGGCGAATGATATTCCTGCTATGAAAACTAAGGGAGTTACACTTCCCTAGCGACGCATTGGTTGTACGTAAAAAGTCCAGTCATGCAGCATGACCCCATGAGCGAATTTTTTATACATATTCTTATAGGTATATACATATTCTTATATATATATATATATATATATATATATATATATATATATATATATATATATATATATATATATATACATATATATATGTTAGTATGCTGAAAAAATTATTTCGCACAACAAATCGCAAAAAACAGGCTATTTTGAAATTTTTGACTACATCTTTGAAAATTTCAACCCGAAGATGTAATCCGATCATGCTGGCCAACGAACTTAAACTTTCGTTTTGTGTCCTTAACATTTTAAAATTTGTTTGAAATTTCTAGCACAATTCTACGGACAGTTATCGTCTGGAATGACACATACATACATACATACATACATATATACATACATACATAAAAAAATGCGTTTAACTTCAGAATATGATTCAGAATAGCCTGAAACGGATTCTGCATAAAATGTTTTCAAAAATTCACATTCTACAAATTTTGAGGCGAGAGCAATAGCTTAATTTTCTTCAAAAATTCGCTAAAATCACTAGAAAACATGTCGGCTCGCGCTGAATTTCGCTTGATTTTCAAGCACAAAACCCAGCGGTAAAACATAATACATGTTAAAATTCCGTTCTTGCGCCAAAAAATCTAGCTTTCCAAATGAAAGGATAATTTCATTGGCCAACACATTTTGATTACATTAAATTGGTCAAATTTCAAAAAATGTGCTTAAAAAATCACTGAAAATTGCTAAAAACTGTAAAAATTCCTTAAATTTATATATCTTAGCA